>OY759214.1:103373491-103733027 GCA_963662175.1 Aradus depressus
ACCCATCTACAGGCATCAAATATCTCCATTATTGCTCAAAAAGCAGGCTACTTGATAGCTTAGAGCAATTAGAAATTAATAAAGCTACCAAAAAGAACATTTGTATGAATGACCAAATTTATTTCAACTATTCCCCTTTGTTAACACCCTGAACCAGTTCTGTTTCCGCATATACTGCCCTCCTTAGCTATGTTACCGTATACGACATTCAGATGAAACTGAGATATTGAACAAAGAACTTTGGAACATGCCCCAGCTAAAGTGGTTAGTGCATTCACCAAGTAAAAATTTTATACCGAAAACTTTTTTTGTGTTTTATTTTTTAAATTAATAAAGTACCTACTTAATAAATATCATATAAATATAAAATAATGCGCATACGGTCTAATGTAACCATCATTTTCCGTAGCCATTTTACCGTATCTACAAATTACTTAGCTTAAATACCGTATATTTTTATATACTGTAATCCGGCAAAGGAAACTGCAAATACGGTAAAACTGTTAGTTTAAAAAAATTTGTGAATCCTTAGCCTCTTTGACGTATACAATAATTACGATAAATCTGCTATGGAAAATGTGGATACGGTAAAATAGCTATGGATGGATTATGGATATTATTATAGTTTTAATTTTTTAATCACTTTACCGTATTTACATATTACTTAAGTGAAAAGCCGCATCATTTCAGATACTGTGGTGTGGATCGAAGCAATATATAATAGCAATTTATTATTTGTAAAATTTAAAATTTATTTGAAGTTCTTACATTTTAATTTAATGAGTAAATTGATTCCAATGCCTCAACAAAATTGAGAATAATTCAAGTTGTACCAACAGAAAAAACAAATTCTCCACCACCCACTTGTCTGGACAACAATAACATTGGTTTCCAAATAAATCAATAGCTTTGAAAACATAAAAAAATATTTTTTATTATTATAATATCAATGAATGAGATATTCATCCGAATACAGATCAAAAATCTAAAAAGGCAATCAAAAGTGCCTAAAATGGAACTTTAAACACATTACCAAAAAAATAAGAATACAGATAATAAACTACTTACCTATTAAAATATGCAACATACAATAGAATAGGTGAAAATAAAACGAATCTTTATTATTGTTACATAATAAAATTAAACTTCATAATATAAAATTTAAAAAAAATTAAAAGTAGGTATTATAAATATAGATTCTATTAGACCAAAAATAGTCGCTACATAATATGCGTTGAATACCTATTATTTTTATAAATGGTAACGTCAAACCATCAGTTAAGTAAGAAAGAGATCAGAAACTTAAATGTAGGTAGGCACCATCAACTTATCATACTAATCAACTTAAAGATATTTACAGAGCTTATTTAAAACAAATAATTACTATAATATTTAAAATGCTTAAAAAGGAACCTCAAACCATCACAAATGAAAAAAGGAGGGGGGAGGAGGGCAAGGAATTCTTTTTGTCTTTTTAATAATGTTATGGTGTAGGAAATCAAGTTTCTTCCATTCCCCAGTGTATTCCGTCATGTACATTAAATTGAAGCTATTTTTCATTACTTTACGCGTACAATGTCTTTAAGGTATGGTTTTTCATTTGTTTCTGCGAGCTTGTTTAATTTAGCTTGAGATTTGTAATCCTTCCACTCAAAAAAATCTTCCAATTTCATTTCTATAGTGTGGACTTTTTTTGGCCACTACGTCCTTAAAATCGTAAATTTTTGGATTTTCCCTCATGCCCGCTTCAACTCTTGCATGGAATGAGTCTGCGGACATGAAGTGTGTCCCGGCTCGAAGTATTTTATTTCAATACTTTCTATTTTCGATTGAGTGTTTACAATATATACTAAAAAACTCATGAAGCACCAATTTTTATTTTGGGCGCTACAATTATCCATCCATAGTATTATATCTGTATGGTCGCGAACGGGAGCTGCAGTTAAGAATTTGTTAAATGTGCTTATAATGTCTTCTTTATTTCTGCACCGTATACGTTCATGCCATAAAATTGGTATTTTTGGAATATCGCGTCTTTTTCCCACGGGAGCAAATGTTTCATTGAATACTGAAAGTCGCTGTGAAAAAATTACATTCTTAAACATATCGCAACGAGGTAACATAATTAATTACCTTCTGTAAATCCACACTATAAATAAGTGTATCCTTATTATTCATTGTTACAATGTCTACTTCAGCATCTCTATCATATTCTATCCTTGCCATTTTCGATCTATCAAGATGGATACTCCACGTTTTGCAGTCTTCACATTGGAGATCCATATTAGTTTTTTCATGCCCATGTGAGCCGTTACGGTAGTGCTCACAAATCTCGCATTCTTCATGACCTAGTTTTACAAAAGAAATATTTAGTGTTTTAACTTGCACTCTATATACGTCATATGAACAATACAATTCATCCCCAGGAGTTTTGACGGATATGTAATCTTCATGCATTTTAGTCACTGTTAGATCGCTTGGCAGATATAATCTATTTGGCGCATGTTGTCTCCGGTAATGGGAAATATTTGGTTTGAATGAATTTATGTGTGATATTATTGGTTCCTTATCAATGACATTGTGTGGAGCTGATGAAGGCCTTACTCTTTCATATATGGGGCTACTTGATTCATTGTTTGCTTTTGACCGTAAACATTTAGAAATAATACTGTCATTCTTTTTTTTAAACCCTAACGTGGTAAAAAAAAACACCTTGCAAATTTCCTGCTTAATTCCAAAATTATTTCTGAAATGGTACTTGATGGTTTCCTTTCTTCGTGAACTTAATCCCACTACGGTTCTTTGGGAATTAGTAATGTCCAACAACCCATTGACGAACAACTGTTGTTCTGTATCTGAATAATTCCAATACTCTGAATTAATATCAACTCGACGTACCTCTGTTATGCTACGAGGTTCCTTTTATAAATAAAATTATAAAATAATTACTTTAAAGCGTGTCAGACTGCATTGAAAATGTATGGCTTATGTTTATTAAAATTACAGTATCTGCACCAAAAAAGGTAAGACTACCTAGCTATTTTATCGTATCAACATATTACTTAGCAAAGCAACCGTATATGCCAAAGATACGGTTATAACGCGAAGCATTATTCAGATACGATAAATATGCTAAGGATTACATGAATAAAAGTGCAGATACGGTAAATTCCATTAACTTTTAATTAATTTTTAATATATAATTAATTAATTTTTTTTAATTTATGAAATATTTTTTTAATCCTGAGATCATGGAGATTTGGAAAATACCAAAAAGTAATTTTCGGTAAAAATGTCGTACACGGTAACATAGCTAAGGAGGGCAGTATATTGTAGAGATATCAAAAGTTGACATCCTCATTTCACATTATTTTTTTTTACCTGTCTCTTTTGTGGAGTTGCCACAAATTATATTTGTCAGGATGAGCAAATTAGTGAAGCCTTCCTTCCGTGACTTTATATATATAGATCACCAACTATCTAATAATTTTCCTTTGAAAGTAAGACACAAAATGGTACTAACCAGACAGACGTGAATCAAAGAATGCAAGTAGAATTTTCAATAATAATATACCTGCTTATAGTTTGTATTGTAATTTCGCCATATATATGTAGAAAATGGACGATGAAAAATATTTATATTGTGTAAATATTGTTGTTTTGTGTCTCTTGGTGACAAAACAGTTTCAAGAACCTTGTGAATTAGTGTTTGTGCGAAAAATATAAATAGACAATAATAACAAGGATAACCCGGATGAAACCTGCCTTGTTTCTCAGACATTTCGTCCCCAGTATATATTTCAAAAATGTTACCTTTTATTTTTGTATGCTCAATTTCACCTGAGATGAATTTCTATCACCCAAAATTAATTGTGGATAATAAAAAAATAGAAAAGAGACGTATACAGTACTCCGGAAGAATATTCCTTCAAAATATACAACAATGGCAGCGGAAATGCACCTCAATTATCATCCGCTAACTTCATTTGTTTTAGAACCTTCTAGAACGTTCCAGATGGACAGGCTCTGATCGTCAGTTGCTTGTCAGGTCCTGAAGAGATAGCGTGTTGGAGTGGGCTTCTCTTCAAGACTTACAATTACTCAAAAAGTTTTGTCCAAACAAGTGTCCTCCCTTCTTATGAACGCAAGCTGGATCTGCGGACCACCTATGCGGTTCATATTATTAATCTAATTGACATTCAATCATCCACCATTTGCATTACGAACCTTCAGCTATTTCTCCGGTAAAAGACTTCCATATTCATCTCACCAAATTCATCTTTTGAACATCCATTTTCCTGTATCTATGTTTTATGAATTCCAGTCCACCTCTACCGTGATGTAAATATCCCAACACTAAAGGAGCAGTTGAAGCCATCATTCAACCCTAAAATGTCCTCGATCTTTCTGGCGGAATCGACTGGACATTTTTCCACGGATTCGGGTGAAGTTGAACAATCTTTTTTTTTAGTCACCAAGAGTTTTGTCGAATTTGTTTTTATTTCATAATCTCAGTGATTCAAATTTTTTTTTTTTGCATTTGCCTGTAGATATATATCTTCTATTGTTTGTTAAATTCCTAATGTTGTCTATGTGGCCATTATCTTATGTTATATTATCATTTTCTTTTGGTAAAGTACCTGTACGTGTACATTTCAATGAGATCGCTCACTACAGAATTTAGGCTTACATTACTCTTCTAGTGTACGAGTCGGGGAATTTAACCCTTAATTTAATAAAAACATTTTGATAATTCTAAAGTTTTTGTTCAGCGCCTCACGCAAATCTATAGATTCATTCTATATATGTATATATAATTTTATTTTTTTTATTTTTTTTTTTTTTGTTTCAATTTATAATATACATTTCCTTTAAAGTCGTGAGTTATCATTTACATTCTTGATTTTTCTTCAATTGGTTGATGGAAGGGCAGTTTTAATAAAGTGTAAACTTTGTTCAGGCTGATCATCCTATAAGAATACAACCAAATTAATACCACAAGCGGTTTGAAACATTGTGCTGTCCACGATCCGAAATCTTGGTGGGCCCACGAAAACCCTTGGATTAGAATATCTCTTTCCACTCTTTGTATACCCGGGCATCATCCTGTGACATTGAGGGAAATTTTTGCAGCATTTGGTTGCCAGGTGAGACGGAGCTTCGAACCCGCACCCAAAGGCGATTGCAATATGTTTGTATTATCTGTTATTAATATTTGGTTCCATATATATGTTTCATGTTATCTAAATCTTAATATTATTATTAATTTTATTTACATTTTTTTACTTATTTGTATTTTTACTTATTTATTTGTTATTTTTCCTAATGATATTGTTTTATGTAAATTTAGAACTAAGTTTTGTTAGGAAATATTTCATGAGATAGCTAACGGTACAGCCGGGGGACTCCCAAGTTTTAAAAGCACCCTTTCTCCTGAGATGTATTTCAAGGGTCGCTCTCTGCAAACTAACTTAGTTCATAACTAGACCTGATGATGGTATAAGGCCGAAACCGGTAGTTATATATATATTTATATCTTTAGTGGAATAGACAATATTTCAAAAATAAGTTTGTTTTATTTATTTATTACAAGTTTCCACAATATGTCCGCGTTCCTCAACTTAGAAGTTATATATAAATACCTAATCAAAAACTGTTTCAAATGAAAGTTGAAGAAGACCAGAAAGACTAATTTTATGTAAAAATACGATTTTTCGCAGATCGCCCGCCCGAGATATGTGCCGAAAAACCTCCTCAAAAGTCGTTTTGAAACACATTTATAGAATTGCTCTTAACTTCCCTGAAAACTGTTAGTCCTATCGGAAAGTTGGATCTTACCAAAAATGTTTGTTATTAAATTTCTAAATGTAAATGAATCCTCAGCTGTGGTAGACGGTTTTCGATATGTAAAACAATCCAATATGGTTTAAGTTTTCGAAAATTTTGGTACCTACCATGGCTCCCGATATCATTGATTAAATAACTGTCTCTGATTAAAACGAGCAGTATAAGACTTTAAAACTGCAATAACTCAAAATTATGATTTCTAAATTTTTTCTTGGAAGCTCCAAACGTATAAAAATAGTCTGACAATGAATATAATACACACGTCTCCTCTCCTGATTGGTGGGTTGAGGAGCATTGGCTGACGTGGGTGATGCATGTTACACTGACGTGGATATCTCACCTCTCCTGTATAAAATTCTATCTCCAAATTTGGCTCGTCCATTCTCATCTCTTCACAAACCAGGATGACACCGAGACTTCTCTATCTTTGTTTGATGTTCTATCAAGTTCATCGAGGGCTAGCCAGAGTTTCAGAGGAACCAACAATTACAGTAAGTTATACATATTCATGTGTTATCTATCTATAAGGGGGCCATAACATATATAAGAACATGAACGACCCATCAAACCCTGTCAAGATGTCTCATGAAAGTATGGTTAGTTTCCATAAGCCCTACCAGTCGACGGAGCCTCTAACCTCCCTAAGTCCCTTTATTTTAGATTTATTCAAAATAAAGTATCAAAATGCCAACCTTGGAAATTTTGGTTATTATATTGTCACCGATACTCTGCTATGAGAACCTTTTATAAACTTCCCTCCTCTTTGCCATTACTGTTGGAAAATTATCCCGAAACCCTTACTAAACTTCTTAAATTTCTCGTACACACCGGAGTCATAAACCTGCTTTAGCCCTTTTTAAATTTGTATCAATTCTTTCCGTATACCAAGCGATACATTTTCTCATAAAGTAGTTCTGTTCTCCTGAGCCTTCGCCGGGGGCCTGGTGTTGTGGGACGGGGGGTCGGTGTGGGGCCTGGGGGTGGCCTGGCGGGCGTGTGCCGGTCCGGTTGGGGGATTTGGGGGGGGCGCCGCCGGGCTCTCTGGACTGAGGCAGTCCCGGGCTTGGAGGGTGTGGTCGGCTGCAGGAACGAGCACACCCTCTCTATCAGGCCTCGCCGTTCTCCCTTCAAACTGCCTGCTATGGGGCCTGCTGCGGGGGGAGGCCTGGTCGCGCCTCCCTTTGTCCCCTGGTCGGGCCTCGCCGCTCGTGGGGTGGCCCCTTGTCTCTGCCTGGCTTTTCTGTCTCGCACCTCTTGGTCTCCTGGTGAAGAGCTTAACCCCGACATTAATATCGCTGTACCGGGCACTCATGACCCTTAGCGGTTGAAATGCCCTCCAAAAAAAAAAAAAAAAAAAAAAAAGTTCATCGAGGGCTAACAACAGTAAGTTATACATATTCATGCGTTATCTATCTATAAGGGGGCCATATTTCTCAATGCTACATATATAAGAAAATGAACGACCCATCAAACCCTGTCAAGATGTCTCATGAAAGTATGGTTAGTTTCCATAAGCCCTACCAGTCGACGGAGCCTCTAACCTCATTTATATAGAAACTCGCTAAATCTCTTCAGTCCCTTTATTTAGATTTATACAAAAAAAACCTAACAAAATGCCAACCTTGGACATTTTGGGTCTCGCTCCTATTTTTTATAAATGACGTCAAAACTGTGTCAGTATTTTTGCCTTTACAACATACTTTACTCTGAGTTTTTTTTTTTAAAGTTCATACACTAAATAATTCATTTTTTGTATTAATTTTTTTTTTGTTAATTCTAAAGCCTAAGTTGTACACGTTGGACTTGGTAATAATTGGACACGTCACTTTAAGTGACGAGTATTTTGTAATAAGTTAAATTGTAATTTAAAAACTGGGAGTACACAAGAACGTTAAATCAAAGAAACAACCGTTAGCAGCAGCTGAAGACTTGGGCGGAGTTTTGAGACCGTGTCCATGAGCAGAACGGGAGATGGTCTGAGGATAATTTTAAAGATGCTGCCACTTGCCTGTTATCATTTGCTTTTCTTGCGTTTCCAGGTTGTTGTTGCACCTAGGTGTCTTAACGAGTAGCGCACATCCCAGAGGCTCGAGACCATTGCTAGTGGCGCCCTATGCATATTCAAATTACTAGTACCACTTCATGCATATCTCTATCAACGCATATGCATTGCGATACACCATAACTGCATTTTCAGCTTGTTAAAAATGAAACAAAACTTTTTCTTGTTCAGTGAACTCTATTTTCTTTTGAGGGCGTTCTTATAATCCAGGGAATAGAGACATTGCAGAGTATAAAAAATAGGGGAAAGCTGGATTTTCGCATGAACCTTCCTTTCGTGGTTCTAAACAATATACCAAAAGTCCCCACCGATACATGTGCCACTAAAAATTTTTCGCGGGGTCAAAGGTCACAAAAAACGTTTTTTCGCAAAAATCTAGTTAACGGTGACTTTTATCAAAAAAGTAGTGTTTATCAAATTTGTAGCTTAAAAAATTACCTACAAAAAACATAGGTACTATTATTTTGTTTCGTAAGACTAACGGTTTTCGAGAAAATTCAATTTAAAAAGTTGTAACGTTTATGTTTCTTACGATACGTGCACTCCTTTCCACACCACCTTTGAGATCGAGTACAAGATGCGTTTTTTTGAGAGTACAAGTGGTGTCCCCAATAGGCATAATCCACGTCTATTTGTGATTGAAAAATGTTAAAGTATTAAAGAAAATAAATAAATTATCAATTTTTTTTTATTTGAAAAATTATTAATTATAGAAACAATTATAAAATGATAAGATTAAAAATACTTTTTTTTTTGTTTTTATTTAAAAAAAGACTAATTATTTTTTTATTATTATTATTAAAAATTTTTTTTTTGATTGAAAAATGTTTATTTTAATAACAACAATTACACACAGCTCCAGGAAAAAAAAAAAGGTCATGTCCACTGAACTAGACCCCCATGTCTATATGTTTTCGAGGTCGCTGAATCCGAAATCGACGTCCGTTTCACCCCATCAGGTCTATGGACACCGTAAACCACCAAAATACTTCAAATTTTCACTCGAGGATTTTTCCCTTAATTTCTAGCGTTTCTCAGCATTGTCTCGGGTATCCTCTGCTCTTCTTCTTCATTTATTCGAAAGTGAGACGTGGGGAGGGTAGGGGGTTAACATCCGATCAGAAACGCATCTCTTGAGGGGGTTAAACCACCCTTTAAGTTAAGGATGTCTTACTAGTATCGTATAGGAAATTTTCCATATCCGTTGTCATATTTTGTGACTTAAATGCATCTTTTCTTGTGATATCTCGTTCTCTTTTCTTCGAAGGATCTATGGAGAGGGTTCCTTTTACCTTTCACCTCTTTCCCTGCACATTCTCTCTTCAAATTCTGACTGACATTGCACAGGCTCTGGACTATCGCTCAACGTCCCATCCAAAAGAAGGCGTGCTCAATGTTTTGTTCACCTCCCAGATAAAAATCTAAGGGTCTCGAACCCGCGATTTTGTGTAGGCTATCACGCTACCTCTGAACTACTGGCGTCCCCCTTTGTCGAAATACAGTAGAATCCCGCTAATCTGGACTAGATGGGACTGGACCCCGTCCGGATCACCGAAAGTCCGCATTAAACGGAATTCGCAGTAAAATGCACATGATAAATATTTTAAGGATTTTTTTTTTTTCATAAATACACCTTTTTCTTCAGCTTTATTTTATTTTCAATACTACATAATGCATATGTACGTAGATCTAAGTTTTCGACTTACGAACTGAGATAGGGTTAACAAAACAAAATATTTTTGTGATTGAAACTCAAAATGTGTTTATTGTACAGTACTACTGTACAAAACAAACCACGGTACAATAGAAATAAAAGACGTTGTCTTCCCACTGTTTTATTTATACCAGAACCGGTTTTCGACGCAACAGCGTCATCATCAGTGGTTCATCTACCATAGAATAACAAAAATATACAAATAATAAAAAGTATAAATAATTCCTAAAGCATCAGGGTACAGAGTAAAATTATAAAATAAACTTACCCACCCACACAGCACAGCGGTTGGAAGATAACTGGCATAACTCTAAGGGGTGGGGGAAGCCAGATTCACTCACTCTCTCAACATGCAAAAACCATTCATTCTAATAAATACATTAAGTCTGTACATAATATAAACATTTTCCATCATACAGCCAAAGAAATTATTTGTTGTCATAAAAAAAAAAAAAAAAAAAAAAAAAAAAAAAAAAAAAAAAAAAAAAAAAAAAAACATTGTTAAAAATTATTACAGACTTGAAATCACAATAAATATCATTATAAAAACCATATTTACAATACATCTTTCACAGGATAGCTACTTCCCTTAGTTTTGGACCAATCTCTCACACCAGTTAGGTCAGGCAGCAGAAGGGAGTTCTTAACCTCTATTTTTTTGTTAAGACTTTTTGAATCCTCATATAAACAAAGTCGGATCTCCAAGCCTTCTAGGATATCTGTACGTCTTCCCTTGGTACCCTCGTGCAACAGCGCCACTCTATGGGTACCAGTATGGCCCTCATTTTGACAATGAATAAAGAACTCGGAATCCCTTCTTCGTAGATGTTCCTTAGTCCGTATGTGTAATTTCCTTCCTGTCTGTCCAATATATGTTGCATTACAATCACCACATGTCAGTTTGTAAACACCGGATTTGTCCCTGAAAGGTACTCTGTCCTTCAGACTGGGGAAACAATTCCTTAAAGTGTTGTCATTTCTGTAGGCCACCCTGACTCCGTCTCTAGTAATAGTACGACCCATCCTCTCGGACACAGGCCCTAGGTAAGGGAGTACACACCAATTCTTGTATACATCCTCATTCCTTTTCAGGCCTCGGGGCATAAGCTTATTCTTAACTTTTTTCTTTATCATTCTCTCGACCAACCCCGCGTCATATCCGTTGACTTCTGCGATATGTTTTATGCAATTTTTCTCCTTATCGAAATTATCGCTGGTCAGAGGAACATGAAGCAGTCGGTTGGTGAGAAAATGAAATGCCGCCATTTTGTGTCCATAAGGATGGGAAGAGTCTGCAGGTATAACTGTGTCAGTGGAAGTAGGTTTTCTGTAAATGTCAAATGATATAGTATTGTCTGTTACGTACAAGGTCAAATCTAAAAAGTTTAATTTGTCACCTCCTATTTCCAAAGTAAATTGTATTCTAGGATGGCACATGTTTAAATAGTCCAGGAGTGATTCTAATCTGGAAGGTGGCCCATTAAATACTATAAAAATGTCGTCCACGTATCTCTTCCAGTAGAAGACATCATCGAAGAAGGGGTTCCGTTCATTCAATACACTGGTTCTTTCCAGATGGTCCATAAAGATGTCCGCGCATAAAGGGCTTAAAGGAGATCCCATGGCCAAACCTTCCCCCTGGTTAAAGAATTGGTCCTGGAAGGCAAAATAATTCTGGTCGAGGCAAACGTCAAACAGTGCACAGAGTTCCATGCCGTCAAAGGAGGCCAATATGGCTCCATCAGGTATCGACATACCTTCAAGATCTTTTATGAGTTCCCTGCTACTGGTCAACGAGTGCCCCGACCGAAAATCAGTGACATTTTTAAATAACTTCACTATTCTCTTAGAAACTCGTCCTGAAGGGGCTGAGTTAAAGGAAACTATGGGCCTTATAGGGTTGTTATCTTTATGTAATTTAACAAGAGAATACATCCTAGGAGCTTGGGGGTTCATCTCTACAAGTGTCTTCTTTTCGCTGGGTTTAAACAAAATTATGTATGGCTGTATGATGGAAAATGTTTATATTATGTACAGACTTAATGTATTTATTAGAATGAATGGTTTTTGCATGTTGAGAGAGTGAGTGAATCTGGCTTCCCCCACCCCTTAGAGTTATGCCAGTTATCTTCCAACCGCTGTGCTGTGTGGGTGGGTAAGTTTATTTTATAATTTTACTCTGTACCCTGATGCTTTAGGAATTATTTATACTTTTATTATTTGTATATTTTTGTTATTCTATGGTAGATGAACCACTGATGATGACGCTGTTGCGTCGAAAACCGGTTCTGGTATAAATAAAACAGTGGGAAGACAACGTCTTTTATTTCTATTAGAAATCTCGTCCCACAACATCTTACTATCACATATGAAACCACGGTACATTAATGTTATCTATATTAATAAAGCTGAAACGGGGTTTGTTTGTTTGTTTGTTTGTATGTATGTATGTTTGTTCCAGCATCACGCCCAAACCGCTGGACGGATTTTTATGAAACTTCCCATGTAGCATTCTTTTGAGCCCGATTAAATAATAGGCTATGTGGCGTCCCAAAATTTTGAACGGGAGGGGGGGTTGTAAGGGGGGCCTAAGTATATAATTAGTGCTAACTCATTAACTAATGGTCAAATTGTCATGAAATTTCACACGTAGTCTTTTTAAAAGCCAAACAGGAAAAAAAAGTGTGTGGCGTCCCAAAGTTTTGAACGGGAGGGGGGGTTGTGGGGGGGCCTAAGTATAAATATAGAGCTAACTCATTAACTAATGGGCGAATCGTCATGAAATTTCACATGTAGTATTTTTAAAAGCCAAATAGGAAAAAAAGGTGTCTGGCGTCCCAAAGTTTTGAACGGGGGGAGGGGGGGTTGTGGGGGGGCCTAAGCATAAATATAGAGCTAACTCTTTAACGGTTGGTCGAATTGTCACGAAATTTCACATGTAGTATTCCTGGAGGCCAAATAGAAAAATAAGGTGTGTGACGTCCCAAAAATTTGAACGGGAGGGGGGGGGGGCTAAGTATAAATATAGAGCTAACTCTTTAACGGTTGGTCGGATTGTCACGAAATTTCACATGTAGTATTTTTAAAAGCCAATTAGAAATATAAGGTGTGTGGCGTTCCAAAGTTTTGAACGGGAGGGGGGATTGTGGGGGGGCCTAAGTATAAATATAGAGCTAGCTCATTAACGGTTGGTCGTATTGTTACGAAATTTCACATGTAGTATTCCTGAAGGCCAAATAGAAAAATAAGGTGTGTGGCTTCCCAAACTTTTGAACGGGAGGGGGGGGGGGGGTTGTGGGGGGGCCTAAGCATAAATATAGAGCTAGCTCATTAACGGTTGGTTGTATTGTCACGAAATTTCATATGTAGTATTCCTGAAGGTCAAATAGAAAAATAAGGTGTGTGGCGTCCCAATGTTTTAAACGGGAGAGGGGTAGTAGGGGGACCTAAGTTCATAAATAGTTCATAACTCATTAAGTAATGGTTGGATTGTAATAAAATTTCGTATGTAGTATGCTTAAAGGCCAAATAGAAATATAAGCTGTGTGGCATCCCAAAAATTTGAACGGGAGGGGGGGTTGAGGGGGGGCCTAAGTATAAATATAGAGCTAGCTCATTAACGGATGATCGGATTGTCATGGAATTTCACATGTAGTATTCTTTATGGCCAAATAGAAAAATACACTATGTGACATATTAAAAATTTGGGAGGGGGGGGGGGGCTAAGCCTAAAAATAATACTGAATGATTAAAGGGTAATCGGATTGTCATGAAATTCACATGTAGTAGTAGCAACTATGTATTCGCTGTGGGGTCCGCTGTTGCAAGGCACTTACTAGATGTGATGCCCAGCGTTCCTAACTACGTGCTATCTGTGGGGTCCGCTGTTGCAAGGCACATACTAGAAGTGGTGCCCAGGGTTTCTAACTACGTACTACCTGTGGGGTCCGCAGTTGAAGGACACTTACTAGCTGTGATGCCCGGCGTTCCTACCTTTGTACTAGCCGTGGGGTCCGCAGTTGAAGGGCACTTACTAGCTGTGGTGCCCAGCGTTCCTCACTACGTACTACCTGTGGGGTTCGCAGTTGAAGGGCACTTACTAGCTGTGATGGCCAGCGTTCCTAACTTCGTACTATCTGTGGAGTCCGCTGTCGCAAGGCACATACTAGAAGTGGTGCCCAGGGTTCCTATCTACGTACTAGCTATGGTGTCCTATTTACGTACTAGCTATGGTGTCCGCTGTTGCAAGGCACTCATTACATGTAGTGCCCAGCGTTCCTATCTTCGTACTAGCTGTGGGGTCCGCTGTTGCAAGGCACATACTAGATGTGGTGTCCAGCGTTCCTAAGCTTTTACTAGCTGTGGGGTCCGCCGTCGCAAGGCACATACTGCTTAGCGTTTCTAACTACGTACTAGCTGGGGGGACCAGCGTTCCTAACTACGTACTAGCTGTGGGGTCCGCCGTCGCAAGGCACATACTAGCTGTGATGCCCAGCATTCCCAACTACGTACTGGGTGTGGGGTCCGCCGTTGCATGGCATATACTACCTGTGGTGCCCAGCGTTGCAAGGGACATACAAGCTGTGGTCACAAACGTTCTTAAGTATGCACTGGCTAGGACGTCCAGCGATGCTAAGTATTCACTAGCTGTGGTTTCCGCCGTTGAAAGGCGCAAACTAGCTGTGGTTATCAGGGGTCCTAAAAACTTACTAGCGTTACTATAGCTGAAGGACTATAAGCCTTATTCCGTATGAATAATTGAAAATTATAACATCACGAATGTACTGTCGAAAAATTGAATAGACTTATAGGAGATATTGGGAGAAAAGTCAAAGTTCCCCGGGCAACGCCGGGTATTACTGCTAGTAATATAATATAAAATAAAACAGTGCACAGTACGTAATGAAAACAAGAATAATATTTTTAGACTCACTGAAAAAAGTAATTTTCTGGAAAATAAGGTGGGCACATTTTCATCGTAGCCAACTGAGTAAGTCAAACCCTCTCTTTGAATTATCTTCTTACTTACCGCTCGCTAAATTAAATTTTTAGTTTACTAAAATTTAATTAGCTTTTTTAAATGCCGTCTTGATTAACTGAATGTCCGGATAATCGGTGTCCCGATTAGCGGGACTTTACTGTATATACAAACCCCTCCTCCAGCTTGATTCTGACAAAAATCCTTCGAAAACAGAAAAAAACTAGTTTCACCGCCTGAAAGGGTGGTTGCGTTCCTCTTAAGGATGAAGTAAATTACACAAATATAATAAACTAACAAGTATGTAGTAAAATCGTTCTCCTCTTCCAGATGTTCTTAAGGATGAAGTAAATTACACAAATATAATAAACTAACAAGTATGTAGTAAAATCGTTGTCCTCTTCCAGATGTTCTTAAGGATGAAGTAAATTACACAAATATAATAAACTAACAAGTATGTAGTAAAATCGTTGTCCTCTTCCAGATGTTCTTAAGGATGAAGTAAATTACACAAATATAATAAACTAACAAGTATGTAGTAAAATCGTTGTCCTCTTCCAGATGTTCTTAAGGATGAAGTAAATTACACAAATATAATAAACTAACAAGTTTGTAGTAAAATCGTTGTCCTCTTCCAGATGTTCTTAAGGATGAAGTAAATTACACAAATATAATAAACTAACAAGTATGTAGTAAAATCGTTGTCCTCTTCCAGATGTTCTTAAGGATGAAGTAAATTACACAAATATAATAAACTAACAAGTTTGTAGTAAAATCGTTCTTCTCTTCCAGATGTTCTTAAGGATGAAGTAAATTACACAAATATAATAAACTAACAAGTTTGTAGTAAAATCGTTGTCCTCTTCCAGATGTTCTTAAGGATGAAGCAAATTACACAAATATAATAAACTAACAAGTATGTAGTAAAATCGTTCTTCTCTTCCAGATGTTCTTAAGGATGAAGTAAATTACACAAATATAATAAACTAACAAGTATGTAGTAAAATCGTTCTCCTCTTCCAGATGTTCTTAAGGATGAAGTAAATTACACAAATATAATAAACTAACAAGTATGTAGTAAAATCGTTCTCCTCTTCCAGATGTTCTTAAGGATGAAGTAAATTACACAAATATAATAAACTAACAAGTATGTAGTAAAATCGTTCTCCTCTTCCAGATGTTCTTAAGGATGAAGTAAATTACACAAATATAATAAACTAACAAGTTTGTAGTAAAATCGTTCTTCTCTTCCAGATGTTCTTAAGGATGAAGTAAATTACACAAATATAATAAACTAACAAGTATGTAGTAAAATCGTTGTCCCTTTTCAGATGTTCTTAAGGATGAAGTAAATTACACAAATATAATAAACTAACAAGTTTGTAGTAAAATCGTTCTCCTCTTCCAGATGTTCTTAAGGATGAAGTAAATTACACAAATATAATAAACTAACAAGTATGTAGTAAAATCGTTGTCCTCTTCCAGATGTTCTTAAGGATGAAGTAAATTACACAAATATAATAAACTAACAAGTATGTAGTAAAATCGTTCTCCTCTTCCAGATGTTCTTAAGGATGAAGTAAATTACACAAATATAATAAACTAACAAGTATGTAGTAAAATCGTTGTCCTCTTCCAGATGTTCTTAAGGATGAAGTAAATTACACAAATATAATAAACTAACAAGTATGTAGTAAAATCGTTCTCCTCTTCCAGATGTTCTTAAGGATGAAGTAAATTACACAAATATAATAAACTAACAAGTATGTAGTAAAATCGTTCTCCTCTTCCAGATGTTCTTAAGGATGAAGTAAATTACACAAATATAATAAACTAACAAGTTTGTAGTAAAATCGTTCTTCTCTTCCAGATGTTCTTAAGGATGAAGTAAATTACACAAATATAATAAACTAACAAGTATGTAGTAAAATCGTTGTCCCTTTTCAGATGTTCTTAAGGATGAAGTAAATTACACAAATATAATAAACTAACAAGTTTGTAGTAAAATCGTTCTCCTCTTCCAGATGTTCTTAAGGATGAAGTAAATTACACAAATATAATAAACTAACAAGTATGTAGTAAAATCGTTGTCCTCTTCCAGATGTTCTTAAGGATGAAGTAAATTACACAAATATAATAAACTAACAAGTATGTAGTAAAATCGTTCTCCTCTTCCAGATGTTCTTAAGGATGAAGTAAATTACACAAATATAATAAACTAACAAGTATGTAGTAAAATCGTTGTCCTCTTCCAGATGTTCTTAAGGATGAAGTAAATTACACAAATATAATAAACTAACAAGTATGTAGTAAAATCGTTGTCCTCTTCCAGATGTTCTTAAGGATGAAGTAAATTACACAAATATAATAAACTAACAAGTATGTAGTAAAATCGTTGTCCTCTTCCAGATGTTCTTAAGGATGAAGTAAATTACACAAATATAATAAACTAACAAGTATGTAGTAAAATCGTTGTCCTCTTCCAGATGTTCTTAAGGATGAAGTAAATTACACAAATATAATAAACTAACAAGTATGTAGTAAAATCGTTGTCCTCTTCCAGATGTTCTTAAGGATGAAGTAAATTACACAAATATAATAAACTAACAAGTATGTAGTAAAATCGTTGTCCTCTTCCAGATGTTCTTAAGGATGAAGTAAATTACACAAATATAATAAACTAACAAGTATGTAGTAAAATCGTTGTCCTCTTCCAGATGTTCTTAAGGATGAAGTAAATTACACAAATATAATAAACTAACAAGTATGTAGTAAAATCGTTGTCCTCTTCCAGATGTTCTTAAGGATGAAGTAAATTACACAAATATAATAAACTAACAAGTATGTAGTAAAATCGTTGTCCTCTTCCAGATGTTCTTAAGGATGAAGTAAATTACACAAATATAATAAACTAACAAGTATGTAGTAAAATCGTTGTCCTCTTCCAGATGTTCTTAAGGATGAAGTAAATTACACAAATATAATAAACTAACAAGTATGTAGTAAAATCGTTGTCCTCTTCCAGATGTTCTTAAGGATGAAGTAAATTACACAAATATAATAAACTAACAAGTATGTAGTAAAATCGTTGTCCTCTTCCAGATGTTCTTAAGGATGAAGTAAATTACACAAATATAATAAACTAACAAGTATGTAGTAAAATCGTTGTCCTCTTCCAGATGTTCTTAAGGATGAAGTAAATTACACAAATATAATAAACTAACAAGTATGTAGTAAAATCGTTCTCCTCTTCCAGATGTTCTTAAGGATGAAGTAAATTACACAAATATAATAAACTAACAAGTATGTAGTAAAATCGTTGTCCTCTTCCAGATGTTCTTAAGGATGAAGTAAATTACACAAATATAATAAACTAACAAGTATGTAGTAAAATCGTTGTCCTCTTCCAGATGTTCTTAAGGATGAAGTAAATTACACAAATATAATAAACTAACAAGTATGTAGTAAAATCGTTGTCCTCTTCCAGATGTTCTTAAGGATGAAGTAAATTACACAAATATAATAAACTAACAAGTATGTAGTAAAATCGTTGTCCTCTTCCAGATGTTCTTAAGGATGAAGTAAATTACACAAATATAATAAACTAACAAGTATGTAGTAAAATCGTTCTCCTCTTCCAGATGTTCTTAAGGATGAAGTAAATTACACAAATATAATAAACTAACAAGTATGTAGTAAAATCGTTGTCCTCTTCCAGATGTTCTTAAGGATGAAGTAAATTACACAAATATAATAAACTAACAAGTATGTAGTAAAATCGTTCTCCTCTTCCAGATGTTCTTAAGGATGAAGTAAATTACACAAATATAATAAACTAACAAGTTTGTAGTAAAATCGTTCTTCTCTTCCAGATGTTCTTAAGGATGAAGTAAATTACACAAATATAATAAACTAACAAGTATGTAGTAAAATCGTTGTCCCTTTTCAGATGTTCTTAAGGATGAAGTAAATTACACAAATATAATAAACTAACAAGTTTGTAGTAAAATCGTTCTCCTCTTCCAGATGTTCTTAAGGATGAAGTAAATTACACAAATATAATAAACTAACAAGTATGTAGTAAAATCGTTGTCCTCTTCCAGATGTTCTTAAGGATGAAGTAAATTACACAAATATAATAAACTAACAAGTATGTAGTAAAATCGTTCTCCTCTTCCAGATGTTCTTAAGGATGAAGTAAATTACACAAATATAATAAACTAACAAGTATGTAGTAAAATCGTTGTCCTCTTCCAGATGTTCTTAAGGATGAAGTAAATTACACAAATATAATAAACTAACAAGTATGTAGTAAAATCGTTCTCCTCTTCCAGATGTTCTTAAGGATGAAGTAAATTACACAAATATAATAAACTAACAAGTATGTAGTAAAATCGTTCTCCTCTTCCAGATGTTCTTAAGGATGAAGTAAATTACACAAATATAATAAACTAACAAGTTTGTAGTAAAATCGTTCTTCTCTTCCAGATGTTCTTAAGGATGAAGTAAATTACACAAATATAATAAACTAACAAGTATGTAGTAAAATCGTTGTCCCTTTTCAGATGTTCTTAAGGATGAAGTAAATTACACAAATATAATAAACTAACAAGTTTGTAGTAAAATCGTTCTTCTCTTCCAGATGTTCATAAGGATGAAGTAAATTACACAAATATAATAAACTAACAAGTATGTAGTAAAATCGTTGTCCCTTTTCAGATGTTCTTAAGGATGAAGTAAATTACACAAATATAATAAACTAACAAGTTTGTAGTAAAATCGTTCTTCTCTTCCAGATGTTCTTAAGGATGAAGTAAATTACACAAATATAATAAACTAACAAGTATGTAGTAAAATCGTTGTCCCTTTTCAGATGTTCTTAAGGATGAAGTAAATTACACAAATATAATAAACTAACAAGTTTGTAGTAAAATCGTTCTTCTCTTCCAGATGTTCTTAAGGATGAAGTAAATTACACAAATATAATAAACTAACAAGTATGTAGTAAAATCGTTGTCCCTTTTCAGATGTTCTTAAGGATGAAGTAAATTACACAAATATAATAAACTAACAAGTTTGTAGTAAAATCGTTGTCCCTTTTCAGATGTTCTTAAGGATGAAGTAAATTACACAAATATAATAAACTAACAAGTTTGTAGTAAAATCGTTCTCCTCTTCCAGATGTTCTTAAGGATGAAGTAAATTACACAAATATAATAAACTAACAAGTTTGTAGTAAAATCGTTCTTCTCTTCCAGATGTTCTTAAGGATGAAGTAAATTACACAAATATAATAAACTAACAAGTATGTAGTAAAATCGTTCTTCTCTTCCAGATGTTCTTAAGGATGAAGTAAATTACACAAATATAATAAACTAACAAGTTTGTAGTAAAATCGTTCTTCTCTTCCAGATGTTCTTAAGGATGAAGTAAATTACACAAATATAATAAACTAACAAGTTTGTAGTAAAATCGTTCTTCTCTTCCAGATGTTCTTAAGGATGAAGTAAATTACACAAATATAATAAACTAACAAGTATGTAGTAAAATCGTTCTTCTCTTCCAGATGTTCTTAAGGATGAAGTAAATTACACAAATATAATAAACTAACAAGTTTGTAGTAAAATCGTTCTCCTCTTCCAGATGTTCTTAAGGATGAAGTAAATTACACAAATATAATAAACTAACAAGTATGTAGTAAAATCGTTGTCCTCTTCCAGATGTTCTTAAGGATGAAGTAAATTACACAAATATAATAAACTAACAAGTTTGTAGTAAAATCGTTGTCCCTTTTCAGATGTTCTTAAGGATGAAGTAAATTACACAAATATAATAAACTAACAAGTATGTAGTAAAATCGTTGTCCCCTTTCAGATGTTCTTAAGGATGAAGTAAATTACACAAATATAATAAACTAACAAGTATGTAGTAAAATCGTTCTCCTCTTCCAGATGTTCTTAAGGATGAAGTAAATTAATCAAATATAATAAACTAACAAGTATGTAGTAAAATCGTTGTCCTCTTCCAGATGTTCTTAAGGATGAAGTAAATTACACAAATATAATAAACTAACAAGTATGTAGTAAAATCGTTGTCCTCTTCCAGATGTTCTTAAGGATGAAGTAAATTACACAAATATAATAAACTAACAAGTTTGTAGTAAAATCGTTCTCCTCTTCCAGATGTTCTTAAGGATGAAGTAAATTACACAAATATAATAAACTAACAAGTATGTAGTAAAATCGTTGTCCCCTTTCAGATGTTCTTAAGGATGAAGTAAATTACACAAATATAATAAACTAACAAGTATGTAGTAAAATCGTTGTCCTCTTCCAGATGTTCTTAAGGATGAAGTAAATTACACAAATATAATAAACTAACAAGTTTGTAGTAAAATCGTTGTCCCTTTTCAGATGTTCTTAAGGATGAAGTAAATTACACAAATATAATAAACTAACAAGTATGTAGTAAAATCGTTGTCCCCTTTCAGATGTTCTTAAGGATGAAGTAAATTACACAAATATAATAAACTAACAAGTATGTAGTAAAATCGTTCTTCTCTTCCAGATGTTCTTAAGGATGAAGTAAATTACACAAATATAATAAACTAACAAGTATGTAGTAAAATCGTTCTCCTCTTCCAGATGTTCTTAAGGATGAAGTAAATTACACAAATATAATAAACTAACAAGTATGTAGTAAAATCGTTGTCCCCTTTCAGATGTTCTTAAGGATGAAGTAAATTACACAAATATAATAAACTAACAAGTATGTAGTAAAATCGTTCTCCTCTTCCAGATGTTCTTAAGGATGAAGTAAATTAATCAAATATAATAAACTAACAAGTATGTAGTAAAATCGTTGTCCTCTTCCAGATGTTCTTAAGGATGAAGTAAATTACACAAATATAATAAACTAACAAGTATGTAGTAAAATCGTTCTTCTCTTCCAGATGTTCTTAAGGATAAAGTAAATTACACAAATATAATAAACTAACAAGTATGTAGTAAAATCGTTGTCCTCTTCCAGATGTTCTTAAGGATGAAGTAAATTACACAAATATAATAAACTAACAAATATGTAGTAAAATCGTTGTCCTCTTCCAGATGTTCTTAAGGATGAAGTAAATTACACAAATATAATAAACTAACAAGTATGTAGTAAAATCGTTGTCCTCTTCCAGATGTTCTTAAGGATGAAGTAAATTAATCAAATACAATAAACTAACAAGTATGTAGTAAAATCGTTGTCCTCTTCCAGATGTTCTTAAGGATGAAGTAAATTACACAAATATAATAAACTAACAAGTATGTAGTAAAATCGTTGTCCTCTTCCAGATGTTCTTAAGGATGAAGTAAATTAATCAAATACAATAAACTAACAAGTATGTAGTAAAATCGTTGTCCTCTTCCAGATGTTCTTAAGGATGAAGTAAATTACACAAATATAATAAACTAACAAGTATGTAGTAAAATCGTTGTCCTCTTCCAGATGTTCTTAAGGATGAAGTAAATTACACAAATATAATAAACTAACAAGTATGTAGTAAAATCGTTGTCCTCTTCCAGATGTTCTTAAGGATGAAGTAAATTACACAAATATAATAAACTAACAAGTATGTAGTAAAATCGTTGTCCTCTTCCAGATGTTCTTAAGGATGAAGTAAATTACACAAATATAATAAACTAACAAGTTTGTAGTAAAATCGTTCTCCTCTTCCAGATGTTCTTAAGGATGAAGTAAATTAATCAAATATAATAAACTAACAAGTATGTAGTAAAATCGTTGTCCTCTTCCAGATGTTCTTAAGGATGAAGTAAATTACACAAATATAATAAACTAACAAGTATGTAGTAAAATCGTTCTCCTCTTCCAGATGTTCTTAAGGATGAAGTAAATTACACAAATATAATAAACTAACAAGTATGTAGTAAAATCGTTGTCCTCTTCCAGATGTTCTTAAGGATGAAGTAAATTACACAAATATAATAAACTAACAAGTATGTAGTAAAATCGTTCTCCTCTTCCAGATGTTCTTAAGGATGAAGTAAATTAATCAAATATAATAAACTAACAAGTATGTAGTAAAATCGTTCTCCTCTTCCAGATGTTCTTAAGGATGAAGTAAATTAATCAAATATAATAAACTAACAAGTATGTAGTAAAATCGTTGTCCCCTTTCAGATGTTCTTAAGGATGAAGTAAATTACACAAATATAATAAACTAACAAGTATGTAGTAAAATCGTTCTCCTCTTCCAGATGTTCTTAAGGATGAAGTAAATTAATCAAATATAATAAACTAACAAGTATGTAGTAAAATCGTTGTCCTCTTCCAGATGTTCTTAAGGATGAAGTAAATTACACAAATATAATAAACTAACAAGTATGTAGTAAAATCGTTGTCCTCTTCCAGATGTTCTTAAGGATGAAGTAAATTACACAAATATAATAAACTAACAAGTATGTAGTAAAATCGTTGTCCTCTTCCAGATGTTCTTAAGGATGAAGTAAATTACACAAATATAATAAACTAACAAGTATGTAGTAAAATCGTTCTCCTCTTCCAGATGTTCTTAAGGATGAAGTAAATTACACAAATATAATAAACTAACAAGTATGTAGTAAAATCGTTGTCCTCTTCCAGATGTTCTTAAGGATGAAGTAAATTACACAAATATAATAAACAAACAAGTATGTAGTAAAATCGTTCTCCTCTTCCAGATGTTCTCAAGGATGAAGTAAATTACACAAATATAAAAAACTAACAAGTATGTAGTAAAATCGTTCTCCTCTTCCAGATGTTCTTAAGAATGAAGTAAATTAATCAAATATAATAAACTAACAAGTATGTAGTAAAATCGTTGTCCTCTTCCAGATGTTCTTAAGGATGAAGTAAATTACACAAATATAATAAACTAACAAGTATGTAGTAAAATCGTTGTCCTCTTCCAGATGTTCTTAAGGATGAAGTAAATTACACAAATATAATAAACTAACAAGTATGTAGTAAAATCGTTGTCCTCTTCCAGATGTTCTTAAGGATGAAGTAAATTACACAAATATAATAAACTAACAAGTATGTAGTAAAATCGTTCTCCTCTTCCAGATGTTCTTAAGGATGAAGTAAATTAATCAAATATAATAAACTAACAAGTATGTAGTAAAATCGTTCTCCTCTTCCAGATGTTCTTAAGGATGAATTAAATTACACAAATATAATAAACTAACAAGTATGTAGTAAAATCGTTGTCCTCTTCCAGATGTTCTTAAGGATGAAGTAAATTACAGTAATATAATAAACTAACAAGTTTGTAGTAAAATCGTTGTCCTCTTCCAGATGTTCTTAAGGATGAAGTAAATTACACAAATATAATAAACTAACAAGTTTGTAGTAAAATCGTTGTCCTCTTCCAGATGTTCTTAAGGATGAAGTAAATTACACAAATATAATAAACTAACAAGTTTGTAGTAAAATCGTTGTCCTCTTCCAGATGTTCTTAAGGATGAAGTAAATTACAGTAATATAATAAACTAACAAGTATGTAGTAAAATCGTTGTCCTCTTCCAGATGTTCTTAAGGATGAAGTAAATTACACAAATATAATAAACTAACAAGTTTGTAGTAAAATCGTTGTCCTCTTCCTGATGTTC
This sequence comes from Aradus depressus, assembly GCA_963662175.1. Taxonomy (NCBI): domain Eukaryota; kingdom Metazoa; phylum Arthropoda; class Insecta; order Hemiptera; family Aradidae; genus Aradus; species Aradus depressus. The sequence goes on from OY759214.1 coordinate 103,397,746, forward strand.
TTAAGGATGAAGTAAATTACACAAATATAATAAACTAACAAGTATGTAGTAAAATCGTTCTTCTCTTCCAGATGTTCTTAAGGATGAAGTAAATTACACAAATATAATAAACTAACAAGTATGTAGTAAAATCGTTGTCCTCTTCCAGATGTTCTTAAGGATAAAGTAAATTACACAAATATAATAAACTAACAAGTATGTAGTAAAATCGTTCTCCTCTTCCAGATGTTCTTAAGGATGAAGTAAATTACACAATTATAATAAACTAACAAGTATGTAGTAAAATCGTTGTCCTCTTCCAGATGTTCTTAAGGATGAAGTAAATTACACAAATATAATAAACTAACAAGTTTGTAGTAAAATCGTTGTCCTCTTCCAGATGTTCTTAAGGATGAAGTAAATTACACAAATATAATAAACTAACAAGTTTGTAGTAAAATCGTTGTCCTCTTCCAGATGTTCTTAAGGATGAAGTAAATTACACAAATATAATAAACTAACAAGTTTGTAGTAAAATCGTTGTCCTCTTCCAGATGTTCTTAAGGATGAAGTAAATTACAGTAATATAATAAACTAACAAGTATGTAGTAAAATCGTTGTCCTCTTCCAGATGTTCTTAAGGATGAAGTAAATTACACAAATATAATAAACTAACAAGTATGTAGTAAAATCGTTCTCCTCTTCCAGATGTTCTTAAGGATGAAGTAAATTACACAAATATAATAAACTAACAAGTTTGTAGTAAAATCGTTGTCCTCTTCCAGATGTTCTTAAGGATGAAGTAAATTACACAAATATAATAAACTAACAAGTATGTAGTAAAATCGTTCTTCTCTTCCAGATGTTCTTAAGGATGAAGTAAATTACACAAATATAATAAACTAACAAGTATGTAGTAAAATCGTTGTCCTCTTCCAGATGTTCTTAAGGATAAAGTAAATTACACAAATATAATAAACTAACAAGTATGTAGTAAAATCGTTGTCCTCTTCCAGATGTTCTTAAGGATGAAGTAAATTACACAAATATAATAAACTAACAAGTATGTAGTAAAATCGTTGTCCTCTTCCAGATGTTCTTAAGGATGAAGTAAATTACACAAATATAATAAACTAACAAGTATGTAGTAAAATCGTTGTCCTCTTCCAGATGTTCTTAAGGATGAAGTAAATTACACAAATATAATAAACTAACAAGTATGTAGTAAAATCGTTGTCCTCTTCCAGATGTTCTTAAGGATGAAGTAAATTACACAAATATAATAAACTAACAAGTATGTAGTAAAATCGTTCTTCTCTTCCAGATGTTCTTAAGGATGAAGTAAATTACACAAATATAAAAAACTAACAAGTATGTAGTAAAATCGTTGTCCTCTTCCAGATGTTCTTAAGGATGAAGTAAATTAATCAAATATAATAAACTAACAAGTATGTAGTAAAATCGTTGTCCTCTTCCAGATGTTCTTAAGGATGAAGTAAATTACACAAATATAATAAACTAACAAGTTTGTAGTAAAATCGTTGTCCTCTTCCAGATGTTCTTAAGGATGAAGTAAATTACACAAATATAATAAACTAACAAGTTTGTAGTAAAATCGTTGTCCCTTTTCAGATGTTCTTAAGGATGAAGTAAATTACACAAATATAATAAACTAACAAGTATGTAGTAAAATCGTTCTTCTCTTCCAGATGTTCTTAAGGATAAAGTAAATTACACAAATATAATAAACTAACAAGTTTGTAGTAAAATCGTTGTCCTCTTCCAGATGTTCTTAAGGATGAAGTAAATTACACAAATATAATAAACTAACAAGTATGTAGTAAAATCGTTGTCCTCTTCCAGATGTTCTTAAGGATGAAGTAAATTACACAAATATAATAAACTAACAAGTATGTAGTAAAATCGTTGTCCTCTTCCAGATGTTCTTAAGGATGAAGTAAATTACACAAATATAATAAACTAACAAGTTTGTAGTAAAATCGTTGTCCTCTTCCAGATGTTCTTAAGGATGAAGTAAATTACACAAATATAATAAACTAACAAGTATGTAGTAAAATCGTTGTCCTCTTCCAGATGTTCTTAAGGATGAAGTAAATTACACAAATATAATAAACTAACAAGTTTGTAGTAAAATCGTTGTCCTCTTCCAGATGTTCTTAAGGATGAAGTAAATTACAGTAATATAATAAACTAACAAGTATGTAGTAAAATCGTTGTCCTCTTCCAGATGTTCTTAAGGATGAAGTAAATTACACAAATATAATAAACTAACAAGTATGTAGTAAAATCGTTGTCCTCTTCCAGATGTTCTTAAGGATGAAGTAAATTACACAAATATAATAAACTAACAAGTATGTAGTAAAATCGTTGTCCTCTTCCAGATGTTCTTAAGGATGAAGTAAATTACACAAATATAATAAACTAACAAGTATGTAGTAAAATCGTTCTTCTCTTCCAGATGTTCTTAAGGATGAAGTAAATTACACAAATATAATAAACTAACAAGTTTGTAGTAAAATCGTTGTCCCTTTTCAGATGTTCTTAAGGATGAAGTAAATTACACAAATATAATAAACTAACAAGTATGTAGTAAAATCGTTCTTCTCTTCCAGATGTTCTTAAGGATAAAGTAAATTACACAAATATAATAAACTAACAAGTTTGTAGTAAAATCGTTGTCCTCTTCCAGATGTTCTTAAGGATGAAGTAAATTACACAAATATAATAAACTAACAAGTATGTAGTAAAATCGTTGTCCTCTTCCAGATGTTCTTAAGGATGAAGTAAATTACACAAATATAATAAACTAACAAGTATGTAGTAAAATCGTTCTTCTCTTCCAGATGTTCTTAAGGATGAAGTAAATTACACAAATATAATAAACTAACAAGTATGTAGTAAAATCGTTGTCCTCTTCCAGATGTTCTTAAGGATGAAGTAAATTACACAAATATAATAAACTAACAAGTTTGTAGTAAAATCGTTGTCCTCTTCCAGATGTTCTTAAGGATGAAGTAAATTAATCAAATATAATAAACTAACAAGTTTGTAGTAAAATCGTTGTCCTCTTCCAGATGTTCTTAAGGATGAAGTAAATTACACAAATATAATAAACTAACAAGTTTGTAGTAAAATCGTTGTCCTCTTCCAGATGTTCTTAAGGATGAAGTAAATTAATCAAATATAATAAACTAACAAGTTTGTAGTAAAATCGTTGTCCTCTTCCAGATGTTCTTAAGGATGAAGTAAATTACACAAATATAATAAACTAACAAGTTTGTAGTAAAATCGTTGTCCTCTTCCAGATGTTCTTAAGGATGAAGTAAATTACACAAATATAATAAACTAACAAGTTTGTAGTAAAATCGTTGTCCTCTTCCAGATGTTCTTAAGGATGAAGTAAATTAATCAAATATAATAAACTAACAAGTTTGTAGTAAAATCGTTGCCCTCCAGATGTTCTTAAGGATGAAGTAAATTACACAAATATAATAAACTAACAAGTTTGTAGTAAAATCGTTGTCCTCTTCCAGATGTTCTTAAGGATGAAGTAAATTACACAAATATAATAAACTAACAAGTATGTAGTAAAATCGTTGTCCTCTTCCAGATGTTCTTAAGGATGAAGTAAATTACACAAATATAATAAACTAACAAGTTTGTAGTAAAATCGTTGTCCTCTTCCAGATGTTCTTAAGGATGAAGTAAATTACACAAATATAATAAACTAACAAGTATGTAGTAAAATCGTTGTCCTCTTCCAGATGTTCTTAAGGATGAAGTAAATTACACAAATATAATAAACTAACAAGTATGTAGTAAAATCGTTGTCCTCTTCCAGATGTTCTTAAGGATGAAGTAAATTACACAAATATAATAAACTAACAAGTATGTAGTAAAATCGTTGTCCTCTTCCAGATGTTCTTAAGGATGAAGTAAATTACACAAATATAATAAACTAACAAGTATGTAGTAAAATCGTTCTCCTCTTCCAGATGTTCTTAAGGATGAAGTAAATTACACAAATATAATAAACTAACAAGTATGTAGTAAAATCGTTGTCCTCTTCCAGATGTTCTTAAGGATGAAGTAAATTACACAAATATAATAAACTAACAAGTTTGTAGTAAAATCGTTGTCCTCTTCCAGATGTTCTTAAGGATGAAGTAAATTACACAAATATAATAAACTAACAAGTATGTAGTAAAATCGTTCTTCTCTTCCAGATGTTCTTAAGGATGAAGTAAATTACACAAATATAATAAACTAACAAGTATGTAGTAAAATCGTTCTCCTCTTCCAGATGTTCTTAAGGATGAAGTAAATTACACAAATATAATAAACTAACAAGTATGTAGTAAAATCGTTCTCCTCTTCCAGATGTTCTTAAGGATGAAGTAAATTACACAAATATAATAAACTAACAAGTATGTAGTAAAATCGTTGTCCTCTTCCAGATGTTCTTAAGGATGAAGTAAATTACACAAATATAATAAACTAACAAGTTTGTAGTAAAATCGTTGTCCTCTTCCAGATGTTCTTAAGGATGAAGTAAATTACACAAATATAATAAACTAACAAGTATGTAGTAAAATCGTTGTCCTCTTCCAGATGTTCTTAAGGATGAAGTAAATTACACAAATATAATAAACTAACAAGTTTGTAGTAAAATCGTTGTCCTCTTCCAGATGTTCTTAAGGATGAAGTAAATTACACAAATATAATAAACTAACAAGTATGTAGTAAAATCGTTGTCCTCTTCCAGATGTTCTTAAGGATGAAGTAAATTACACAAATATAATAAACTAACAAGTATGTAGTAAAATCGTTCTTCTCTTCCAGATGTTCTTAAGGATGAAGTAAATTACACAAATATAATAAACTAACAAGTATGTAGTAAAATCGTTGTCCTCTTCCAGATGTTCTTAAGGATGAAGTAAATTACACAAATATAATAAACTAACAAGTATGTAGTAAAATCGTTGTCCTCTTCCAGATGTTCTTAAGGATGAAGTAAATTACACAAATATAATAAACTAACAAGTATGTAGTAAAATCGTTGTCCTCTTCCAGATGTTCTTAAGGATGAAGTAAATTAATCAAATATAATAAACTAACAAGTATGTAGTAAAATCGTTGTCCTCTTCCAGATGTTCTTAAGGATGAAGTAAATTACACAAATATAATAAACTAACAAGTTTGTAGTAAAATCGTTGTCCTCTTCCAGATGTTCTTAAGGATGAAGTAAATTACACAAATATAATAAACTAACAAGTATGTAGTAAAATCGTTCTCCTCTTCCAGATGTTCTTAAGGATGAAGTAAATTACACAAATATAATAAACTAACAAGTTTGTAGTAAAATCGTTCTCCTCTTCCAGATGTTCTTAAGGATGAAGTAAATTACACAAATATAATAAACTAACAAGTATGTAGTAAAATCGTTCTCCTCTTCCAGATGTTCTTAAGGATGAAGTAAATTACACAAATATAATAAACTAACAAGTATGTAGTAAAATCGTTGTCCTCTTCCAGATGTTCTTAAGGATGAAGTAAATTACACAAATATAATAAACTAACAAGTTTGTAGTAAAATCGTTGTCCTCTTCCAGATGTTCTTAAGGATGAAGTAAATTACGCAAATATAATAAACTAACAAGTTTGTAGTAAAATCGTTGTCCTCTTCCAGATGTTCTTAAGGATGAAGTAAATTACACAAATATAATAAACTAACAAGTATGTAGTAAAATCGTTGTCCTCTTCCAGATGTTCTTAAGGATGAAGTAAATTAATCAAATATAATAAACTAACAAGTATGTAGTAAAATCGTTCTTCTCTTCCAGATGTTCTTAAGGATGAAGTAAATTACACAAATATAATAAACTAACAAGTATGTAGTAAAATCGTTCTTCTCTTCCAGATGTTCTTAAGGATGAAGTAAATTACACAAATATAATAAACTAACAAGTATGTAGTAAAATCGTTGTCCTCTTCCAGATGTTCTTAAGGATGAAGTAAATTACACAAATATAATAAACTAACAAGTATGTAGTAAAATCGTTGTCCCCTTTCAGCGGTTCTTAAGGATGAAGTAAATTACACAAATATAATAAACTAACAAGTATGTAGTAAAATCGTTGTCCTCTTCCAGATGTTCTTAAGGATGAAGTAAATTACACAAATATAATTAACTAACAAGTATGTAGTAAAATCGTTGTCCCCTTTCTGCGGTTCTTAAGGATGAAGTAAATTACACAAATATAATAAACTAACAAGTATGTGGTAAAATCGTTGTCCTCTTGCAGATGTTCTTAAGGATGAAGTAAATTACACAAATATGATAAACTAACAAGTATGTAGTAAAATCGTTGTCCCCTTTCAGCGGTTCTTAAGGATGGAGTAAATTACACAAATATAATAAACTAACAAGTATGTAGTAAAATCGTTCTCCTCTTCCAGATGTTCTTAAGGATGAAGTAAATTAATCAAATATAATAAACTAACAAGTATGTAGTAAAATCGTTGTCCTCTTCCAGATGTTCTTAAGGATGAAGTAAATTACACAAATATAATAAACTAACAAGTATGTAGTAAAATCGTTGTCCTCTTCCAGATGTTCTTAAGGATGAAGTAAATTACACAAATATAATAAACTAACAAGTATGTAGTAAAATCGTTGTCCTCTTCCAGATGTTCTTAAGGATGAAGTAAATTACACAAATATAATAAACTAACAAGTATGTAGTAAAATCGTTGTCCTCTTCCAGATGTTCTTAAGGATGAAGTAAATTACACAAATATAATAAACTAACAAGTATGTAGTAAAATCGTTGTCCTCTTCCAGATGTTCTTAAGGATGAAGTAAATTACACAAATATGATAAACTAACAAGTATGTAGTAAAATCGTTGTCCCCTTTCAGCGGTTCTTAAGGATGGAGTAAATTACACAAATATAATAAACTAACAAGTATGTAGTAAAATCGTTGTCCTCTTCCAGATGTTCTTAAGGATGAAGTAAATTACACAAATATAATAAACTAACAAGTATGTAGTAAAATCGTTGTCCTCTTCCAGATGTTCTTAAGGATGAAGTAAATTACACAAATATAATAAACTAACAAGTATGTAGTAAAATCGTTCTCCTCTTCCAGATGTTCTTAAGGATGAAGTAAATTAATCAAATATAATAAACTAACAAGTATGTAGTAAAATCGTTGTCCTCTTCCAGATGTTCTTAAGGATGAAGTAAATTACACAAATATAATAAACTAACAAGTATGTAGTAAAATCGTTGTCCTCTTCCAGATGTTCTTAAGGATGAAGTAAATTACACAAATATAATAAACTAACAAGTATGTAGTAAAATCGTTCTCCTCTTCCAGATGTTCTTAAGGATGAAGTAAATTACACAAATATAATAAACTAACAAGTATGTAGTAAAATCGTTGTCCTCTTCCAGATGTTCTTAAGGATGAAGTAAATTACACAAATATAATAAACTAACAAGTATGTAGTAAAATCGTTGTCCTCTTCCAGATGTTCTTAAGGATGAAGTAAATTACACAAATATAATAAACTAACAAGTATGTAGTAAAATCGTTCTCCTCTTCCAGATGTTCTTAAGGATGAAGTAAATTACACAAATATAATAAACTAACAAGTATGTAGTAAAATCGTTGTCCTCTTCCAGATGTTCTTAAGGATGAAGTAAATTACACAAATATAATAAACTAACAAGTATGTAGTAAAATCGTTGTCCCCTTTCAGCGGTTCTTAAGGATGAAGTAAATTACACAAATATAATAAACTAACAAGTATGTAGTAAAATCGTTGTCCTCTTCCAGATGTTCGGCCTGAACAGGTAGTAATATAATTATTTATCTATTTTTTTATCTGTTTATATGTACAGTTATTATATTGTATGGTATTCTCCACGGTTGCACTATTTAAGTTTTTTTTTATTTTATTTTATTTTTTCTTAGGTTAGTAACTGATATTTTATTTTATTGTTTCTTTCTCTTTGCCTCTGTATTTGTTTATTCTCAGGGGACCTCCCTCGGTCCCAGAATAAAAATGTATTTTAGTTTTCAAATTTCACATTTCCTGGGAAACGACAAACGAGAACAAGGCTTGTTGCACTCTGCTCCCAATTCAGAGAACACCCGAACTACAACAAAATACATTCCCAACCATTTTTTTTTTTTTTTTAATATTTCCAAATAATTGACAATTATTAAAGACATATTCTGTGCATTCATATTTTACTTTATTTTATTTTTCAGACGTATTCTGATAAATACAAGAATTGTGCAGAAAATGGACCTAATGGTTTTGAAGGGATATATGGTAATTTTAATTTATTTAAATTACACTGGTCGGCCTGAAAATCGGCCCTGACACCATTTTCTTTTCTTTTTTTGTAATTTTTAGGGTGCCCCTGACCCCCTGAAGGGGGGTCGGTCACATCACCCTATTTGTTCGCTGGAACAATTTACTTTTGGTGCTATGGACGGCTGTGGACCGGCTCGATGGCTACGGTTTGCAGTCGTCATTGGTTCCTCAACGCCTCATTGCGCCGAGTGAGCTCGAGATTCTTCGGTGGGTTCTGTTCTGCCTATCTCCCGGAGCCGGGGGCAGCCATCGCTGCGATGTTGGCGGTCGGCGGGGCCCCCGGTACCGGGTTAGAAGGCTTTCTTCATTTTTCGCCAGGAGGAGACGAACCGACCAAAGGCCGGGTAGCCAGCCTCCGTCATCAGTCCCGGCAGGTTCAGTCCCAGGTACGATCCTGTCCGGCGAATCAGCGCCGCCCTAGGCCCGTCGTATAGCGGGCATTCAAGGACTACGTGTTCCGCAGTCTCGACGCCGCCACACGAGCAGGCAGGGCTGTTCTTCCTCTTAAAGAAGAAGAGCTTGGCGCTGAAGTCGCCGTGATCTGATAGCACCTGTCGCCGTCAGTGTCGGCCGTGTACTGCAAGAACCAGGGGGTGGCGGGCGTCAGTTTTTCCTCTCATCAGCATGGCCGCTGTCTTGCTGGGAGAGAGGGTTAACTTGTTCAGTCGGCACCACGTGTCCGTAGCGTCAATCGCGGCTTGGGCTCGGGCGGTCAAAGTAGCTCGACTGTCAGCGTGCACCGTGACCACTAGGTCGTCGACATAGGCAATTGCCTTGTGTCCACGAGTCTCGAGGTCACGAAGCAGTCCATCAAAGAGGATGTTCCAGAGTGTTGGTCCGAGGACCGAGCCCTGGGGACACCCCCTGGTGACGTTCGCTGTAGTGCTGGTGAATTGCTGCCTCACCGTCGCAGAGCGCTCGCTGAGGAAGCTGGAGATGAGCCCGAATAGGTTCCTGGGAATTCCCACAGACCGTAATCGCAAGAGAATGGCAGGCCACCAGGCGCAGTCGAAGGCCGCGGCTATGTCGAAGAAGAGACAGAGAGAGTATTTCCCTCTGCTCTCCCCGACATCCGCCCTCAGCATCCTCAACGCATCCTCAGCGGATCTGCCCCTCATGCATCCGAATTGTCTGTGCGATACGAAGGCCTGTACCCGAGCTCGAATTCCCGAGAGGATCAGAGTCTCCAACACCTTGCCGGAGACTGGGAGTAGACTGATCGGTCTATAGCTACCCACCAAGGAGAGGTCCCTGTCCCCAGGCTTGACAAACGTGCACACAAGTGCCCATTTCCAAGCACTCGAGAAGTGGCCAGTTCTTAGGCAGGAGTTTACCAGATGAAGAAGATCCGCCTTTATGGCCGGGAATGCCTTCTTGATCACGGCGGCGTCTATGAGATCCATCCCAGGGGCGCCGCCATTCCTCTGCTTCCCAACCGCCAGACTTAGATCTAATTCATCCCAGTCCGGAGCGTCCTCCGTATCCGGCAGGGCACGGGCAGTCTCCCTTATAATTACCTGGGCGGGGGTATCCTCCGTCGGGTCGTCCGCCGGAAAGGCCAATCCCAAATACATTCGTCCGGCCTCTTCCAGGGACAAGGCGTAAACGTCCCCGTCCCTGATGGAGGCCACCGGGGCGACCGGCCTGAGCCTCCCGGGGACAACGCGGTAAGGTATCCCCCACGGGTTCCTGACACTCTCCTCCTCTATGAAATTCCTCCAACTTACCTTCTTCGCAGTGGCGATGCTTCGGTTGTAGGCATTATTCAGTTGTCGGTACTCTTCCCGCCTTAACACCTTCAGAAGTGGATTCCCGCACCTGGCGCGGTACCATTCGGACCTGAAATTTTCGTGAAATTCGACCGTTTCCATACTTTTTGGACACCCTGTATATATAAAATTATTATATAGTTTCAAAAGCAATGAAAAGAAAAATATTTGGTTTGATAATTTCTTTGTAAATACGTTTCACATTTTTGCCTGCAAATATTCGTGTATTCATATTTTTGCCTGAAATACAAGTGTATTCATATTTTTGTCTCTGAATACGAGTATATTCATATTTTTTGGCTGTGAATACGAGTGTATTCATATTTTTTGGCTGTGAATACCAGTGTATTCATATTTTTTGACTGTGAATACCAGTGCATTCACACTTTTTGGGTGTGAATACGAGTGTATTCATATTTTTTGGCTGTGAATACGAATATATTCGTATTCCTGTGTGCTCGTACCTGAAAATACAATTGTATTCGTATTCGAAAATGCGAATACGAATGTATTTGTATTCGTATTCGCAGATGGGTCCTGTGAATAAAATTCGTATTCGTATTCACGAATAAGGTTCTGTGAATAATATTCGTATTCGTATTCACGAATAAAAATACGCCCATCTCTGGTGGAGTGCCATCACGTCCATCAGGGGGTCAGTCACAACCAGTGCGGTCATAGGCCGCTGGTTGTCCCTCGCCCCAACCATAATCCTGTGGCCGGTGCCTAGGCCTGCCACGGCGCCTCTAACGCAATATGGCTCCTGAAGTGCAAGTACCTGGATGTTCTCCTGGGATACCAGGTGCCGTACTTCCGCAGCAACGATTCTGCGCCTATTCATGTTGTGTTGCCACACATGAAGACCGTCGCGCTGCCTACCGGCCATAGTCCGTGCGAGCGGCCAGGGTCTCTATCGCCCAGATATATGTCGGGCAGGTATCACAGTTTGCACTGTGATTCGCGGCGGACTTTCCTGTGCTGCAATTGCAACATTTCGGCGGCTTGTTTTTCCTATTCGGACACTTGGTGACGCTGTGGTCCGCTGAGCACCACGCACACCTCTCCCTGCCCTTACAGTACTTGGCGATATGGCCGAATCCCTGGCACCTATTGCACCTTGTTACATCCAAACAGTCCCCGACTCTGCACGGATACCACCTACCCAGCGTTATGGACCCCGCCGAGACCAGTTCTCTCCGGACATCAGACGGGGCTTCCGCTACCCAGGTTGTAGTCGGGCCGCCCTTTGGGAGGCCTTTCCTGTAAAGTGGAGTAATCCCCTTATACAGTGGGTTCACTGCCTCGAGCTTCCCAGAAAGGTCCTGCCCCGACCAGCTGGCAGGGACATCAAAAAGAACGACCCTGGGTGAAGAAGTTCTGTTGAGCGCCTCGGCCCTCAGACCCGCTACCTGAAGAGCCGGTGCTCCCAACAGGGACTCCAGCTCGGCCGGGGTGGACACCTGAAGGAGTAGCCCTCCTCTCCTGGCGGGTTTGGCCGATTTCACCGTGATCCCGAACTCCCTCGGGTCCACCAGCTCCAGGGCCGCCTCCAGCCTCCTGCCGTCACTCTCCTGCTGGAAGGTGACGATAGCCCTGTAACTGGCGGCCGGGCGGTTGTCAGCTCCCTCCTCAGCTGGCGGACGACATCTGCCTTCGTCCTCCGGGGGGGCGCTGTCCTGGGTGGGGGCTTCGGGGCTGCGGATGGGGCTGGAGGAGTCGTTTTCGGCTGCCTCTTCTTCTTCTTCGACGCCACCATTGTCCAGGACAAGGCTTCCGGGTACTCCGCTTCAGTGACCGAGGGTGGGGGGGAGAGGACGGGAGGGGGATCCCATCCTTCTCCCTCCCTTGGCTGGATACGGAGGGAGGGGCGGCGGGCCCCTTAGGGGAAGCAGCACTTGTAGGTGTACTTTCTGTCGCTCCTCTCTTCTTCTTCTTCGCCCTCCTCTCCGGCCAGGGCAGGGGGCCGTTGGAGGGGGGATCCCTCGGCATAGCCGGGTTGCTGGGCTTCATGAGGATCGTCCCTGGCATCAACCTCCGCCATCACCTCCGGCGTAAATCCCTCCAAAATCTCGGACCATTAGCTGAATGGTTGCCGCCTCTCTGTTGGGGCAGCCACTGAACGGGGTGGCGGTCTCGACGCTCACTGTTCCGCTCGATTTCTTGGGGGTGAGAGAAATCTTCGGGACGGGGATGGTAGATCGGCGGGGGGGGGGGGGGGGGGGGGGGGAGGGTAGATCGGCGGGGGGGGGAGGGGGATGGGGGCTGGTGAAATTGTCTGTGGGGCTTCCTGGGTGACAGGGGGCGCGGAGGTGGGGGGGACTCGCGGACACATCTCCATTGTTGTGAGGTACAACAGCTGGCTGGTGTGGTGTGGGTTGGGAAGCGCTCTCCCCTAGACACGCCCACACGCCCAACTCCCACTTTCTACATTCAAATATTGAATATGTTATACTCACCGATTGTGTACAAACCACTCGTTAGATTCTCTCCAAACCTCGAACACAGGGCCTTTAGGCACTGGACTCTAATATTGTCAATTTTATTATGAGTTAAACACTTTTTTCAACACTTCACAAACTCTCAGATGCGGAGCAGGTCTGGTAGATGTTGCCTCGTTGGCTGCCAAGGCGGGACTCTGACACCATTCCTTTTTTTTTTTTTTTTTTGGGTTGCCGACCTCCGGTGGAGGCCACGACACCATCGCCGAATCGTCGGGGAAAAAGGGAGGCCTAACAAATTTATTTACAAAATTAAAATACTAAAGTACATAATTTAAAATGCAGAACTTATGATGCTGTGGTAGGCTAGGAGCGACCGCTGCCGACCATCTGCGACGATCAGCGGTCACTCCCAGCCCACCTTAATTTCTTGGCGGGCCGAGAGAGCTCGGGATAAATGTAGGGCGATCGCTAATTGTGGTTCGTTAGGGCGCCTGGGACGACTGCAGGCCTCCCCGGCGCAGGGTCAAAATGCTTGCTTCTTTCTCCGCCAGGCAGACACCATTCCTGCTGATTCTTATGTAAAATGACCTCCTGAATCCGAATATGACACCTGTTTTTCCTCATCACCCACCGTTTTCGGGGGAGCCCCCCCCCCCCCCCCCCCCCCCACCTATTTTTATCGCTTTTCCATAATTTGGAGGGATGAAAAGGATTATTTTAGCTTTTGCATCTCTTCTGAGGGGCTAGAGAGGTGAAAAGTTCTAAAACATGAACATTTGTAGAAAGAGAGTTGATTTGGGGGGGGCGGGGTGGGGCGGGGGGGATTTGCTTCCTTAAATTGAAAAAAAATCATTGAAATTGATCGATTTTTCCGTTTTTTTTTCGCAATTTTGTCACTTATTTTCTACATATTCCAGCCTCCAGTCCCTTTCATCCGCCCCCAAACACCCACAAATAATAAAAATGTATAGCAACAGTTCGGAGGATTCACTGTATCAGGCTGGCGCTCTCAATACTTCGCGCGCACAGGTTTGCACAAGAGTCAACTTGTCTGAGTTCTAGGCGGGGATTCTGTGTTTCCAAGTTGTAACGGTAGACATTTTTTACTCCGACTTTTTCCAAGTGAATTACAGTACGTGAGTGTGAGTTGTGATTAATATTGAGCATTGATTTATTGTTTAATTATGCCACGCGAGTGTAAAAATTCTCCCGATAGATTCTGCTATGTTTGCGGGGAATTCACTTTAAAAGTGCAACGAAAACCACTTTCTCCGCTTCTTAAAACTGCTTATAAATTTTACTTTGATTCCCAAGTTGACGATCAGGACATGAATTGGGCTCCAATACTTTGCTGCACTACTTGTTACAGTAGCTTGACCAAATGGCTCAAAGGTACCCGTAAATCAATGCCATTTGCTGTGCACAAGGTTTGGCGCGAACCTCGCTGAACTTCTTGGATCTCGTCTTCAGTGGATTCTTTTAGAAAAAGGCGTAAAAATCTCTTCAGGCAGTCAACCCTGAAATAACTTTTTTCGGAAGATAAAGGCTTAGTGTTCTTCCCTAATTCAAATGCATTGATGATAGAATTAAAGATGCCATGTGACCCTGACAAATGGAGACTGTTTATAGACTCATCAAAGACAAGCTTGAAAGTTGTCCTATTGGCCAATGGGAATAAGTTACCATTAGTCCCGGTTGCGTATTCTTTATACTTATAATTTGTAAATAAAATCGTTAGGCCTCCCTTTTTCCCCGACGATTCGGCGATGGTGTCGTGGCCTCCACCGGTTGTTGCTATACTCACGGGCCAATTGGAGCCCAATTCTTGTCCTGATCGCCTACTTAGCAATCAAAGTAAAACTTAAGCGGCCCCTACACGGTCAATCATGAATGACAGTCTGACTGAAAAATCAAACTGACATTCCTGACTTCAGTCATGAAGCCCCTACACGCATCAATCAAACTGACAGTCTGATTGAAGTAATTTTAGCTCAGTTGACATTGAAACACCAGAAAGTACGGATTTAGCATAATGTCTCTAAGTAAAATTGGTAAAGATAAGGCTTGTTTGGCCATTGTCCTGGCATTGGGCCCCGGAAGAGCAGTGGATCGCAGAGTGTGGATGAAAGAATGGTTAAAAAAACCAAATGAGTATAGCCATTTAACATTGCTGCGTGAGATATCAGCAGGCAATGCTTCAGACGACTATAAAAATTACTACCGTATGGACGAAAATCTTTTTAACATGTTGACACCATATTTATCCCGGATGAACACAGTTATGAGAGATCCAATAACAGTTCGTGAGAGATTAGCGGTTACTTTAAGATTTCTTGCGACTGGGAGAAGCTTGCTTTGTACCTCGATCCAAAGAAAGCTACTATTGTAACTTTAGGATGCTGCTACCTACATAACTTTCTCATAGAGGAAAATGGGACATACTATTTGCCTCACAATGGGGAAACACTAGATATATCTACTTAGCAGCAGTTGCAAAGAACAAAACGCCAAAGCTGTAAGACAGTTTTGCTGACTACTGTTACAGTGAAGGAAGTGTTGAACGCCAGAAGAATCCGAGCAAATATAACTTTCCTATAGCAGCTACTTTTCATTTTTATTTCTTTAATCTTTTTTTCAAGTTCATTGAAATAAATCATTCGAAATCATGAAATAAATTATGTATGGTTTAGGTAAGTATTTTAGTAGACATTACCAGTATGATGTTTTGTGCAGTATACCTATTGTATTGACTTAGGTCTTAGGTATTGAAAACTGACATTACTGCAGAGATATTGTGAAATAATTCAAATGGACCTGAAAAAATAAAATAAAACTTGTTTATTTAAGATATTGTCTAATTTCACTAACTATATATACATGGGAGTACTTTCGGTATTTCTACCATCCTCTGATGTCTTATCTCTTATGCTTTTGGCTGAGGATGGTAGAAATACCGAAAGTACTCCCATGTATATATAGTTAGTGAAATTAGACAATATCTTAAATAAACAAGTTTTATTTTATTTATTCAAGTCTTAGGTATTGTCGAAATATAAGTTTTATTAAAAACAACAAAAAAAAAAAGCAACGTCCTTGACTGCAGCTTTAGGCTTTATTTCTCTGTATATTGCGAGAAGTTTTTCTAACGCTATTTGTTTTTTATACTTATTCATATAGCAAGGAAGTACTTTTTTCCACAGCTCAGGTAAAGCCTCATAAGCTGCTATAAAGCTTTTTAAACAATCCCTATCACCAACGCATGCTGGTGACTCGTCATCTACGTCGTCTATACCAACACACTCGTCCTCCATGACTGCTTTAACAAGACTGAAGTAAAGAATGATAGAATAACTACACCACCATTCAGACTATCAGTCTCCCCTCCACTTCTCGTGATTGAAGCTCGGATTTCAAAATATTTGGAAATCCGTCAATCCATTCATCGTTCCATCAGTCATAACAATACACCTTCAATCAGAATGTCAATCTTCGCTCTGAATGTCATTCCGATTGACCGTGTAGGGGTCCCTTTATAAGCAGTTTTAAGAAGCGGAGAAAGTGGTTTTCGTTGCACTTTTAAAGTAAATTCCCCGCAAACATAGCAGAATCTATCGGGAGAATTTTTACACTCGCGTGGCATAATTAAACAGTTTATCAATGCTCGATATTAATCACAACTCACACTCACGTACTGTAATTCACTTGGAAAAAGCCGGAGTAAAAAAATGTCTACCGTTTTACACAATAAATTGTGTAACAACTTGGAAACATAGAATCCCCGCCTAGAACTCAGACAAGTTAACTCTTGTGCAAACCTGTGCGCGCAAAGTATTGAGAGCGCCAGCGTGATATAGTGAATCCTCCGAACTGTTGCTATACATTTTTATTATGTGGCGGTGTTTGGGGGCGGATGAAAGGGACTGGAGGCTGGAATATGTAGAAAATAAGTGACAAAATTGCGAAAAAAAACAACGGAAAAATCGATCAATTTCAATGATTTTTTTTCAATTTAAGGAAGCAAAGCCCCCCCGCCCCGCCCCCCAAATCAACTCTCTTTCTACAAATGTTCATGTTTTAGAACTTTTCACCTCTCTAGCCCCTCAGAAGAGATGTAAAAGCTAAAATAATCCTTTTCATCCCTCCAAATTATGGAAAAGCGATAAAAATAGGTGGGGGGGGGGCTCCCCCGAAAACGGTGGGTGATGAGGGAAAACGGGTGTCATATTCGGATTCAGGAGATCATTTTACATAAGAATCAGCAGAAATGGTGTCAGGGCTGGAAAAAAAAATTTTTTTTTTGCCGACCAGTGTTTTCTACTGCTTATTTTTATTTATTTATTTTTTTATATCCATCCTAAAAATCCCAACAATTGCCGATGTAATGGATGTATCATCAAAAAATTGTATATGAGGATTGGGAAGTGGCAGTGCAATACAGCGAGGGATGGGGGAGGCGGAGGAGGCACCCGCCCTTCACCAAAATGTTTGGGGCACTCTTTTAGTAATCATCTGAATTAAACAGTACACTTTGTGATGAAACATCTTATCCTTCTGGTGTCTTACTTAATATTTGAAAAATTCAGTAAAACTGAAAAGCACGGCCAAGTACGAAAAAAATGTCTGCCTATGTAAATAATAAACATAGGTTTGACTCGACTTGAAAAGTTGTGATATAAAAACATTGTGGTCAAGTACGATCTTCCAATCATATGTACTTTAAAGATATACCTATGTCTTTTATTTATATTTTTGTACGTTGTTTGTTCGTACGTAGAACATTTTGTAAGTAAACTTTATAACGGACCGTTTAATTAGAAAGAAGTTGATGTTTTTAATCAGTTTAACCTATATATCTATTATGATTTAAACATTCAAATACGCAAAAATGTGCGCGCCAAGTTCTGAGCGAGCGGAGATCATTTTAGGTATTTGGCGATCTGCCGCGAAGATAAGTTTACAGAGTGTGTCATAGCCACATGTTATTTTATATTTTAATATATATATTTTTAATATTGTTTAATTAAAAATATATATATTGTTGTGTGATCAAAAAAAGGTGATCTGAAAAAGAGCGTTCTTGAGTGTGAACAAATAAAAATATATATATACGATGAAATTTGTGATCAATAATTCGGTTAACAACGCTACATTGGTGGCAGGGGTGGGATAACAATGCCGAAAGGGCGACAACACGCGCGGGGGAAGAGGAGCGGCGCCGATGAGGCAGTCGACAGGAGACCCCTCATTTTCCCGAAAGAGTTCACTGCGGGAACGTGGACTGACTACGAGTATTTCGACAAGGTAAGTCGAATAAATGAGTGGAATGACGATGTAAAAGGACAGTTTTTATCTTTGTGCCTGACGGGGGAGAGCCTTAGCATCTACAAGAACATGTCTCGGACAGACCAAGGGGATTTCGCCCTCGTATGTAGGACCATAGGGATTAAATTAGATCCTCCCGAGCGGCGGGAGCTCAAGAAAGATGAATTCAAAGGGCGGCGGCAAGCGAGGGGCGAGTCTCTGACACAGTTCGCCACCGCCCTGGAGACTCTCTACAACGAGGCCAACCCGGAGAGGGTCGGGGAGGCGGTGCGACAGGAAACCTTGAAGGACCACTTCCTGGGGGGTCTCCGGGACAAAAATATCCGATTTCAGGCTGCGCTAACGTCCCCTGACACTCTAGAGTCCGCACTAACTAGGGCTTTGAAAATGGAGGTTATAGCTCTGCGTCATGGCTCAACGTCGTTTGCCGCCGAGGTTCAGGATACGGGTGATAGCCAGGAGGTGACTCGTGGTCCACTTCAACCGGCTAAAGAAGTACACCGCTGACCGGGACGGACGACCGCATTGAAAGGAGGGAAGAGTGTGGCATAGCCACATGGTATTTTATATTTTAATATATATTTTTTTAATATTGTTTAATTAAAAATATATATATTGTTGTGTGATTAAAAAAGGTGAAAAAGAGCGTTCTTGAGTGTGAACAAATAAAAATATATATACGATGAAATTTGTGATCAATAATTCGGTTAACAACGCTACAACAGTATTCAAACTAGGTATTTCAATACAACTAAGTACATAATTTAATTTACAACTTCTAGGGTTTTACAACTTCTAAGGTTTTACAACTTTACAACTTCTAGGGAAATGCGCTAATTACATGAGTATTACATTTTGTATTTTGAGACTTTGTTTCAAATACTTAGATGAATACGAATACCTAGTTTGAATAGTGTGTAATCTTATCTTCGCGGCAGATCGCCAAGTACCTGAAATGAGCTCCGCTCGCTCAGAAATTTGCGCACACATTTTTCGTTTTTGAATGTTTAAATCATAATCGATATATAGGTTTTTTTTTTTTTTTTTTTTTTTCCTCCCCTGTTCTGGCTTTATGAACAGCGCATATCAGCCATCACTACACTGTCATTATGTATGAATGGGCTTGTAATAATAATAATAATAGGTTGTAATAATAATTGAAAGTGACTTTAAATTTTTATGTTATTATCCATCAAATATTTATATAGTTGGTCAAGTAAGGAAATTTTTTTTATTTGGAGAAGAGATGAGAGGAATGATATGAGTGGGAAGAGGGAGACCATGTTGGACTATTGTCTGGTAGAAAGAGTCCCTTCCGGTGGCCGTTAAGAGTACATCCGAGGAGAACATGGTTAGCATCGGCGGGGGTTGCCTGGTCACAGTCGCACTCAGCCGAGTTCACCACCCTGATCTTGTACAGGTGTGCAGGTAGACAGTTATGGTTCAGTCGTAATGTTAGCGCAACATTTAATTAATTTTGATTTTTTTGTAGAGGTATTTTTTCTTAAGTTTTCTTTCATTAATTATTCTAATAATTATTAATATTATTATCATAATAACTATGGTCAATATTACTCATGTAATTTATTCTTTTTTTTTTTTTTTTTTTTATCCTACGCCCACCTTTGGCATTTCAGCCATGCGATGTCTTGCTGCCCAATAGAGTGACGCCTTGTATTTATCGTGGGACATGTTATCCCGGGCTTGGACAATATCAATCAGCGCAGAGCAGGTCGGAAGATGGTCCCCTGTCATTTCCCCATCGTTGCAGAGCGGGCATATCGGTGAATCGGCCACTCCTATCCTTTTCAGATGTTTCTGGAGGCAGTCGTGTCCTGTGAGCATCCTGAAGTTGGCCACCGCCACCCTCCTAGCCATGTCCCCAGCTATCCGATGTTTTTCCTCCAGCAGGACTCCCCATCTCTTGCCAGCAGCTGCGCTTATCTGGTGTTCTCTCAGCATTTTATTCTTATGTTTATATTACATCATATTAACAATTTGTGGGAGGAGCCTATGTATGTGGGGGAGTGGGGAATAGTTCGTTTTATGACCGCTGGTCAGTGTTGGACAGATAGTCTTCCATGGTCCTTCAGCCTGTTGACATTAGGGCACTCCTCAAGGCCACGAACCCGCCGACTTCTCTCGTCAACCCGGATCGCCTTTCCGTGGACCTCTGAAGTCTGGTACTTGGCTCATCTGGTGTGACGGCGTCCTCAGCCTACTCCCAGATCTTCTCGGCCTTGTTTGGAGATCAGTTCATCAGCCCATCTTCCACATTCATCCCTCCACATCAGGAGAGTTAACTTTGTTTATTTTTGTTTTTCCTTTTAACTACGCCGACTGGCCCTTGTATTTGAAATGAAATATAATTATATTATTTTTCAAAATCTAGTCTATGTTATTTATTAACATAGAATTTGGTGATTCCGGCCAGGAACATATATATTTGTTAAAATATGTATTTGAATTTTGTTCAAAGATGTATTCTAATCCTACGTTGGATTTAATCCTAATTTTGTACATCTAGCTATTTTCTTGTTATTGCGCACCACATACCTGCCTATAACCTTCGCGTTATCATTTATGATAGTAATCAGATGTTATTATTATGATCTGGAAATAGGTCATATCAAGGTAAATAACATTCTTCTATCCATTAATCAGTGGATTTCTATTTTTATTTTTATGTTGATAGACTCTTCTTATATTATAATCTATTTTTTAAATAGTTTATAGTCTATCATTTTCTTGTGTTAAAATACATAAATATATATTTTTTCAACCTAATATTTTCAGTGGCACTCATTTAGGTTCTTGTATTTGTTTTGATTCTACTAGAAGGTTCAATGTTTGTTTATATTCAATCTAGCTTCTTTTGTTAATTTCAACTTCAGATATATTTATTATTCTAATTTCATTTTCTTAGAAATACTTCGCTTCATTTTCAATTTTCATTTTCTTTCAATCATGGCAAGTGAGGAAGCGGATGTTAATGTTGCTGCTTTCTCCGATTCTCGGACAATAATATTAAGACGCAAACTTTATTCTTTATGTCAAGATATTAAATCTATTCGAGAACAAGGCCGTGCAGCTAAGGTACATAACAGTCAAACGAATCTATTTCAAGCGATGTTCTCCGATCTTTCAAATCTTCGAAGTGAATTAAACTTTACAAATGAAGCGTTGGAAACATACTTAGTAAATGCTCAGAAAGGCGAGGATTATCCTACGGATAGAGATTCTTTGATTTTATCGAACTCGAAACGTTATATCTATGAGATCCTTATGATTCATACGGAGCTTTGTCCGGCTCCCAGGCCAGCTCGAGAACGAGCAGCTACTCCAACTCAAAATATTTCTGTTATCAATGACACCAGGTCGCGCCTCCCAAAAATTAATATTCCAAATTTTTCAGGCGAATTGACAGATTGGCCGCATTTCAAAGATGTTTTCATTTCTTTAATTCACGATGAACCGACACTGTCTAAAACTGATAAATTTTATTATTTAATTTCTAGTCTGAATGGTGAGGCTCGATCCCTTTTAAAGTCCATACCTGTGACGGAGGCCAATTATGACCTAGCCTGGAAGACTTTGATGGCTCGCTACGATAAGAAGCGTTTCTTAGCTACATCCTTCTTGGACAAACTTCTCTCATTTAAATCTCACCCAGAGGTTTCCGAAAATTATAAATTATTTTTATCTCATGTGGGTGACAGTATGGAAGCTTTTCAACTTCTAAAAATTCCTCATGAAGCGGAATTTATCTTGTTTCATCTTGCTATTCAATGTCTGGACCAGAGAACAAGGGAAATGTTCGAATCCAAGCATATGAAGGAAGAATTTCCGCGATGCAACGATCTTCTGGAGTTTGTCAGAGACAGACAGCAAATTCTGAAGCTGTCTTCCAGCAAACCCGGTAAGTCGTCTTGCCCGAAGGCAACGAAGACCCATAATAAATCTTCTTCTGTGTTTTTGACGACCAAGAGAGCTTCAAAACCATGGGATGTGCGCACTTCAAAGTGTCCATACTGTAAATTGTCTGGTCATGATTTGACCAAATGTCCCAATTTTTTGAATCTGTCGCCGTCGCAACGCTTCCACTTTGTAAAAACCTTCAAGGGATGTAAATATCATTTAACTTCGGGTCATACTACCGGGTCATACTTGCCAATCTCTTCACCATTCCTTACTTCATTTTTCAACAAACACCCTCGTTGAAGATACTAGGCCTCCATCTATGGGGACGCCTTCAGGAACTTCGAAATCGATTCTTACTTTTCGTGGTAATTCTTTTGATGTTCCAGCTCAACAAATACTTCTTAGTACTGCTACTGTTTTCATAACAGATGTTCGAGGATGTTTTCATCCCGTTCGTGCTCTCATTGATTCGGGAGCTCAATCCTCATTGGTGACTTCAGACTGTGCACGGCGACTCCGCTTGACGGTGGCGAATGATTCCCATCAGATAAGTTCTGTCGGGGACCTTAGTGTTCCGTCCTTAGGAACTACATTTTTTGAGATGAAATCTATTCATCGTAAAGCCCCTCTACTAGGTGTCCGCGCCACAGTTGTCACCAAAATAACGTCGGATCTTCCATCTATTGCAGTTCCGGAAATTATAATCAGAAAAATTAACCCTTCGATCAAATTAGCCGATTTGAATTTTGGACTGCCTCGTCCTATCGACTGCCTTTTAGGTGCCGATATTTACTATAAAATATTGGAAGGTAGACCCATCCCTATTATCGGTACAGACTTAGCCACCATTAAAACATCTCTTGGCTGGATTGTTACTGGTGCCTATTCAGTTGATTTTGAGTCCTTCCCCAGGCCATCGGTTTTGACCCTCACGACGATTCCCTTTATTCACCGTCAACTTGAACGATTCTGGGAATTGGAGGAACCTAGCATTGGAGTTGTGACCGATCCGGAAGAGGAACTTTGCGAAGAACATTTTGCCCGGACTCATCGTCGTTTGACTTCAGGGAGGTACGTTGTTGCTCTTTCATTTAAATCTCCTTCACCATTATTAAGTGATTCAAGATCGCAAGCGTTGAAGCGGTTCTACAACTTGGAAAAGAAATTGTTGAGAAATCCCACATTGAGACGAGAATATATCACTTTTATGGAAGAGTATCTCTCTCTGGGACACATGGAAATTGCTTCCTTTCCTGGGAAATACATAATTCCCCATCATGGCATTTTAAAAGAGACTAGCTCAACAACTAAGTTGAGAGCGGTCTTTGATGCGTCCATGTCGTCGTCGATTTCTACCGGCTCTCTAAATCAACATCTTTTTGTTGGACCGAAACTTCAACTTGATATTGCGGACATCATGCTTAATTTTAGACTTCATCGCATTGTGTTTGTGACGGATATCTGTAAGATGTACCGCCAAATCCTTATCAATGAACCGGATCGTCTTTATCAACATATTTACTGGAGATCGGATCCTGCTGATGACGTTAAAGAATATGAATTGTGCACCTTGACTTACGGGATGTCCTGCTCCCCCTACTTTGCTCTTCGCGTTCTTAAACAACTCACTCTGGATGAAGGTCATCATTTCATCCATGCGTCCAAAGTGTTACGCGAGGACGTATATATGGATGATATCATAACTGGGGCATCAAGTATCGATGAAGCCCTCAGCCTTCAACAACAACTAATTGATTTACTCATGAAGGGTAATTTCGAGCTTCGTAAGTGGGCCAGCAATTCAGAGAGTGTGCTCAAGGAAGTTCCAGAGAAGTTTCATGAAAGGTCTATTTCACTTTCGAAGGGAGAAGATTGTGTTTTTAAGGTGTTAGGGGTCCAGTGGAATGCTCAGTCAGATGAGTTCTCATATAATATCACCACCCCACGTCCTCAGTGCACTAAACGTGGTGTTCTATCTGCAATTGCGCGTATCTTCGATCCTCTAGGTTATTTAACACCGGTGATATTTTTGGCCAAGCTTCTGTTGCAAAATATTTGGAAATTAGGCCTCGGCTGGGACGATCCTCTGCCAACTGAGGTCAAACTTGACTGGGAAAATTTCATGATGGAAGTTCCCCAATTGGTGTCCATCCGTTTATCACGTTTCATCCCGGTGAAACACAGTAACGATTGCCAGTTCGTCGGTTTCTGCGACGCTTCAGAGAAGGGATTCTCGGCCATCATTTATATTAGAACGGTAACGGATGACAATGTTCAAATTTTTCCCTTGAAAGCAAAATCTAAGCTGGCTCCTATAAAACCGCTCTCTATCCCAAGGCTTGAGCTTTGTGGTGCTCTTCTTCTTGCAAAATTATTCAGCTCTCTGAAAAAATTTCGAGACAGAATTTCGATAAATCAAATATTCTTCTTTACGGATTCCGCTATTGTGTTAGGTTGGCTACATACTCCACCTCATTTATTGAAAACCTTTGTGGCCAACCGTATTGTAGAAATTTTACAGTTAATTCCTGAGGTGTCCTGGCGTCACGTGGGCACATTGGACAATCCAGCTGACGCTGCCTCACGGGGTCTCCGCCCATCTCAGATTTTACGTAGTGATCTATGGTGGAACGGACCGTCTTGGCTACAACTTCCCGTCCATGACTGGCCAAAGATCGAAAGATTTTGTAGCCGGACAACAGTTTTGCCCGAGCTTAGGGGCGGTATAATTGCTACTCTCAATTCAAAGGTCGTCCCTGACCTTGTGTCATGGATCGAAAACTTCTCATCATTTATGAAGCTTCTCAGGACGGTATCGTATGTGCGGCGATTCATCCAGAATGCCCGCAACTCCAATCTGTGTGGACCTTTGACATTAAGAGAATTGAACGCGGCGGAGACCACCTGTATCCGTCTTATCCAAAATTGTTATTTACCTAACGCTATGCACAGTGGCGACGAGGATCATGCCTCCACTAATCTCCGAGGTCTGACTCCATTCTTGGATCCCTTGGGACTTTTGAGGGTGGGCGGTCGTCTTCAACAATCACCTCTTCCTGAAGGTATGAAGCACCCTATCATCCTACCTCATCATTCCCACCTCTCTAGACTTATAATACGTCACTATCACCACTTGTATTTGCATGCTGGTCTAAATCAACTCCATGCCTTGATACGTCAACGTTTCTGGATCCTCTCAGCAAGGCGTTTAATCAGACAAGAGTTATTTAGATGTGACATTTGTTATAAGTTTTCAGCAAAGCCAGCTGAGGCTCTGATGGGCAGTTTGCCTACGTGTCGTTTTGAAGCTGGCCGAACTTTTATTAATGTTGGCGTCGATTTTACCGGCCCATTTTCTATCAGGGAGTCTCGGAGAAGAAATGCGCCTGTTAGCAAATCATATTTATGTCTGTTTGTATGTATGACTACTAAGGCTCTTCATTTGGAACTGGTAACTGATCTTTCGACAGCGTCCTTCATGGCCACGCTCGATAGATTCATTTCACGTAGAGGGCTCCCTACTAAAGTTCTGTCAGATTGTGGCAGCAACTTTGTCGGAGCGGCAAGGCATCTCTCTGACATGCAGAAATGGTTACATAAAAATTCTGTCCAAGAGGATTTGTCTTCCCATCTACTGACGAGAGGTGTGGAATGGGTTTTTAACCCTCCTTACTCACCCAATTTCGGAAGTATCTGGGAAGCCGGCGTCAAGTGCGTGAAGAGTCATTTTAAACGCGTTCTCAATGATACAGCTTTCACTTTCGAAGAGCTCACCACCTTGTTCGCAAGGATTGAAGCGATTCTAAACTCAAGACCTCTTTGTGCCTTGACATCAGATCCTACTGATCTAGACATTCTTACTCCAGGTCATTTCTTGATTGGGACAGCTCTAACAACGAGACCAGAAGTCGACTTTACGGACAGTCCCGAGAATCGACTCACCAGATGGCAACTCGTATAACAAAGAGTTCAACACTATTGGCAACGATGGAGGAATGAATATCTTACAACTCTCCAACAACGACCAAAATGGTTTAGAACTACTTACCATCCTCATGTCGGTGATTTGGTTCTTCTTTGGGACAAACATTCCTCACCTGCTCAATGGCCTCGCGGAAGAATAACTGACGTCTTCCCAGGTCCCGACGGAATTGTTAGGGTTGTAAGTGTTCATACTCTTAAGGGTATTTTTAAACGTCCCCTATCTAAGTGTGTGCCACTGATTCCCCAATCGGGTGACTCAGAGAAGTAATTTCTTTAAATTTTTTTTTTCATATAAAATTTGGTGGGCGGTTATGTTAGCGCAACATTTAATTAATTTTGATTTTTTTGTAGAGGTATTTTTTCTTAAGTTTTCTTTCATTAATTATTCCAATAATTATTAATATTATTATCATAATAACTATGGTCAATATTACTCATGTAATTTATTCTTATGTTTATATTACATCATATTAACAATTTGTGGGAGGAGCCTATGTATGTGGGGGAGTCGGGAATATTTCTTTTTTTGCCCGCTTGTCAGTGTTGGACAGATAGTCTTCCATGGTCCTTCAGCCTGTTGACATTAGGGCACTCCTCAAGGCCACGAACCCGCCGACTTCTCTCGTCAACCCGGATCGCCTTTCCGTGGACCTCTGAAGTCTGGTACTTGGCTCATCTGGTGTGACGGCGTCCTCAGCCTACTCCCAGATCTTCTCGGCCTTGTTTGGAGATCAGTTCATCAGTCCATCTTCCACATTCATCCCTCCACATCAGGAGAGTTAACTTTGTTTATTTTTGTTTTTCCTTTTAACTACGCCGACCGGCCCTTGTATTTGAAATGAAATATAATTATATTATTTTTCAAAATCTAGTCTATGTTATTTATTAACACGTAATCTGATCAGAATTGTCAGTATGCTCCTGGGTCTGTTGAATGCATGGAACCAAGGCTTGCTAGGGATTGTAGGCTGAATCAGACTGTAGAATTGTCCTTTGGCTAATTTGCTGTTGTCATATTCCATCTGCCAATCCTTCATCTGAATTCTGGAAAAATGAGATTTTAAATCTGAGGGAGGAATTAGGTTAACCCTGTTTCCACAGAGGACTGCTTGCTTAGCCAACCTATCCACCTCGTCGTTGTGTACGTTGCCACTATGTCCTCGTGTCCAAACCAGATAGATGTCTTTACCAGCTCTACGGAGATCCGCTAGGATATCGTTTATTTCACGAATCATTGGGTTCAATTGTTTGTAGATATACTTTAACGATAGCAGTACACTCTTGCTGTCAGTAAATAAAACTCCAGTATCCAAATCCTTTTGTTTAATATGTTTTAGCGCCTCCCGTATTGCTAATCCTTCTGCTGTAAATATGGAACATAAAGAGGATAGTTTAAAAGACTTATTTAGTTTACAAGAAGGGACTAGGAAAGCGGCCCCAACTCCTGATTCAGTTTTGGAGCCGTCAGTGTACACTGACCAAACATCCCTGGACCTGCCAGTGTCGAAGGCCGTGATGAGAAATGGAGGAGGATTTTTCAGTGCTTGAAAGTCTCTATAATCTGTTACTATGTGTCTGTAGGAAGAGAGTGTCCAGCTATCAGATTTTCTGTATATCTGGTGAACTCCCAAGGATGGTGTAGCTCCCAACATTATCTGTTTTATCTTCAAATGCTCCTCTACTAAAGCAGATGATCTTTTCTTCATATAGTAAGTATGGCTTGTGCTAGAGGTGACCAGCTGTGTAAGAC
The DNA here is from genome assembly GCA_963662175.1 of Aradus depressus. Lineage (NCBI taxonomy): Eukaryota > Metazoa > Arthropoda > Insecta > Hemiptera > Aradidae > Aradus > Aradus depressus. The sequence goes on from OY759214.1 coordinate 103,425,325, forward strand.
TGTCTGTTACTGGGTGTGAGGGCCTGGTCATTCTGCTGGCTAAGAATCTTCGCATTAGTAGCTTTCGTCGGAGATAGAGGGGGGGCTCCCTTGCTTCTACTTGCAAGGCATTAGTTGGAGTAGAGTTCATGGCTCCTAAGCATATTCTCAAAGCCTTGTACTGAATACGGTCTAACTTGAGGGTGTGAGTCTTGGCTGAATCCGCATATAACATGCTACCATAATCTATCCTAGATAATATTAAGGCACGGTAGAACAGTAGCGCAATACTTGGGTGGGATCCATATCTGATCCGGCTAACACACCTGATGACATTTAGAACTTTCTCACAACTGCTGAGTAGATAATCTATGTGCTCTTTCCAAATAAGTTTTCTATCCAATATTAATCCCAGAAATTTCACTGATTTTACCACCGGAAACATGTATGGTCCAATGGTAATTTCCTTATCATTGTAAGTTTTCCTCTTACGAGTAAAAAACATAGCTGAACTCTTGTTAACTGATAAGTCAAGCCCCAAACCAAAGGCCCATATATTGAACATCTCCATTGCTACAGCTAATTTTTCCACAGCCTTATTTTCGTCTTTATGGGAAGTGTAAATACAAATATCATCTGCAAATTGTAGCGTTCGAACCTGTAGAGAGAATAGTTTTTATAACTGCCTTGTATAGAGACTAAACAATGTAGGGCTGAGCACTGTCCCCTGTGGCAATCCGTTGGTGACAGTCCTCGGTCCGGAAAAGGAGTTGTAGTGGGACACGTATAGAGTTCTTTCCCGGAGAAGATTGATACAGGTGTTGATTATCCTTCCGGGTACCTCTATTTCAGTCATGCAGTTAATTAATAGATTTATGTTGACATTGCTGAAGGCGTTGGTTAAATCGAGAAACAATGACACAGTGGTTTCCTTGGAATAGTGCGAAGTGTAAACATCTGTTACGAGGCATGTAAGGTTGTCCATGGTGTTGTGTTGTTCCCGAAATCAATGCTGTGATGCAGGTAGTATGTCGTGCTTTTCGAACCACCACGTCAGTCTTGTCTTAACCATTCGTTCGAATGTTTTGCCCAGGCAAGAAGAAAGCGCGATAGGCCTATAAGAGTTTGCATTCTCAGGATCCTTCGATGGTTTCAATATCGGTCTTATTATTTGAATATTCCAATCACTTACGTCCTCCTCGCCTAGCCAAACTTTATTTAAAATCTTTAGCAGGTTTTGAGCACCCAGAGCTGGGAGTTCTTTTAGCATAGCGTAGTGTATATTGTCATATCCTGGAGTTACATTAGATGCGGACTTTATTGCTTGTTTCAACTCATTCACGGTGAAAGGGCTGTTCACTGGATCTTTGCTGTCAATGTGGAGGGGTGACCTACCCACATCGGGAGGGACCGCCGGGGGAGCTATCATGTCCAGAAACTCTCCCAACCATTCCCCTGAGCTACACTTACTGCCTGTTGTAGACATATCCGTCTTCAATCTCTTGAGATTATTCCAGACTATCTTCAATGGGGTATCCTTGTTTAATGACTCGCAGAAGGCAATCCATTTCTGTCTTTTTTTCTCCTTTAATATTTTTCTACATACCACAATACTCTTCTTAACTTGTATATAATTTGATATAGTGGTATTCTTTTTAAAATTTTGAAAAGCCCGCTGCTTCTCTGTCCAAAGTTCTTGGCATTCTTTATCCCACCAGTGCTTTGGAAATTTATTTTTCTGAGATATTGTATGTGTTTCACTCTTTATTTTCTTGCGGGGAATTGACTTGGAGGCTGCGTAATTGGTAACATCGATTAGTTCAGCATAACTGCTTGGTGTCTTACTTTCCATTTCTGTTTTTACCACAGTCCTGTATGATTCCCAATCAGCGTAGGGGATCGACCATCCCTGTCTCTTCCTTGGCACTGTTGAGTGTGGATGTTACTGTGATACTCAATCATGATTCCATAATGGTCTGAGCCCAATATTTCATCTAAGTCAGTCCAGGATGCCTGCAGAACGATATCCGAGGAGGACATAGTAATGTCTGGAGCAGACGGTTTCCATCCAGGTCTAGGGAGTAAAGTAGGTGAGCCATCATTTAAATAGCAAAGGTGATATTGGTCCATGAAGTCTAGTAATGTGACACCCTCAGCATCTGTAAATGAACTACCTAGAGCAGTGTGATGTGCATTAAAATCTCCCCCTATCACAACGATATATATGTTAAACTGGTTAAAAACATTAACTTCTTTCTAATTAAACGGTCCGTTATAAAGTTTACTTACAAAATGTTCTACGTACGATCAAACAACGTACAAAAATATAAATAAAAGGCATATATCTTTAAAGTATTGATGATTGGAAGATCGTACTTGACCACAATGTTTTTATATCACAACTTTTCAAGTCGAGTCAAACCCATGTTTATTATTTACATAGGCAGACATTTTTTTCGTACTTGGCCGTGCTTTTCAGTTTTACTGAATTTTGTTTTATACACTAATTGTTTTCACATACTACTTTAGACATTTCAGTAGTTGGTAACATATTTATAACTTTCTGTATTTGTAAAGATACATATTGTATTTATATTGCAATATTATAAATATTGCTCCGCTCGCTCAGAACTATTTGTATATATTAAAAAATTAATTCGCAGTTATAAACTGGAATTGGTTAGAAAACTGGGACAGGTTTGAACACGTAATAACAAACACAAACTTTTTTCAGTTTTTTCTTATTATTATCAATTTTCTGAATGTAATTTATCGTTGCTATAGATACATGATTCACATGATATTTATTATACTATTTAAAAACTTCATATATTAACATTGATGACGTCATCCGGACGCCCGGACACTGAAACCTTGGGGTATTTATTCGAATGGGGTGGTAACGTGAACTATTTGTAAAGTAAGTTGATATTACTGGTCGGGACTCGAACCTACAACCCGCGGGGTGGTAACGTGAAATATATGTAAAATAAGTTGATATTACTGATCGGGATTCGAACCCGCAACCCTCGATGTGGTAACGGGATCTATATGTAAAATAAGTTGATATTACTGATCGGGACTCGAATCCGCAACCTTCGGTGTGGTAACGTGAACTATTTGTAAAATAAGATGATATTACTGATCGGGAGTTGAACCCGTAACCCTCGGGGTGGTAACGTGATCTATGTATGGAGGATGTTCGTAATCGGTCAGAAATTCGATTTTAGTTTTCATCGGAATCTCATTTTTTAATGCAGGTAATTAAATGTTGTGATTTACTTGCCCAGCTGTACGAAGTATGGAGGATATTTGTAATCGGTCAGAAATTCGATTTTAGTTTTAACCGGAATCTCATTTTTTCCTATCGCAGAACTTAGAACACGATAACACCCGATTGAATGAATAAATCGAAACGAAATGTTATGTGAGTCCAAAAACCCTACTTGGACGACGTCTACTGATATAAAGCCAAACAGTGTTGACTGAACCCGGCAGCGGAAGGGAAGCTCCACAGTGAAGCCGCTTCAGGGGCTTTGCCAGGGCACATACCCCCCCCCCCCCCCCCCCCCCCTGGCCAGAGAAAAAAACCAATATAAAAATTAAATAAACTAAAAAATGTTTAGATGAAAAATTCCGTCTCAATGGTCTCTGCATGCTAAGCGTTCACAGAAAGTTGCTGGAAAACGATTGAGAACACTTCAAAGAGGAAGTTCTTTCACGATTTTCGGAGAATAAACGAAAATTATGCTTTACTTAAATGTACTTGTACAAAACAAGTCATATTACATTTATTTAAATATACATGAATTAGATCATTTCATTTCCTCGCTCAAAATCGTCATTTATGTTATACCTTATACTCTTAAAGCTGATTTTATATGCGCAGTAAAAATGCAAAGCGCACCAGCAGCAAATGCACGCTATTGGCTGTGAGTCATTTAATTCTAAAAGCACAGAAACTACAGCGTGCATTTGCTGCTGCTGCGCTTTCCATTTTTGCTGCTCATATAAAGTCAGCTTAATAGGCCAGTCAGTAGAGGTATTGTACGTTGCAAAAGTTGGTGTAGAAGCTTTTATTTTTTTAACTTGTATATATGGGTACGAATATGTAAAAAACAAAAATGCTAATACGGGCGACCTCGGGACAACTTTTGGCAGCCAAAAAACGTCGAAATTTTAGGCATCCTAGCGAAAAAAGTTACGATGTAAAAATTGAAGAGCATTAAATTCTGCGTTGATTGAGTACCACAACTTAATAATTCAATTAAGTGGTATGGTCGAAAACCACGGTCAAAAAATGACGACTTTTTCCAACTTCGTCAAAAACTGAGATACAGTACTATATATGAGTCTACAGCTTGGGAATGAGTTTTCTAAGAGAAAAACTCATGGACTAAAAGTTGTAGAGCATCAAATACTGAGTACCAACATTTTTGAATTTGGCGAAGTACACCTCTCGAAATTGGCAATCTCCCGACTTCCGGTACAGTACGGGTGTATATCCTACAGAGCAGAGATGGGCGTATTTTTATTCGTGAATACGAATATTATTCACAGAACGTTATTCGTGAATACGAATACGAATTTTATTCACAGGACCCCATCTGCGAATACGAATACGAATATATTCGTATTCACAACCAAAAAATATGAATACACTCGTATTCACACCCAAAAAGTGTGAATACACTGGTATTCACAGCCAAAAAATATGAATACACTGGTATTCACAGCCAAAAAATATGAATACACTCGTATTCACAGCCAAAAAATATGAATATACTCGTATTCACAGACAAAAATATGAATACACTTGTATTCACAGGCAAAAATATGAATACAAGAATATTTGCAGGCAAAAATGTGAATTCACGAATTTACAAAGAAATTATCAAACCAAATATTTTTCTTTTCATTCCTTTTGAAACTATATAATAATTTTATATATACAGGGTGTCCAAAAAGTATGGAAACGGTCGAATTTCACGAAAATTTCAGGTCCGAATGCAAAAACAAAAAAACACGTTTCCAATATTTTTTCAAAAGCTATTTAACGACACCAATATTGACCCCCCCACCCCACCCCCTGTGGGTGAGGCAGGGGGCAACTTTGGAAAGTTAAATGGGAACCCCTATTTTTTATTGCAGATTCGGGTTTCTTGCATTAAAATACGTAAGTTTTGTTCGAAACATTTTTCGAAATTATTGATAACAAGTACTCAAATTTCGAAAATTAAAACATGTCTAAAAAGTATGGAAACGGTCCAATTTCACGAAAATTTCATGTCCGAATGCAAAAGCAAAAAACACGTGTCCAATATTTTTTCAAAAGCTATTTAACGACACAGGGGGGCAGGGGGCAACTTTAAAAAGTTAAACGGGAACCCCTATTTTTTATTGCAGATTCGGGTTTCTTGCATCAAAATGCGGCAATGCGTCCAGGGATTGAATGGCAAATAATTAACTTCTATTTTTTTTTAAATTAATAGGTCTTGATTTAATTCTCAATTTGAATATGGTTTAAGGAATTTATTAAATTGTCGAATTGTGCAGGTCCTGACTCCTGAGGAAGAGGAGAATACATCCTCGAAAGGTCGACTAAAAACTGTAGTTTTGTTGCCTTCAATGACCTATTATCTGATCATGTAACAAAAATATTAAATCGTGGGTCGATCCTTCAATTAATTAATTATGTTGAATTAGAAGTTTTTATTAAAATTTATTTATTATCTGTTATTCTGCATACTTATTGACTTGTTGTACTCAAGTCTTACAAAAAGTTTTTTTTTCTGAATTCATGAATAATCCACTGTTATTTGAAGCCTGTAATTATTTTTCATTATATTATTGTTTCACATTTGAAAGAGAGTTTCGAAATAATTTCCCTTGAAGGTTTATGTATCCTGGCTCTGGCATTCCTGGTTCTTACATTTTGCTTCTTCTTATATTTATATTCTTATATCAAAATGACATTTTTTAAAGTAATTATTGGTTTTAGTAGGTCGTTTACTACAACTATGTAAATGAAAATATGCATTCTGTACATATTGAAATATCACAAATGTATTGAACCAAAAATTAAATTGTTCTGTTTTGAAGTTGTAGTTGAAGTTATTTTCATTTTCGTTTAGTCACCCTGATTATGGTTTGAATTTCATAAAAGAACGTTTAATCTTCAATTGAAATATTTGGTTGTTTTTATTGAATCACCTCATATAACTCTTTCTGTGGGGTGGGATCGTGAAACCAGGGCGATTGTCTAAGGATTATGTAGAGATAATATTTGGGTTGATAATTTTTTGAGTTATTGAGTACCACGTTATAAGTTCGGAAAATGTATTAGATAATAGTAATCATTTATTTATATTGCGGGAATGTAGATATAAATATAACTGCATTCGTATATTTTCTCTGTACTTTCTTTGTAAATACGTGATTTACATGGTGGGGTGGGGGGGGGTCAATATTGGTGTCGTTAAATAGCTTTTGAAAAAATATTGGACACGTGTTTTTTTTGTTTTTGCATTCGGACCTGAAATTTTCGTGAAATTGGACCGTTTCCATACTTTTTGGACACCCTGTATATATAAAATTATTATATAGTTTCAAAAGGAATGAAAAGAAAAATATTTTGGTTGATAATTTCTTTGTAAATACGTGAATTCACATTTTTGCCTGCAAATATTCGAGTATTCATATTTTTGCCTGTGAATACAAGTGTATTAATATTTTTGTCTGTGAATACGAGTATATTCATATTTTTTGGCTGTGAATACGAGTGTATTCATATTTTTTGGCTGTGAATACCAGTGTATTCATATTTTTTGGCTGTGAATACCAGTGCATTCACACTTTTTGGGTGTGAATACGAGTGTATTCATATTTTTTGGCTGTGAATACGAATATATATGCTCGTACCTGAAAATACAATTGTATTCGTATTCGAAAATGCGAATACGAATGTATTTGTATTCGCAGATGGGGTCCTGTGAATAAAATTCGTATTCGTATTCACGAATAAGGTTCTGTGAATAATATTCGTATTCGTATTCACGAATAAAAATACGCCCATCTCTGCTACAGAGTTACTCTTGCTTTAGTATCATCAAATAATCATTTAAAAATGTGAATCAATTAGGAAAAAACACAGGAGTAAATAAGAAAACATATGAATGTAATTTAAAAAATACATAAGTTCTAGTATGCCTCATTTTTTCCTGAGTCGTTTGGATGACCCCGGCTCCTCTACTGGCAACTGTGGAGGTGATAGGAAGCTCTCATCATCCTGCTCCGGTTGTTCCTCGGGCTCCAATAGCTGGTTGAAGTGATCTTCGTCGTCATCATCGTCAACTGCCTGTGGTAAAGTGTTGTCACATTGTTGACCACAGCAATGCTTGAATATGGAAGAGCACTTCAGACCAGCCTCACAGAGAGACTGACACTGTCTTGAGTAGAGACAAGGGAGCCACGTCTCTGGAGGTTTTTAGTGGCACTAGACCCGCATTACTGCGCACCCATCCCCACTCCTCCGGGTTAATTGTGTTACCCAACCATGTCTGTTTTTGATGGATACACCGGTATGAGTGGTGGCGTGCAGCATCATAAGTAGGTGGCAGTCTAGCGAGGTCCACTTTTCCCTTGGTCACTGCTCGTGTGAACGTGGAGTGGCCAGTTTATCCAGAGCTACGTTGGTGGAGTAGCCGGTGTAGATGACCGCGAAAATACGCGCACCAGCTTCAGCAATCTCATCATGGCTGATGAGTGGGTTGAGGAACCGTCGAGAGATATCCTTCATTTCTTTCGAAAAGGTGACCATGGTGCTCAGCTTCATCTTTCCTTGGCCAAAAATAGCTGATGTCGTATCACATCCACTAAACGCGTGGATGAAAAGGATGTGGCTGCATATGGATTGGTCGAATTTGAAAGATGTCAAATATTGCATATCAGCAGCACCCCCTCTTCCAGGCTTCGGAAAGACCAAGTTGGTGCATGGCTGGCCAAGCCCTATCATAAGCACAAGGAGGTCTATGTCCTCTCCAATTGACATTTTCCCTGACATTTTCGTGCTCCTTGGCCTTAGAAATGGCGGTGTTAAGAATGAGCAAGTCAGCATCTTCTTGGGCCTGATTGACTTCAATGTCACAATCTTCGAAGTGACTTTTCAGGACTTCAATGAGACGACTTTTATTTTGCTCATTGGCCAAAAAAGTTTCCTGAGGGACTTGGTTCATTGTATTCACATCAAAGATCACATCGGGGGATTGGTGAATCTTCATCCGCCGCAATCGCTCGGATCTTTTGGTGCCACTCTGAGCAGGGTACCCGTCGAACACAACGGCAACATTCGTGGACCCATAGTGTCTTTTTAAAAAAGAGGAGTAGCTCTTGGCGATGGTTGTGAAGGAGGCATTGCGAGGCCAAAAGACTTTATGAAGCAGATAGCCTCCATCCACTACTGCGAAATACTGTCACCCTTTTGTAGCTTTGGAGGCAAGCGGGGTGAATGCTGCGTACATAGACGACTTGGATCCTTTCCGCATGGCTCCTTCTGCAAAGAATGACATCGGGTAGGGGGCGAGTTCGTACGTGAAAAAGTAGCTCTGGATGAACTCGCCACTCCACCAGAGCAGGATGATGAGAGCTTCCTACCACCTACACAGTTGCCAGTAGAGGAGCCGGGACCATCCAAACGACTCACGAAAAAATGAGGCATACTAGAACTTATGTATTTTTTAAATGACATTCATATGTTTTCTTATTTTCTCCTGTGTTTTCTCCTAACTGATTCACATTTTTAAATGATTATTTGATGATACTAAAGCAAGAATAACTCTGTAGGATATACACCCGTACTGTACCGAAAGTCAGGAGATTGCCAATTTTGAGAGGTGTACTTCGCCAAATTCAAAAATGTTGGTACTCAGTAGACGCAGAATTTAATGCTCTACAACTTTTATTCCATGAGTTTTTCTCTTAGAAAACTCATTCCCAAGCTGTAGACTCGTATATAGTACTGTATCTCAGTTTTTGACAAAGTTGGAAAAAATCGTCATTTTTTGACCGTGGTTTTCGACCATACCACTTAATTGAATTATTAAGTTGTGGTACTCAATCAACGCAGAATTTAATGCTCTTTAATGTTTACATCATAACTTTTTTCGCTAGGATGCATCTTTTAGGAGTTATAGGCAAAAAACCCAAAAACGTCCTAAAATTTCGAAGTTTTTTGGCTGCCAAAAGTTGTCCCGAGGTCGCCCGTATTAGCATTTTTGTTTTTTACATGTTCGTACCCATATATACAAGTTAAAAAAATAAAAGCTTCTACACCACCTTTTGCAACGTACCCCCCTGTTTCGATCCTCTACTGACTGGCCTATAAGTATTATAGTCAGTGGTTACCTCAGGGGGAGGTTCTAGGGGTCTGAGTCTCCCAAATTAATAACAAAAAGTCTACAGCGCTAACCACGGAAATTACTGGCTGTGCCCCTGGGAGTCTATACCCCCACCCCTGTAGACTAACTTCGCCCCCCCCCCCCTGCTCAAAATCCTGGCTACGCCCCTGGGTGCTTGAGTGTGAAAATGTAAACAAGGAAAGCGTTGTGTATGGATTTTGGGTGTACTGGCCACCTGATAAACACAAAAGAGTGGTTTGTTGACAGTAGGTAAGAAAAGATGGTTCTGGCCCAAGTTCATGGCCACCACAGCAGCCAGCTCCCACACCATTAGATGGATTATGTAATAGGAAATATCAGACCTAGCGTTCCCAGACCCAGCCCAAATTTCGAACATCAGCCCCTCTGTACTTCCCCATATCAAATTCAGTTATAAGACCCAGCTTCCTTACATCGACCTTGATTATGTAATAGGAAATATCAGACCTGGCGTATCCAGGCCCAGCCCAAATTTCGAACATCAGCCCCTCTGTACTCCCCCATATCAAATTCAGTTATAAGACCCAGCTTCCTTACATCGACCTTGATTATGTAATAGAAAATATCTGACCTGGCGTACCCAGACCCAGCCCAAATTTCGAACATCAGCCCCTCTGTACTTCCCCATATCAAATTCAGTTATAAGACCCAGCTTCCTTACATCGACCTTGATTATGTAATAGGAAATATCAGACCTGGCGTATCCAGGCCCAGCCCAAATTTCGAACATCAGCCCCTCTGTACTTCCCCATATCAAACCCAGTTATAAGACCCAGCCAAAATAAAAAAGAATAAAAAAAAGCATAGAACAAATGAGACATTAACAATCACACTAAATCTGATGAGCGGATCCAGTTTTTTTCGGGGAATCCAATCCATTTCACATACAAGTTTTTGCCTTTTCTTCGCAGAACTTTTTCAATAAGATCGACTTCGTGCTCCTACCTACTTTGGGGTATGAACGTAGTATAGCAATGTGGGTATGGAGGTAGTATAGCAATATACATCCCCAGCTCTAATGAGCACTCCCTCCTTCGGACCTACTGAGGGTCCTCAACCTTTGCATAGTGTGAGAAGGCGGTGAAGGGGACTTTGTCAGAAAACTCGAAAGAGTTCAGGAAAAACAAATCTTTGTTCCCCGTTTATTGAGATTGGCTCGGCCAAGGAACCGCGATTGTGACATCGAGAGTATTGACCCGTAAACAGGATATTTGACATTGACCAAGGTAAACATTTCCGCTCCTCAGAGGTTAAATACCGATGAGGAGATGCGTTGTGGTCAAATTCTGGAACCTGGTCAGACGTGTGGACTGCTCTCTCTCTACTTCTGGACGTAAGTCGAATTCCTATTGTTTATGTTTCCAAGTGTTAAACTGTTCTTTTCATATCTTATTATCTGTCGTGAGTTCTGACATTTAAAATACATTCTCTAAGAAGTTATTCAACAGCCTAATTGGTGTTATTATTGAAACCCCCAAAAATTAACAAGTACCATTAAGTTAAGATCCCGGTTTGGTGAGTGAAGCACCATACCTTAAATTAAAGTAAAGACAGTCATTCTCATTATTCACCTAACATTCTCATAAATTATATTAGTCACAAATACAGTCTTTTCAATTCTTCACAAGTGGTGAAGGCCTCATTTTTATTCTTCACAAGTGGTGGAGGCGCCGGGTATATACACTATACAAAGTATAGTAATATGCCACCTTCCCAAAAATTCCTGAAGAGCGCTCAACTGGGTTTTTCGAGACGTAAACAGAGAGCCCCCACTCGATCAAAGTGGGTATGGAGGTAGTATAGTAATGTGGGTATTGAGGTAGTATAGCAATGTGGGTATGGAGGTAGTATAGCAATGTGGGTATGGAGGTAGTATAGCAATGTGGGTATGGAGGTAGTATAGCAATGTGGGTATGGAGGTAGTATAGCAATGTGGGTATGGAGGTAGTATAGCAATGTACATCCCCAGCTCTAATGAGCACTCCCATTAGAGCTGGGGATGTACATTGCTATACTACCTCCATACCCACATTGCTATACTACCTCCATACCCACATTGCTATACTACCTCCATACCCACATTGCTATACTACCTCCATACCCACGTTGCTATACTACCTCCATACCCCAAAGTAGGTGTGGGGGCTCTCTGGGTACGTCTCGAAAAACCCAGTTGAGCACCCTTCAGGAATGTTTTGGCAAGGGGGACTATTACTATATTTTGTCTATGCAAAGGTTGAGGACTCACATTGCTGCCCCACAGTAGGTCCAAAGGAGGAAGTGCTCATTAGAGCTGGGGATGTACATTGCTATACTACCTCCATACCCACTTTGATCGAGTGGGGGCTCTCTGTTTACGTCTCGAAAAACCCAGTTGAGCGCTCTTCAGGAATTTTTGGGAAGGTGACATATTACTATACTTTGTCTATGCAGAGGTTGAGGACCCTCATTAGGTCCGAAGGAGGGAGTGCTCATTAGAGCTGGGGATGTACATTGCTATACTGCCTCCATATCCACATTGCTATACTACGTTCATACCCCAAAGTAGGTAGGAGCACGAAGTCGATCTTATTGAAAAAGTTCTGCGAAGAAAAGGCAAAAACTTGTATGTGAAATGGATTGGATTCCCCGAAAAAAACTGGATCCGCTTATCAGATTTAGTGTGATTGTTAATGTCTCATTTGTTCTATGCTTTTTTTTATTCTTTCTTATTTTGGCTGGGTCTTATAACTGGATTTGATATGGGGAAGTACAGAGGGGCTGATGTTCGAAATTTGGGCTGGGCCTGGATACGCCAGGTCTGATATTTCCTATTACATAATCCATCTAATGGTGTGGGAGCTGGCTGCTGTGGTGGCCATGAACTTGCGCAGTAGCCCTTGGGCCAGAACCATCTTTTCTTACCTACTGATATATATATTGAATTGACAAAGCCGAGACAAATAGCTGTGGCCAAGAATGGAATGAGTCTCAAAGCAACAGGTATCGGAAATCGGTAGTAGGTATATACCTACTTTACACAGTATACACTTGAGCTGCCAAAAAAATCAAAAATATGAATAAAAATATGTGAATAAGGTTCAGATATGCAAAAATATGTATTTTTAGCGATATATGCTAAATAAAATAAGCTTTAATTGATTCAATATGGGCCAAAACGTAAAGATAATGTTTAAACAGATTGCTGAAGTTAATAGAAATAAATATGTAAATGCATATATATCAAAGCTCTAGTATTGAATGTGTCGACACAAAATTTCATATGTACATATAAGACCTTGTAAGGATAATGTTATCCTTATAATGAGTGTTCACTGATTAATTTACAGAGGTGTCAGCCGAAAGAAAGGAAGGAGGTCAGAGAGGGGGCTCAACTCAAGAACCCTAACTGCCAATCTTATTAATGTACCTCTAAGTTGAGGAAGGCGGACATATTGTGGAAACTTGTAATTAATGAATAAAACAAACTTATTATTGAAATATTGTCTATTCCACTAAAGGTATATATATATACAACTACCGGTTTCGGCTTTATACCATCGTCAGGTCTAGTTATGAACTAAGTCAGTTTGCAGAGAGCGACCCTTCTAATACATCTCGGGTGAAAGGGTGCCATTAAAACTTGGGAGTCCCCCGGCTGTACCGTTAGCTAACTCATGAAATATTTCTTAACAAAACCTAGTTCTAAATTTACATAAAACAATATTACTAGACTAATCGTGGCAAAACAACAAATAAATAAGTACAAATACAAATAAATAATAAAAATAAAATTAATAATAATATTAAGATTTAGATAACATTAAATGCAACATTTAGATAACATATATGTTTGTATTATCTGTTATTAATATTTGGTTCCACAAATATATTTAATGTTATCTAAATCTTAATATTATTATTAATTTTATTTCTATTTTTATTATTTATTTGTATTTGTACTTATTTATTTGTTGTTTTGCCACGATTAGTCTAGTAATATTGTTTTATGTAAATTTAGAACTAGGTTTTGTTAAGAAATATTTCATGAGTTAGCTAACGGTACAGCCGGGGGACTCCCAAGTTTTAATGGCACCCTTTCACCCGAGATGTATTAGAAGAGTCGCTCTCTGCAAACTGACTTAGTTCATAACTAGACCTGACGATGGTATAAAGCCGAAACCGGTAGTTGTATATATCTTTATTATATATATATCTTTAGTGGAATAGACAATATTTCAAAAATAAGTTTGTTTTATTCATTTATTAATGTATATTTTAAGAAATTTTGAGGTTGTTAGAAATTTTCGTTTGTGGCTTCATTAATCAAGTTCAATTATATTTTCAAAATAACCTCAATAAAAACATTTAATTTATCACTTCAAATTAATCACATGAATTAATTTCTTTTCAGAACTTCGGAACTATAGTTTCTTCGGTGACGTAAGTTTGTTATCTTACTTGTCTATCATTTAATAACCCTATTTAGCATTATAATAATGACAATTTCACTTAAACACTTCTTTAACAATATTTATTATTAAAAATTGTTATCAACAGGTTCATTTGTTAAATACTTGCATTGTCGAGGAATATAACTTCGTAAGTATCGATACTTTCATTTTGTTTGCAACTATTTGTTGAAAACTTTGTGGTTGAGAAAATTGTATTGGTGGCTATGGATGGCATTTTTTCAAAATGTATCGATGTATCGATAAACTGATATATCACTACAAATAAATCACAGCGGCCGACATATCGGGCAGAATATCGGTAGTTAACGATATAATGACCTGAATATTATCCCTGGCTGTTTAGGCTGTTGACTAAACAGGGGGTTAGAAAGAATGGACCTGAAGAGAAGGCGATTCTACTAACTTGTTCGCGTTATCGTCATCACAAGGTTCAACAACAATTGGAAATGTGGAATTAGACAATATAAGTGTTTAATAAAAAAATGCTTTATTTTCTTTTTAATTTGATTTATACTAGTTAGTTGACTCATGCCCAGGCTTTAACTATGATATCATATCGCTTACTACCAGAGCACTCTTTCGTCGCTCTGGTGGACATAAGCCCGACTCTACTATGGGAGTCCTAAATTTTGCCTACGTTGAATTTTTATTCATTTAGAGTAGGGTTTTTTAACGAGTACATGACATCAGGCTCGAAGCCTCATCCGAAGGACGACATGCTCAAGGTTTTTTCATTTCCCAGACAAAGAACTTAGGACCCCGGCCGGGTTTCGAAACCGCGATCTTGAGTTCAGTAAGCAAGCACGCTACCCTCATACTGGCATGTCATGTGATACCAGTGCAGGGTGGTGTGTTGGCTGAACCCGGCAGCGGAAGGGAAGCTCCACAGTGAAGCCGCTTCAGGTTCATGTGGACGGTGCACCCTCTGTAGTTGGAAGGATGCTCACCGCCACACAGGCCTGCAGGTTTCCGTGGCATCCAGCCCTGCGCATTTGTCGCACCTGACCGTACTCCTGGCACCGGTGGCACACTGAGGAATCTCCTTCCTCTTATGTGGCTCCTCCACCTGGGCCAGCCCCAGGGTGGAAACCTTCTTCTTGTTGTCCTACGACTCCAGGTTCGCAAGAAAGCTCGAGAGGAAGGCTTTGGTGGTTGAGTTTTTCAGATATTCCTCACCGTGAAGCCGCCTGCTCCCTGAGAAATGGGTGTGGTCGACATTCTCCTCAGCCTGGGGCCAACAAGAGGGCATCCAACAATTGGGATATCTAACTATAGAGGCATCCAACTGTAGGAGGGTCCAAATATTGTGGCATCTAACTATAGGGGCATACAACTTTAGGGGCATCCAACTATAGGGGTGTCCAACTATTAGGGCATCTAACAATAGGGACATAGAACTCTAGAAGCATTCAACTATAGGGGCATCCAACCTTAGGAGTATACAAGTGTAGGGACATCCTACTAAAGGAGCATACAGCTGTAGGGGCATTCAACTATAGGGGCATACAACCTTAGGAGTATACAAGTGTAGGGACATCCTACTAAAGGAGCATACAGCTGTAGGGACATTCAACTATAGGGGCACACAACTATAGCGGCATCCAACACATGGGTGCACTAATCAGTGAGTACCGTCTCAATTAAATATAATGGCTCCTATTTTTAAGATTTTATTTTGGTATATGAGGCGAGCAGGAGAGCAGCATCTGGTATTTAAATAATCAATGTATTGATTTATTTTTATTTCTATTTAAAAAAATTTATATATTGTAGCAAGTCCACCCTGTGGACAATTGTCATTGTTGTTGTGCAGCAGGGACCGGTGACGCTGCGAGCGAAACAAGAGCGAAGTATGGGTTGTTTGGAGTTGAATGAAAGATAATTGCATTTGGAAGAACATGCTCAGAACCAGCGATGCCTGCGAGGGAATCGCGATCGCTGGGAGCGGAAACAAAGAACAAAGAAAAAAGCCAATGGAAAGGAAACAGATAATGGTCTACATCCGGTGTATGATGAACAGTAAGGAGGGGTACCCACACCTCTTCTAAGAATGAAAGCTGATGCAACCGGTGATCTGTGATTGGCTGGAGATAAATTTGGCGAAAACCAACAGCCAATCAGACGTCGGGATCCGTTCCCCCACCACGATGAGGCTCGGAGGTCACACCCCGCTTTGGCTCAGTCTTCGTTCATGTCTCGGCCGATCGCCACGTTCTTTTCTTTGTACAGCTTAGTTTGAATATGTGAATTGATTCACTCTGTGTTCATGTCTCGACCGGTCACCACGTACCTTTTATATTTACAGCCTAGTTTGAATATGTGAATTGATTCACTCTGTGTTCATGTCTCGACCGGTCACCACGTACCTTTTATATTTACAGCCTAGTTTGAATATGTGAATTGATTCACTCTGTGTTCATGTCTCGACCGGTCACCACGTACCTTTTATATTTACAGCCTAGTTTGAATATGTGAATTGATTCACTCTGTGTTCATGTCTCGACCGGTCACCACGTACCTTTTATATTTACAGCCTAGTTTGAATATGTGAATTGATTCACTCTGTGTTCATGTCTCGACCGGTCACCACGTACCTTTTATATTTACAGCTTAGTTTGAATATGTGAATTGATTCACTCTGTGTTCATGTCTCGACCGGTCACCACGTACCTTTTATATTTACAGCCTAGTTTGAATATGTGAATTGATTCACTCTGTGTTCATGTCTCGACCGGTCACCACGTACCTTTTATATTTACAGCCTAGTTTGAATATGTGAATTGATTCACTCTGTGTTCATGTCTCGACCGGTCACCACGTACCTTTTATATTTACAGCTTAGTTTGAATATGTGAATTGATTCACTCTGTGTTCATGCCTCGACCGGTCACCACGTACCTTTTATATTTACAGCCTAGTTTGAATCTGTGATATTACTTCTTCTCCATACTTGGGGCCATACTGGCCACATCGAAATAGTCAGTGAAAATGTAAATTCTATCGTGGCCTCGAAACTACGCAGATCTTCAAGGACTATGTGATTAGATGATATCAATATCGAGGTGCCTCATAATTAAGTAATGATTCAGTCCTTCAGACACGGCCAAAATATAGATTCGATTGTTTATTTTATAAATATTATATGTTTTTTTTTTTATGTTTTTAAATAAATATGTTACTGTGCTAGTAATCTGATTCATTCCATTCTCCCCACTCATGCTTCTTCTAGTTGTCAACAGTAATTAATTATTATTGATTACTGATGACAATTACACGTTAGGAACTTGTAAACGTTCTTCCCGTGAGGAGTGCACTCAGCTATCCAGACATTGTTTAATTAAAGTCGCGATATAATAATTTTCAATTTTAATAATTTTTCGATATTAATTGTATTTTTTTACTACTTACGTAATTTGCACACACACGAGAAGGAGAGTTGTTACAATATATATTGTGTAACGGTAGTTATACTCGCTTACATTTAAAATTATTAATATTTAAATTTAAGAATAAAAGTTATATGCAATTATATTACGATATGACCTGGTTATACAGGGTGTCCCAGATAAACGGGCCACAATCCAAATAATTCGGAAAGTGCTAGCAAAATTTTACAAAGAATGAAAGTTGTACGTCTCAACAAGTGGTATGCAGTGGTGTGAAAAAAAAATGAAAAATTTAATGTAATAGGGCTTTGTACCTGTAAAACTACCGGAGATATGTTGGTTCAAAATCTGAAAAGTGTTGAACCTTTGAAAAGAGTGAGTATTGTAACTGAAGTTAAGAATGGTTCTTAATGTATTTTTTTCTTTACTTTCATATAAAAATACTCAGATTCTAATAATAAAAGGGTAATTTGAGCCATATTTTGAACATTTTGGGAAGATTTGGACAGTATTTTAGGTAATCCATATTACCCAAGAGTCCATACTCTTGCAAATGTTGGTAAAGGCATTATGGGCAGACTTTTGACATAATAGGAAAGCTTTCGAAAGTGGTATCTTTGAAGGGTATAAAAGAAACAATAAACACTTTCAGAAATAAAATACCAATACTGTATGTATGAAGTAATTATTACAATTGAACAAGAGATGAAGAACTGAACTACGTTAAAAATACATATACACATGCTTACATGTAGGTGATTATTGATTTACACTAAATGTTCAAAAGTTGCTCCCCGATTTCTCAAACATGCATCCAATCTTCGGCTGACCGATTCGACACTCTCGGCAACACTCTTCCCGTATTGCTAAACATTCTTGGACAATGTCCCCTCTAAGTTGTTCAGGAGACATTGGCTGTCTGAAATACACTCTATTCTTTAAGTAACCACAAAGAAAAAAATCAAGGGGGTTAAAATCCGGTGACCTAGAAGGCCACGAAACAGGTCCCCCTCGCCCAATCCATCTATTTTGAAACATGGCAATCATTTCTCGTTTGGCCACCCGCGAAAAATGGGCTGGACACCCATCATGCTGAAACCACATAGACTTGCGAACATTAAGGGCGACATCTTCCAGTAGATGTGGTAACTCATCGCGTATGAAAGTTGCATATATTTGTCCGGTTACACTTCTTGGGAAGAAATATGGGCCTATAATTCTGCTTCCAAGAATGCCACACCAAACATTAACTGCCCATCGGTGTTGACGATCTACATGTTTCACCCATCTAGGGTTATACTGTGCCCAGTAATGAGAATTGTGACGATTTAAAGTACCGTCACTGCAAAACGTGGCTTCGTCACTGAATAGAACATTCTTGAAAAAATCACCTGATTGTTGAATTTTATTTAGTCCCCATGTACAAAAATCTATGCGATTCTGAAGGTCTCGTGGCATCAAACATTGATGTAAAGAAATGTGAAATGGGTGGTATTTATGTTCTTTCAGAAACCTATGTATAACACTTCTAGAAAAGCCAGTACGCCTTGCTAAATTTCTAATGCTGATGTGCGGGTCACGCTGCACGATATTTAAAATTAATTCCCGAGCGCCTTGTTTTTTAATGTTTCCCCTTTTACATTTGGAACTCGTAAATCTACCTTCTCTCAGATTTTGAATAATCCTTTTCAAGACCTTCCGGGATGGATGATTTCTTTCTGGAAATCGTTCGGCATAAACCTGAGAAGCAGCATTAAACTTGCTATGACACTCCCCTATAATAAGGGTCATATCTACTATCTCACTAGCGCTGAACATTTTTTGCAATATTCAATGAACAATTCTTATCTTATACTGACCAAGAACTAAACAAACAAAGTCATAAAAAAAAATCATAATATAGATTTGTAACCTTTGTGCTCTTAAGTCTTTATTTATTGGTTGGACAGTATAATAATAATGCCATTAGCAACATTTGCAAGAGACCTAAAATACTGTCCAAATCTTCCCAAAATGTTCAAAATATGGCTCAAATTACCCTTTTATTATTAGAATCTGAGTATTTTTATATGAAAGTAAAGAAAAAAATACATTAAGAACCATTCTTAACTTCAGTTACAATACTCACTCTTTTCAAAGGTTCAACACGTCAAACACTGGGCTTAACACTTTTCAGATTTTGAACCAACATATCTCCGGTAGTTTTACAGGTACAAAGATTTCTTTTGCGGGGTTCTTCTCAACTTTTTAAGTACTTTAAATTATGTTAATTGTTAAAGGGCTTAAAAGGAAACCCTTTCCTTCCGTTGGCCATTTAAGCCCTATTACATTAAATTTTTCATTTTTTTTTCACACCACTGCATACCACTTGTTGAGACGTACAACTTTCATTCTTTGTAAAATTTTGCTAGCACTACTCGTTTCCGAATTATTTGGATTGTGGCCCGTTTATCTGGGACACCCTGTATATATATTTTTTTTTATAAATAAAAAAAAAACTTTAAAATAAGTTGTTACATTTTTATATATTTAAAATTCATAAAAGACATATTTTTATGGGTTAGTGACACAAATCTTTTACACACATAGATATTTTTTTTTTTTTTTTTTTTTTTACACAACATTTACTGAACCTGCAGGACGTTTCTCCTTTCGCCTACTGTTCGTATTGGTGGAATGATGCTTTCAACATGGTAAGTTCTAGATGGTGGGAGACATTGTGGCCACGTTGGTTTTCTTCTCTCTTCGGATCCTAATTTAGCTCATACTCGTCATGTTTCCATTTTTCGCTGTAGTAGGAGTTGTTCGGGACACTTCCCCTGAATGCCTTTCTTCCATCTCACACACACTTTATATATTTTTTTAAAACTAACTCACTCACATTGTTTTGTTTTACTTTCCGCACTTTTGACCTCCTTACTCTCAACAGTTCTCTCATACGACAGACAGTCTGCCTTCTTGGGACTGCCTCCTCCTTCCATCTCGGCATTTGATTGGCTACCATTTTTATGGCCTTATATTTTTATATTTTTAAACAATAAAATATATATATTTTTTTAAACAATTTTCTGATACACATATCCAAACTACAATAATACAGTATATTGTTTTATGCGTACCAATCATCAATAAATATAATTAACGTTATTACTTCTATGCAATCTGAATAACCTCCATGCAACCTTACTCTCACTCCAGGAGGCGTGGTCTGTTTCGGCAGTGTTTCTCCCTCTCCACAAGAGATGTCCATGTAGGGCCAAACAGACCGCTACATCGTCCTATCCATAAAGAGAAAAAAAAAATGTTAACATTCTAATATATATTTTTTTTTAACTACTACAAGTTGCATCACTTGCCACGTTACTGATGATTAGGATCTTATACTATTACGCTAATATTTTTATTTCTTTTTCTTTTTAATTAACTGAATTACATTCAATGTGATTTTAATAATATTATGCTATTATATTTTTTTTTTTTTTTTTTTTTTTATATTCATTAATCTAACACAGCAAACCCCTTAAACTAATATATATATTTTTTTTTATTTATACTTTTATTTTTATCACCAATATCATAAAAAAACAACAAAAAAACGCATGCATAAATATATCATAAAATAGCTTATCTCATAGCAAACTTTTTATATAAAACCTTCCCATAACAACAACCACCCTTATAAATATTATACTACAATAAATAGTTATGTTTTTACTCTAAAAAAACATTTAAAAAAATTTGAAATTTTAGTTCAGAGTGTAGAGTACACTATTATTTATTTACATATAACTTAATTATTATTATAATTTTTTTATTTTTTATTCCTTGCCGGAACATCACCCACTATAAACATCGTTAATCAGTCTCAAACCCAAAAATGGTCATTATTACATATTTTATAATACAACCACTCTAAATACAACAAAATAGCATACAAAATATACAAAATATACAAAATACAACAAAAAAGACATACCATAAAATAAAATACACAATCAATATTGACATTTTATGAAGTGTTTACAAACTTCAGTTGTTTATCATAAAAGCCTCTAAACAGCTGTCTTATCCTTTATCTATTTATCAGTTCGTCTCCTCAACCTAGACTTGGTTGACGTATCACGTTAATTACGCTCCATATTTATTTTTAATTTATTTTAACTTTAGATTTATTTATTCTTTACTTTCAGTTATTTATTAATTAGACACTATTTACATATCAAGTGACAACTTCTTTGTTTACATTTATATTTGTTTATCTTCATCAACTCAAATATCAAACAAAAAACTTTCTTAACATACAAAATTGTGATAGCAAATATCTCAGGTATTTTTCCATCACTTTATTATATCATTTTATTTTGCGATTATTCATTTCGACAAACTTCAACATATTGAATGATACTTTCTATGTTTATTTTTTATTAATTTTAATGTTACATTTTTATAGTTCCAGATCATAATCCTAGACAAGCAATTTTCAATACAAAAGTTCCATCGGTTAAACATTTATTATATCTTTCTCTTATATTTAAAATTGAGTTTACAATTATCTATTCTGTGATATTTATGACTATTGTTTATAATTGTTATCTTGCTATATTTTTGTTCCTGTCTTTGACTAAGATACCATATTTTCGAATTCTTAAATTTATTTTTATTATTATTCTTTCTAAAATTATGTTTGCAATTTAGTTTCTTACGATTATTATTATTTTTATAATTGTTACTTTTGTTTCGTTCATTTACATATTTATTTAAATTTATTTCTTGATATCCAATTTTTTTAGGACTCTTACTTTTATTTATTTTATGTTTTCTTAAGTTAGGAATTTTTTTATTATATAATTTTCTTATTTCCCTATAATTATTATTATGTTTTTTTATAACAATACCATTTATTCTTATTATGTTTTTAATAAATTTAAATTTGTCTAGTTTCTTATTTATTTTCATTTTATTATTGGTCTTTCTAGATTCTCTCCTCTTTCTCTTTAATTTCTTTTTAGTAACAGTTAACTCATTTTTCTGAGTATCATCTACGATTAATTTATTTTCAGAATTATTCTGACTACCTTCAAAGTCCGTTTTACTCTCCACTATAATCTCGTCCGTGTTATTTTGTTTGTCAGTTTCACTAATATTTTTATTATCGTTCGTACTACTTTTTATCATTTGATCCATTTTATTAGTTATCTTTTCAATTTCTACTATCCGTTTATTACCAAATTCCACGATATTTTTATTCATTTTGTCAATTTCGTTATTAGTTGATTGTATTTTATTTTTTAATTCAGAAGTACTCTTATCATATGTTTTTTTTAATTCAGCAAAATTATTTTCATTTTGTTTTTTTAATACAGACAACATATTTTCATTTTGGTCTATTAATTTTTGGAGCATACTAATTATTTGACTGTTATTATTATCTTCGATCATTTGGTCAACTACATCATTTACTTTTTTAATAGCTGCTAATTTTTTATGATAATATTCTTGCATCTGATTATTTATCTGGGCGCTTTCACTATTCATTTTTATTTTATTTTCGAATTCATTTTTCCTTGACTCTACATAATTTTTTACTTCCACAATACTCATTCCATTTTTTTCTATTAGTTGCTGTACCAAATTCCTTATATCATTATTATTTAAACACCTTGTGCCACCATCTTTGATTTGGGTTGCGACTCCTGAACCATTGTTAAAGTCGGCCATTTTTGATGCTAACTTTTACACAGAATTGAAATTAATTAAAATTTATAATTTAAACATAAATACTTCTTTTACATATAAGATTATCTTTCGGGCGCCAGTAAACGTTTTCAGTCCCTTGTTCGTTGCGACAATTATGTAACGGTAGTTTTTTTTATCTTACACTTTTAATTCTAATTTATTTTTTAAAGTCCCTGCTTTCGGGAGCCAATTATGTAACGGTAGTTATACTCGCTTACATTTAAAATTATTAATATTTAAATTTAAGAATAAAAGTTATATGCAATTATATTACGATATGACCTGGTTATATATATTTTTTTTTATAAATAAAAAAAAAACTTTAAAATAAGTTGTTACATTTTTATATATTTAAAATTCATAAAAGACATATTTTTATGGGTTAGTGACACAAATCTTTTACACACAGAGATATATTTTTTTTTTTTTTTTTACACAACATTTACTGAACCTGCACGACGTTTCTCCTTTCTCCTATTGTTCGTATTGGTGGAATGATGCTTTCAACATGGTAAGTTCTAGACGGTGGGAGACATTGTGGCCACGTTGGTTTTCTTCTCTCTTCGGATCCTAATTTAGCTCATACTCGTCATGTTTCCATTTTTCGCTGTAGTAGGAGTTGTTCGGGACACTTCCCCTGAATGCCTTTCTTCCATCTCACACACACTTTATATATTTTTTTAAAACTAACTCACATTGTTTTGTTTTACTTTCCGCACTTTTGACCTCCTTACTCTCAACAGTTCTCTCATACGACAGACAGTCTGCCTTCTTGGGACTGCCTCCTCCTTCCATCTCGGCATTTGATTGGCTACCATTTTTATGGCCTTATATTTTTATATTTTTAAACAATAAAATATATATTTTTTTTAAACAATTTTCTGATACACATATCCAAACTACAATAATACAGTATATTGTTTTATGCGTACCAATCATCAATAAATATAATTAACGTTATTACTTCTATGCAATCTGAATAACCTCCATGCAACCTTACTCTCACTCCAGGAGGCGTGGTCTGTTTCGGCAGTGTTTCTCCCTCTCCACAAGAGATGTCCATGTAGGGCCAAACAGACCGCTACAATATATACATATATAATATATATATATATATATTTTTTTTTTCAGTTAAATCCTGTCTTATTGGATGTAGAATGGCTCAAAATACGGACGGACTCTTTGATAAAAAGATATGACGACATAAAAGAAGAATGTTCAGATGGTAAGGCGGACAAGTGTCCCATATGAATTTAGTTACACATGGCATGCACATTAGATTTTGCTTAGTAGATCAATATTATTATTTTCATATCATAAAGTCAGTGCTAGCTTATTAACTGCTGGTTGTATTGTCAACTATATAAAGGTACGGGGAACCTTCTTCCCTCTCCATTAGAGGAATGTCCTTATCGACAATACAGAATAAAGAGAACCAAGAAGACAGTAGGTCAGGTTCTCCTAGGCTTTGCTGTCCCGGGCCAGTGACCATTCCAGGAATCTGGGAAGGGAACACCACGGGGCTCCAGAACCACAAATGGTACTACGGGGGTAGCAGCTATCCAAGCGGCACCAACAACTGATGTTGGATTCCCAGTGGTTGTGGTAAGTGGGTCCGTTGTCCGGGATCCAGGCATCTGGGAAGGGAAACCTACGAGGCTCCAGAACCAAAAATGGTACTACGGGGGAGGCAGCTATCCAAGCGGCACCAACAACTGAGGTTGGATTCACAGTGGTTGTGGTAACTGGGTCCGTTGTCCGGGATCCAGGCATCTGGGAAGGGAAACCCACGAGGCTCCAGAACCAAAAATGGTACTACGGGGGTGGCAGCTATCCAAGCCGCACCAACACCTGAGGTTGGATTCACAGTGGTTGTGGTAACTGGGTCCGTTGTCCGGGATCCAGGAATCTGGGAAGGGAACCCCATGGGGCTCGAGAACCAAAAATGGTACTACGGGGTGGCAGCTATCCAAGCCGCACCAACTACTGAGGTTGGATTAAAAGTGGTTGTGGTAACTGGGTCCGTTGTCCGAGATCCAGGAATCTGGGAAGGGAACCCCACGGGGCTCGAGAACCAAAAATGGTACTACGGGGGTGGCAGCTATCCAAGCCGCACCAACAACTGAGGTTGGATTCCAAGTGGTTGTGGTAACTGGGACTGTTGTCCGGGATCCAGGAATCTGGGACATACCGGTGACCGGGATAATAGCCGTCCCTGCCATCCCTCTCGATGGGTGTCCACCATTACGGTAGAGGCTAAGGCTGGGTACGTGGTGGGCATCCATATCAAAACACTGTCATTGATTTTCACGGAAGGGGGGGGGGGGAGGGGGGGAACCATAAATGTTGATGGAATTTCACAAGTAGCGTCCTTAAAAGTCAAATTGAGACATGGACTATATGGCGTCCCAAATATTTATACGGGAGGGGTTTCCTAAGAACGCACTACTTGCACGGTTACTACTAGCTCAGGTGTCCACCGTTGCTCGGTAAATACTAGCTGGGTTCTGAATCAATGAAAATAGTAACATCATGTATATACTGCCGAATAATTGCCCAGGATACGCATGAGAGATATTAGGAATGAAAATCAAAGTTCCACGGGCAACGCCGGGTAATAGTGCTAGTTCATAAAACTAGCAGGTTCTCGGATATGTGTGTTTCACCTCTTTGCACCCTGAATCAGAGGAAATTACTGGGCCGTGTATTAGGACTCTACAAAGGTGGCATTTGTAACTAAGTGCGGCCCTTGAGGTCCACATGGCAAACTTCCCAACATCATTAATAATAATATCAAAAAAGTAGGCACTTTAGGCACGCTTCTTCGGAGAAAGGATCATTTTTTAAGAAAATTAATCCACAAGCTCAGCTCAAACCATGGTTCCATGGAGAAAATCTGACGAAGGACTTTTGTAGGTCAATTTGCCGACTGAGAGCTAACCACGGTATTTGTGGATGGTATCTTCACAGAATAGGTCTGACCGAAACCTCCAAGTGTAGGCATTGTGACGAGGTCGAGACTCTGGAGCACATTATTATGAGTTGCAACAAGTACCAAATAGAACGATTAACAATGTTATCCACTGCAGAGAAATTGGTAACACAGCCTTTTTGCTACACCACATTATTGACATCAAACAATACTGAGATATATGGTAGTATTGTGCAGTTTTTAGGGTCGGTGAATGCAAGAGTCTAAATTTAATACTACATAGACTGGCTATGGTGAAAAGCTAAGGCCAAGAAAAAAAAAAAAAAAAAAAAAAAAAAAAAAAGTAGGCACTTTATTCAGTACGGAATTATTTATTTATTTAATTGAATTTAATCTATACACAGATTTTCAATTGATATGCAAATGCACATAGGTCACATAGACTATTTTTTCAATTTGGTGTTTAAGAATACCACATGTTAAATTTCATTAAAATCCGATTATCCGTTAATGTGTAGCCCAATTTTTATGCTTACCCCCTCCCCCCATAGCCCATGTTAGGAATTTGGAGACACCACACACCCTATTTTTCAATTGGGCTTTCAAGAATACTACATGTGGAATTTCATCACGATCCAACCATCCTTTTATGAGCTAGCCCGATATTTATGCATAGGGCCCCATCCCCACAACCCCTCCTCCCCTTAAGAATTTTGAGGCCTCACACACCCTTTTTTTCAATTTTCTATTAAGAATACTATATGTAAAATTTCATGACAATCCGACCATCTGTTGATGAGCTAGAACAATTTTTATGCTAAGCCTCTCTCATAATCCCCCTCCCGTTCAAAATTTTCATTCAGCCTATTTTTCAATATGGCTCTAAAGGATGCTACTTTGCCACCAGAGCAAATTAGATCGGATAAATCTTTTTCAAGAATTTCTAAAATCCACTTATTTAGCAGTCTTTTTGTTCAAACAAAAAAACGGGTGGACCGAATTTGATAAAATTTGTTTCAGATTATATTTACGTTGATACGCTTCGACGGGCACCAAAGCGGAGTCGATATCATTTTTCATTCGCGAAATATTGTGCAGGAAAAATTGACCACGCACATACATACGTACGTACATACGCACACATACTTCTTTCCAAAAATAGTGTAAAAATACAGTAATGACATTTCTTTATTGAAACATAAAAATTTTGATTTCTATTTTCGGACCCATTACAATAACTTCTCTATACTCGTATGCTGGGAAGTTAATAAGACTTAATAATTAAATGAATTTGAATGAATTAAAACTTGTTTATTTATGATATTGTCTAATTTCACTAACTATATATACATGGGAGTACTTTCGGTATTTCTACCATCCTCAGCCGAAAGTATAACAGATAAGAGTAACATATCTCTCATACTTTTGGCTGAGGATACCCAAAGTACTGCCATGTATATATACTCGGTGAAATTAGACAATACCACTAATAAACAATTTATCAATTTAGTAAAAGGCAATCAGGTATAATTTCAATATATAATTTATTTCATTTTTTTCTCAAGACGTTTCGACATATATTGTCATTTTCAATTCTAAAAAACATTTTTCATTTAATAATAACAACATTTCAATTGATTAACAAATTATTTTTTACATCAATATTACATAAAAAAGACAGATAAGGACTCACCAACAACATAGATCAATCCCAATTTATTATTTCATTCCTATATTATACAAGGAATATCGTCATTTTTATAAATTATTTCCCATTATTTAAATAAAAACCTTGCATATTTCTAACCAAACAATATTATAAGTTTTCAATACTTATAATAGGTTTTAAAATATGCGTAGGTATATTACCAATCTTTTGACAATACTTAATATAAAATAATTTTCCTTTTGTTTTTATTAATTTGTCATGTAAACTAAGTAATTTATCTGTATTTATTTGGCTAATCCCTACCTGTCCTTCCATGGAAGAAGAATAAAAAATAAGCCAACCTTAATGAGGATTATTATGAAGAAACGAAGAATTTCTTAAGGAGACAGGTAGGGAGTAGCCAAACAAATACAGATAAATTACTTAGTTTACATGACAAATTAATAAAAACAAAAGGAAAATTATTTTATAATAAGTATTGTCAAAAGATATGTAATATACCTATGCATATTTTAAAACCTATTTTAAGTATTGAAAACTTATAATATTGTTTGGTTAGAAAGATGCAAGGTTTTTATTTAAATAGAGGGCGCTGGTAGCTCAGTGGTAAGCGTGCTTGACTTCTGAGCTCAAGGTCGTGGGTTCGTAGCCCGACCGAGGCCCTTAGTTTATTTTATCTGAGAGGTAACATAAACTTAAGCACGCCGTCCTTCGGATGGGACGTTAAGCGATGGTCCCGAGCCTGTACGATGTCAGGTACTTGTTAAAGACCCCTACCCTAGATGAATAAAAATTTAGGGTAGGCAAAATTTAGGACTCCCACAGTAGAGTCGGGCTCATGTCCACCAGAGTGACGAAAGAGCGCTCTGGTAGTAGGCGATATGACCTCGTAGTTAAAGCCCGGACATGAGTCATAAAACCTAACCCTTTTATTTAAATAATGTGAAATAATTTATAAAAATGACGATATTCCTTGTATAATATAGGAATGAAATAATAAACGGGGATTGATCTGTGTTGTTGTTGAGTCCTTATCTGTCTTTTTTATGTAATATTGATGTAAAAAATTATTTGTTAATCAATTTAAATATTGTTATTATTAAATAAAAAATGTTTTCTAGAATTGAAAATGACAATATACATAAGACGAAACGTCTTGAGAAAAAAATGAAATAAATTATATATTGAAATTATACATGATTGCCTTTTACTAAATTGATAAATTATAAGAAGAAAGGTATTTAAATTCAAATTGAATTATGAACAAATAAACAAATTTTATTTCATTCAAGTTCCTTTCAATTATTTCACAATATCTCTGCAATAATGTCAGTTTTCATTAATAATTATTGATGAAAACTGATTATTTAGCAGTCATTTATTTACTTCAATTATAATTAAAGTAAATAAATGACAGTGAAGAAAGTAAAGTACAAGAAGAAGTCATAAAACATAATAAAGAAAACAAAATAATATAATAAATCATAAATAAAAAAACTATTCAGCTGGGAGACCCCCCGCAACACCCCCGAATGATACTATCCTTATTCCTAAATGGAGAGGTCACAGGGGTGCGAGTGGTCAGCTATACCAGGGATGGCAAAAACAAAATTATAATTTTTCTTTTGCGAACTGATGAAAGTTGTAATTGATCAGAAATATATTGTCAATTACCCAAAAAAAAATTGTACTTGAGAAAAGTAAATTATCAATTACCCAAAATATTTGTGATTGACGAAAAGTAAATTATCAATTACTGAAATATTTGCTCTCGAGGAAATGCGTCCGACATCACGCATCTCAAGGACGGCGTCTTTATAACTAATAACTTTCCGGCAAAGGTTGAAGCATTCAAATGGAAACTCAGATAAAACAAACGACAATTTGTTTCAGTAATTTTAAAGATGAGAATAATAATCCCTGGAAGTAGTCGGAGGTGTGTAGAGGTAGGCTAATGTGGGAGAGGGCTCGACGGACAATTTGCCTGGAATAAGTCGGTTTGTGTGGAGGTAGGCTAATGTGGGAGAGGGCTCGACGGACAATTAGCCTGGAATAAGTCGGTTTGTGTGGAGGTATCCTAATGTGGGATAGGGCTCGACGGACAATTAGCCTGGAATAATTCGGTTTGTGTGGAGGTAGGCTAATGTGGGAGAAGGCTCGACGGACAATTAGCCTGGTATATGTCGGTTTGTGTGGAGGTACGCTAATGTGGGAGAGGGCTCGACGGACAATTAGCCTGGTATATGTCGGTTTGTGTGGAGGTACGCTAATGTGGGAGAGGGCTCGACGGAATATTAGCCTGGAATAAGTCGGTTTGTGTGGAGGAAGGCTAATGTGGGAGAGGGCTCGACGGACAATTAGCCTGGAATGAGTCGGTTTGTGTGGAAGTAGGCTGATGTGGGAGAGGGCTCGACGGACAATTAGTCTGGAAGTAGTCGGTGTGTGGAGGTAGGCTAATGTGGGAGAGGGCTCGACGGACAATTAGCCTGGAATAAGTCGGTTTGTGTGGAGGTAGGCTAATGTGGGAGAGGGCTCGACGGACAATTAGCCTGGAATGAGTCGGTTTGTGTGGAAGTAGGCTGATGTGGGAGAGGGCTCGACGGACAATTAGCCTGGAATAAGTCGGTTTGTGTGGAAGTAGGCTAATGTGGGAGAGGGCTCGACGGACAATTAGCCTGGAATAAGTCGGTTTGTGTGGAGGTAGGCTAATGTGGGAGAGGGCTCGACGGACAATTAGCCTGGTATATGTCGGTTTGTGTGGAGGTACGCTAATGTGGGAGAGGGCTCGACGGAATATTAGCCTGGAATAAGTCGGTTTGTGTGGAGGTAGGCTTATGTGGGATAGGGCTCGACGGACAAATAGCCTGGAATAAGTCGGTTTGTGTGGAGGTAGGCTAATGTGGGAGCGGGCTCGACGGACAAGTAGCCTGGAAGTAGTCGGTTTATGTGGAGGTAGGCTAATGTGGGAGAGGGCTCGACGGACAATTATCCTGGAGGTAGTCGGAGGTGTGTAGAGGTAGGTTAATGTAGGATAGGGCTCGACGGACAATTAGCCTGGAACAAGTCGGTTTGTGTGGAGGTAGGCTAATGTGGGAGCGGGCTCGACGGACAAGTAGCCTGGAATAAGTCGGTTTATGTGGAGGTAGGCGAATGTGGGAGAGGGCTCGACGGACAATTAGCCTGGAATAAGTCGGTTTGTGTGGAGGTAGGCTAATGTGGGATAGGGCTCGACGGACAATTAACCTGGAATAAGTCGGTTTGTGTGGAGGTAGGCTAATGTGGGAGAGGGCTCGAAGGACAATTAGCCTGGAATAAGTCGGTTTGTGTGGAGGAAGGCTAATGTGGGAGAGGGCTCGACGGACAATTAACCTGGAATAAGTCGGTTTGTGTGGAGGTAGGCTAATGTGGGAGAGGGCTCGACGGACAATTAGCCTGGAATAAGTCGGTTTGTGTGGAGGAAGGCTAATGTGGGAGAGGGCTCGACGGACAATTAGCCTGGAATGAGTCGGTTTGTGTGGAAGTAGGCTAATGTGAGAGAGGGCTCGACGGACAATTAGCCTGGAATAAGTCGGTTTGTGTGGAGGTAGGCCAATGTGGGAGAGGGCTCGACGGACAATTAGCCTGGTATATGTCGGTTTGTGTGGAGGTACGCTAATGTGGGAGAGGGCTCGACGGAATATTAGCCTGGAATAAGTCTGTTTGTGTGGAGGTAGGCTAATGTGGGAGAGGGCTCGATGGACAATTAGCCTGGAATAAGTCGGTTTTTGTGGAGGTAGGCTAATGTGGGAGAGGGCTCGACGGACAATTAGCCTGGAATAAGTCGGTTTGTGTGGAGGTAGGCTAATGTGGGAGAGGGCTCGACGGACAATTAGCCTGGTATATGTCGGTTTGTTTGGAGGTAGGCTAATGTGGGAGAGGGCTCGACGGACAATTAGCCTGGAATAAGTCGGTTTGTGTGGAGGTAGGCTAATGTGGGAGACGGCTCGACGGACAATTATCCTGGAGGTAGTCGGAGGTGTGTAGAGGTAGGTTAATGTAGGATAGGGCTCGACGGACAATTAGCCTGGAATAAGTCGGTTTGTGTGGAGGTAGGCTAATGTGGGAGAGGGCTCGACGGACAAGTAGCCTGGAATAAGTCGGTTTATGTGGAGGTAGGCGAATGTGGGAGAGGGCTCGACGGACAATTAGCCTGGAATAAGTCGGTTTGTGTGGAGGTAGGCTAATGTGGGAGAGGGCTCGACGGACAATTAACCTGGAATAAGTCGGTTTGTGTGGAGGTAGGCTAATGTGGGAGAGGGCTCGACGGACAATTAGCCTGGAATAAGTCGGTTTGTGTGGAGGTAGGCTAATGTGGGAGAGGGCTGGACGGACAATTAGCCTGGAATAAGTCGGTTTGTGTGGAGGTAGGCTAATGTGGGATAGGGCTCGACGGACAATTAGCCTGGAATAAGTCGGTTTGTGTGGAGGTAGACTAATGTGGGAGAGTGCTCGACGGAAAATTAGTCTGGTAGTAGTCGGTGTGTGGAGGTTGGCTAATGTGGGAGAGGGCTCGACGGACAATTAGCCTGGAATAAGTCGGTTTGTGTGGAGGTAGGCTAATGTGGGAGAGGGCTCGACGGACAATTAGCCTGGTATATGTCGGTTTGTGTGGAGGTACGCTAATGTGGGAGAGGGCTCGACGGAATATTAGCTTGGAATAAGTCGGTTTGTGTGGAGGTAGGCTAATGTGGGAGAGGGCTCGACGGACAAGTAGCCTGGAATAAGTCGGTTTGTGTGGAGGTAGGCTAATGTGGGAGAGGGCTCGACGGACAATTAACCTGGAATAAGTCGGTTTGTGTGGAGGTAGGCTAATGTGGGAGAGGGCTCGACGGACAATTAGCCTGGTATATGTCGGTTTGTGTGGAGGTACGCTAATGTGGGAGAGGACTCGACGGAATATTAGCCTGGAATAAGTCGGTTTGTGTGGAGGTAGGCTAATGTGGGATAGGGCTCGACGGACAATTAGCCTGGATTAAGTCGGTTTGTGTGGAGGTAGGCTAATGTGGGAGAGTGCTCGACGGAAAATTAGCCTGGAATAATTCGGTTTGTGTGGAGGTAGACTAATGTGGGAGAGGGCTCGACGGACAATTATCCTGGAGGTAGTCGGAGGTGTGTAGAGGTAGGTTAATGTAGGATAGGGCTCGACGGACAATTAGCCTGGAATAAGTCGGTTTGTGTGGAGGTAGGCTAATGTGGGAGAGGGCTCGACGGACAATTAGCCTGGAATAAGTCGGTTTGTGTGGAGGTAGGCTAATGTGGGAGAGGGCTCGACGGACAATTAGCCTGGTATATGTCGGTTTGTGTGGAGGTACGCTAATGTGGGAGAGGGCTCGACGGAATATTAGCCTGGAATAAGTCGGTTTGTGTGGAGGTAGGCTAATGTGGGATAGGGCTCGACGGACAATTAGCCTGGAATAAGTCGGTTTGTGTGGAGGTAGACTAATGTGGGAGAGTGCTCGACGGAAAATTAGTCTGGTAGTAGTCGGTGTGTGGAGGTTGGCTAATGTGGGAGAGGGCTCGACGGACAATTAGCCTGGAATAAGTCGGTTTGTGTGGAGGTAGGCTAATGTGGGATAGGGCTCGACGGACAATTAGCCTGGAATAAGTCGGTTTATGTGGAGGTAGGCGAATGTGGGAGAGGGCTCGACGGACAATTAGCCTGGAATAAGTCGGTTTGTGTGGAGGTAGGCTAATGTGGGAGAGGGCTCGACGGACAATTAGCCTGGAATAAGTCGGTTTGTGTGGAGCTAGGCTAATGTGGGAGAGGGCTCGACGGACAATTAGCCTGGAATACGTCGGTTTGTGTGGAGGTAGGCTAATGTGAGAGAGGGCTCGACGGACAATTAGCCTGGTATGTGTCGGTTTGTGTGGAGGTACGCTAATGTGGGAGAGGGCTCGACGGAATATTAGCTTGGAATAAGTCGGTTTGTGTGGAGGTAGGCTAATGTGGGATAGGGCTCGACGGACAATTAGCCTGGATTAAGTCGGTCTGTGTGGAGGTAGGCTAATGTGGGAGAGTGCTCGACGGAAAATTAGCCTGGAATAATTCGGTTTGTGTGGAGGTAGGCTAATGTGGGAGAGGGCTCGACGGACAATTATCCTGGAGGTAGTCGGAGGTGTGTAGAGGTAGGTTAATGTAGGATAGGGCTCGACGGACAATTAGCCTGGAATAAGTCGGTTTGTGTGGAGGTAGGCTAATGTGGGAGAGGGCTCGACGGACAAGTAGCCTGGAATAAGTCGGTTTATGTGGAGGTAGGCGAATGTGGGAGAGGGCTCGACGGACAATTAGCCTGGAATAAGTCGGTTTGTGTGGAGGTAGGCTAATGTGGGAGAGGGCTCGACGGACAATTAGCCTGGTATATGTCGGTTTGTTTGGAGATAGGCTAATGTGGGAGAGGGCTCGACGGACAATTAGCCTGGAATAAGTCGGTTTGTGTGGAGGTACGCTAATGTGGGAGAGGGCTCGACGGAATATTAGCCTGGAATAAGTCGGTTTGTGTGGAGGTAGGCTAATGTGGGATAGGGCTCGACGGACAATTAGCCTGGATTAAGTCGGTTTGTGTGGAGGTAGGCTAATGTGGGAGAGTGCTCGACGGAAAATTAGCCTGGAATAATTCGGTTTGTGTGGAGGTAGACTAATGTGGGAGAGGGCTCGACGGACAATTAGCCTGGAATAAGTCGGTTTGTGTGGAGGTAGGCTAATGTGGGAGAGGGCTCGACGGACAATTAGCCTGGAATAAGTCGGTTTGTGTAGAGGTAGGCTAATGTGGGAGAGGGCTCGACGGACAATTAGCCTGGTATATGTCGGTTTGTATGGAGGTACGCTAATGTGGGAGAGGGCTCGACGGAATATTAGCTTGGAATAAGTCGGTTTGTGTGGAGGTAGGCTAATGTGGGAGAGGGCTCGACGGACAATTAACCTGGAATAAGTCGGTTTGTGTGGAGGTAGGCTAATGTGGGAGAGGGCTCGACGGACAATTAGCCTGGTATATGTCGGTTTGTGTGGAGGTACGCTAATGTGGGAGAGGGCTCGACGGAATATTAGCCTGGAATAAGTCGGTTTGTGTGGAGGTAGGCTAATGTGGGATAGGGCTCGACGGACAATTAGCCTGGATTAAGTCGGTTTGTGTGGAGGTAGGCTAATGTGGGAGAGTGCTCGACGGAAAATTAGCCTGGAATAATTCGGTTTGTGTGGAGGTAGACTAATGTGGGAGAGGGCTCGACGGACAATTATCCTGGAGGTAGTCGGAGGTGTGTAGAGGTAGGTTAATGTAGGATAGGGCTCGACGGACAATTAGCCTGGAATAAGTCGGTTTGTGTGGAGGTAGGCTAATGTGGGAGAGGGCTCGACGGACAATTAGCCTGGAATAAGTCGGTTTGTGTGGAGGTAGGCTAATGTGGGAGAGGGCTCGACGGACAATTAGCCTGGTATATGTCGGTTTGTGTGGAGGTACGCTAATGTGGGAGAGGGCTCGACGGAATATTAGCCTGGAATAAGTCGGTTTGTGTGGAGGTAGGCTAATGTGGGATAGGGCTCGACGGACAATTAGCCTGGAATAAGTCGGTTTGTGTGGAGGTAGACTAATGTGGGAGAGTGCTCGACGGAAAATTAGTCTGGTAGTAGTCGGTGTGTGGAGGTTGGCTAATGTGGGAGAGGGCTCGACGGACAATTAGCCTGGAATAAGTCGGTTTGTGTGGAGGTAGGCTAATGTGGGATAGGGCTCGACGGACAATTGGCCTGGAATAAGTCGGTTTATGTGGAGGTAGGCGAATGTGGGAGAGGGCTCGACGGACAATTAGCCTGGAATAAGTCGGTTTGTGTGGAGGTAGGCTAATGTGGGAGAGGGCTGGACGGACAATTAGCCTGGAATAAGTCGGTTTGTGTGGAGCTAGGCTAATGTGGGAGAGGGCTCGACGGACAATTAGCCTGGAATACGTCGGTTTGTGTGGAGGTAGGCTAATGTGAGAGAGGGCTCGACGGACAATTAGCCTGGTATATGTCGGTTTGTGTGGAGGTACGCTAATGTGGGAGAGGGCTCGACGGAATATTAGCTTGGAATAAGTCGGTTTGTGTGGAGGTAGGCTAATGTGGGATAGGGCTCGACGGACAATTAGCCTGGATTAAGTCGGTTTGTGTGGAGGTAGGCTAATGTGGGAGAGTGCTCGACGGAAAATTAGCCTGGAATAATTCGGTTTGTGTGGAGGTAGGGTAATGTGGGAGAGGGCTCGACGGACAATTATCCTGGAGGTAGTCGGAGGTGTGTAGAGGTAGGTTAATGTAGGATAGGGCTCGACGGACAATTAGCCTGGAATAAGTCGGTTTGTGTGGAGGTAGGCTAATGTGGGAGAGGGCTCGACGGACAAGTAGCCTGGAATAAGTCGGTTTATGTGGAGGTAGGCGAATGTGGGAGAGGGCTCGACGGACAATTAGCCTGGAATAAGTCGGTTTGTGTGGAGGTAGGCTAATGTGGGAGAGGGCTCGACGGACAATTAGCCTGGTATATGTCGGTTTGTTTGGAGATAGGCTAATGTGGGAGAGGGCTCGACGGACAATTAGCCTGGAATAAGTCGGTTTGTGTGGAGGTAGGCTAATGTGGGAGAGGGCTCGACGGACAATTAGCCTGGAATAAGTCGGTTTGTGTGGAGGTAGGCTAATGTGGGAGAGGGCTCGACGGACAATTAGCCTGGAATAAGTCGGTTTATGTGGAGGTAGGCGAATGTGGGAAAGAGCTCGACGGACAATTAGCCTGGAATAAGTCGGTTTGTGTGGAGGTAGGCTAATGTGGGAGAGGGCTCGACGGACAATTAGCCTGGAATAAGTCGGTTTGTGTGGAGGTAGGCTAATGTGGGAGAGGGCTCGACGGACAATTAGC
Organism: Aradus depressus; assembly: GCA_963662175.1. Taxonomy (NCBI): domain Eukaryota; kingdom Metazoa; phylum Arthropoda; class Insecta; order Hemiptera; family Aradidae; genus Aradus; species Aradus depressus. The sequence goes on from OY759214.1 coordinate 103,461,827, forward strand.
CTGGAATAAGTCGGTTTGTGTAGAGGTAGGCTAATGTGGGAGAGGGCTCGACGGACAATTAGCCTGGTATATGTCGGTTTGTATGGAGGTACGCTAATGTGGGAGAGGGCCCGACGGAATATTAGCCTGGAATAAGTCGGTTTGTGTGGAGGTAGGCTAATGTGGGATAGGGCTCGACGGACAATTAGCCTGTATTAAGTCGGTTTGTGTGGAGGTAGGCTAATGTGGGAGAGTGCTCGACGGAAAATTAGTCTGGAAGTAGTCGGTGTGTGGAGGTTGGCTAATGTGGGAGAGGGCTCGACGGACAATTAGCCTGGAATAAGTCGGTTTGTGTGGAGGTAGGCTAATGTGGGAGAGGGCTCGACGGACAATTAGCCTGGAATGTCGGTTTATGTGGAGGTAGGCGAATGTGGGAGAGGGCTCGACGGACAATTAGCCTGGAATGTCGGTTTGTGTGGAGGTAGGCTAATGTGGGAGAGGGCTCGACGGACAATTAGCCTGGAATAAGTCGGTTTGTGTGGAGGTAGGCTAATGTGGGAGAGGGCTCGACGGACAATTAGCCTGGAATAAGTCGGTTTGTGTGGAGGTAGGCTAATGTGGGAGAGGGCTCGACGGACAATTAACCTGGAATAAGTCGGTTTGTGTGGAGGTAGGCTAATGTGGGAGAGGGCTCGACGGACAATTAGCCTGGAATAAGTCGGTTTATGTGGAGGTAGGCGAATGTGGGAGAGGGCTCGACGGACAATTAGCCTGGAATAAGTCGGTTTTTGTGGAGGTAGGCTAATGTGGGAGAGGGCTCGACGGACAATTAGCCTGGAATAAGTCGGTTTGTGTGGAGGTAGGCTAATGTGGGAGAGGGCTCGACGGACAATTAGCCTGGTATATGTCGGTTTGTTTGGAGGTAGGCTAATGTGGGAGAGGGCTCGACGGACAATTAGCCTGGAATAAGTCGGTTTGTGTGGAGGTAGGCTAATGTAGGAGAGGGCTCGACGGACAATTAGCCTGGAATAAGTCGGTTTGTGTGGAGGAAGGCTAATGTGGGAGAGGGCTCGACGGACAATTAGCCTGGAATGAGTCGGTTTGTGTGGAAGTAGGCTAATGTGGGAGAGGGCTCGACGGACAATTAGCCTGGAATAAGTCGGTTTGTGTGGAGGTAGGCTAATGTGGGAGAGGGCTCGACGGACAATTAGCCTGGTATATGTCGGTTTGTGTGGAGGTACGCTAATGTGGGAGAGGGCTCGACGGAATATTAGCCTGGAATAAGTCGGTTTATGTGGAGGTAGACGAATGTGGGAGAGGGCTCGACGGACAATTAGCCTGGAATAAGTCGGTTTTTGTGGAGGTAGGCTAATGTGGGAGAGTGCTCGACGGAAAATTAGTCTGGAAGTAGTCGGTTTGTGTGGAGGTAGGCTAATGTGGGAGAGGGCTCGACGGACAATTAGCTTGGTATATGTCGGTTTGTTTGGAGGTAGGCTAATGTGGGAGAGGGCTCGACGGACAATTAGCCTGGAATAAGTCGGTTTGTGTGGAGGTAGGCTAATGTGGGAGAGGGCTCGACGGACAATTAGCCTGGTATATGTCGGTTTGTGTGGAGGTACGCTAATGTGGGAGAGGGCTCGACGGACAATTAGCCAGGAATAAGTCGGTTTATGTGGAGGTAGGCGAATGTGGGAGAGGGCTCGACGGACAATTAGCCTGGAATAAGTCGGTTTTTGTGGAGGTAGGCTAATGTGGGAGAGGGCTCGACGGACAATTAGCCTGGAATAGGTCGGTTTGTGTGGAGGTAGGCTAATGTGGGAGAGGGCTCGACGGACAATTAGCCTGGTATATGGCGGTTTGTTTGGAGGTAGGCTAATGTGGGAGAGGGCTCGACGGACAATTAGCCTGGAAAAAGTCGGTTTGTGTGGAGGTAGGCTAATGTGGGAGAGGGCTCGACGGACAATTATCCTGGAGGTAGTCGGAGGTGTGTAGAGGTAGGTTAATGTAGGATAGGGCTCGACGGACAATTAGCCTGGAATAAGTCGGTTTGTGTGGAGGTAGGCTAATGTGGGAGAGGGCTCGACGGACAAGTAGCCTGGAATAAGTCGGTTTATGTGGAGGTAGGCGAATGTGGGAGAGGGCTCGACGGACAATTAGCCTGGAATAAGTCGGTTTGTGTGGAGGTAGGCTAATGTGGGAGAGGGCTCGACGGACAATTAGCCTGGTATATGTCGGTTTGTTTGGAGATAGGCTAATGTGGGAGAGGGCTCGACGGACAATTAGCCTGGAATAAGTCGGTTTGTGTGGAGGTAGGCTAATGTGGGAGAGGGCTCGACGGACAATTAGCCTGGAATAAGTCGGTTTGTGTGGAGGTAGGCTAATGTGGGAGAGGGCTCGACGGACAATTAGCCTGGAATAAGTCGGTTTATGTGGAGGTAGGCGAATGTGGGAAAGAGCTCGACGGACAATTAGCCTGGAATAAGTCGGTTTGTGTGGAGGTAGGCTAATGTGGGAGAGGGCTCGACGGACAATTAGCCTGGAATAAGTCGGTTTGTGTGGAGGTAGGCTAATGTGGGAGAGGGCTCGACGGACAATTAGCCTGGAATAAGTCGGTTTGTGTAGAGGTAGGCTAATGTGGGAGAGGGCTCGACGGACAATTAGCCTGGTATATGTCGGTTTGTATGGAGGTACGCTAATGTGGGAGAGGGCCCGACGGAATATTAGCCTGGAATAAGTCGGTTTGTGTGGAGGTAGGCTAATGTGGGATAGGGCTCGACGGACAATTAGCCTGTATTAAGTCGGTTTGTGTGGAGGTAGGCTAATGTGGGAGAGTGCTCGACGGAAAATTAGTCTGGAAGTAGTCGGTGTGTGGAGGTTGGCTAATGTGGGAGAGGGCTCGACGGACAATTAACCTGGAATAAGTCGGTTTGTGTGGAGGTAGGCTAATGTGGGAGAGGGCTCGACGGACAATTAGCCTGGAATGTCGGTTTATGTGGAGGTAGGCGAATGTGGGAGAGGGCTCGACGGACAATTAGCCTGGAATGTCGGTTTGTGTGGAGGTAGGCTAATGTGGGAGAGGGCTCGACGGACAATTAGCCTGGAATAAGTCGGTTTGTGTGGAGGTAGGCTAATGTGGGAGAGGGCTCGACGGACAATTAGCCTGGAATAAGTCGGTTTGTGTGGAGGTAGGCTAATGTGGGAGAGGGCTCGACGGACAATTAACCTGGAATAAGTCGGTTTGTGTGGAGGTAGGCTAATGTGGGAGAGGGCTCGACGGACAATTAGCCTGGAATAAGTCGGTTTATGTGGAGGTAGGCGAATGTGGGAGAGGGCTCGACGGACAATTAGCCTGGAATAAGTCGGTTTTTGTGGAGGTAGGCTAATGTGGGAGAGGGCTCGACGGACAATTAGCCTGGAATAAGTCGGTTTGTGTGGAGGTAGGCTAATGTGGGAGAGGGCTCGACGGACAATTAGCCTGGTATATGTCGGTTTGTTTGGAGGTAGGCTAATGTGGGAGAGGGCTCGACGGACAATTAGCCTGGAATAAGTCGGTTTGTGTGGAGGTAGGCTAATGTAGGAGAGGGCTCGACGGACAATTAGCCTGGAATAAGTCGGTTTGTGTGGAGGAAGGCTAATGTGGGAGAGGGCTCGACGGACAATTAGCCTGGAATGAGTCGGTTTGTGTGGAAGTAGGCTAATGTGGGAGAGGGCTCGACGGACAATTAGCCTGGAATAAGTCGGTTTGTGTGGAGGTAGGCTAATGTGGGAGAGGGCTCGACGGACAATTAGCCTGGTATATGTCGGTTTGTGTGGAGGTACGCTAATGTGGGAGAGGGCTCGACGGAATATTAGCCTGGAATAAGTCGGTTTATGTGGAGGTAGACGAATGTGGGAGAGGGCTCGACGGACAATTAGCCTGGAATAAGTCGGTTTTTGTGGAGGTAGGCTAATGTGGGAGAGTGCTCGACGGAAAATTAGTCTGGAAGTAGTCGGTTTGTGTGGAGGTAGGCTAATGTGGGAGAAGGCTCGACGGACAATTAGCTTGGTATATGTCGGTTTGTTTGGAGGTAGGCTACTGTGGGAGAGGGCTCGACGGACAATTAGCCTGGAATAAGTCGGTTTGTGTGGAGGTAGGCTAATGTGGGAGAGGGCTCGACGGACAATTAGCCTGGTATATGTCGGTTTGTGTGGAGGTACGCTAATGTGGGAGAGGGCTCGACGGACAATTAGCCTGGAATAAGTCGGTTTATGTGGAGGTAGGCGAATGTGGGAGAGGGCTCGACGGACAATTAGCCTGGAATAAGTCGGTTTTTGTGGAGGTAGGCTAATGTGGGAGAGGGCTCGACGGACAATTAGCCTGGAATAGGTCGGTTTGTGTGGAGGTAGGCTAATGTGGGAGAGGGCTCGACGGACAATTAGCCTGGTATATGGCGGTTTGTTTGGAGGTAGGCTAATGTGGGAGAGGGCTCGACGGACAATTAGCCTGGAAAAAGTCGGTTTGTGTGGAGGTAGGCTAATGTGGGAGAGGGCTCGACGGACAATTAGCCTGGAATAAGTCGGTTTGTGTGGAGGTAGGCTAATGTGGGAGAGGGCTCGACGGACAATTAGCCTGGAATAAGTCGGTTTGTGTGGAGGTAGGCTAATGTGGGAGAGGGCTCGACGGACAATTAGCCTGGAATAAGTCGGTTTATGTGGAGGTAGGCGAATGTGGGAAAGAGCTCGACGGACAATTAGCCTGGAATAAGTCGGTTTGTGTGGAGGTAAGCTAATGTGGGAGAGGGCTCGACGGACAATTAGCCTGGAATAAGTCGGTTTGTGTGGAGGTAGGCTAATGTGGGAGAGGGCTCGACGGACAATTAGCCTGGAATAAGTCGCTTTGTGTAGAGGTAGGCTAATGTGGGAGAGGGCTCGACGGACAATTAGCCTGGTATATGTCGGTTTGTGTGGAGGTACGCTAATGTGGGAGAGGGCCCGACGGAATATTAGCCTGGAATAAGTCGGTTTGTGTGGAGGTAGGCTAATGTGGGATAGGGCTCGACGGACAATTAACCTGTATTAAGTCGGTTTGTGTGAAGGTAGGCTAATGTGGGAGAGTGCTCGACGGAAAATTAGTCTGGAAGTAGTCGGTGTGTGGAGGTTGGCTAATGTGGGAGAGGGCTCGACGGACAATTAGCCTGGAATAAGTCGGTTTGTGTGGAGGTAGGCTAATGTGGGAGAGGGCTCGACGGACAATTAGCCTGGAATAAGTCGGTTTGTGTGGAGGTAGGCTAATGTGGGAGAGGGCTCGACGGACAATTAGCCTGGAATAAGTCGGTTTGTGTGGAGGTAGGCTAATGTGGGAGAGGGCTCGACGGACAATTAACCTGGAATAAGTCGGTTTGTGTGGAGGTAGGCTAATGTGGGAGAGGGCTCGACGGACAATTAGCCTGGAATAAGTCGGTTTATGTGGAGGTAGACGAATGTGTGAGAGGGCTCGACGGACAATTAGCCTGGAATAAGTCGGTTTTTGTGGAGGTAGGCTAATGTGGGAGAGGGCTCGACGGACAATTAGCCTGGAATAAGTCGGTTTGTGTGGAGGTAGGCTCATGTGGGAGAGGGCTCGACGGACAATTAGCTTGGTATATGTCGGTTTGTTTGGAGGTAGGCTAATGTGGGAGAGGGCTCGACGGACAATTAGCCTGGAATAAGTCGGTTTGTGTGGAGGTAGGCTAATGTGGGAGAGGGCTCGACGGACAATTAGCCTGGAATAAGTCGGTTTGTGTGGAGGTAGGCTAATGTGGGAGAGGGCTCGACGGACAATTAGCCTGGAATAAGTCGGTTTATGTGGAGGTAGGCGAATGTGGGAAAGGGCTCGACGGACAATTAGCCTGGAATAAGTCGGTTTGTGTGGAGGTAGGCTAATGTGGGAGAGGGCTCGACGGACAATTAGCCTGGAATAAGTCGGTTTGTGTGGAGGTAGGCTAATGTGGGAGAGGGCTCGACGGACAATTAGCCTGGAATAAGTCGGTTTGTGTAGAGGTAGGCTAATGTGGGAGAGGGCTCGACGGACAATTAGCCTGGTATATGTCGGTTTGTGTGGAGGTACGCTAATGTGGGAGAGGGCTCGACGGAATATTAGCCTGGAATAAGTCGGTTTGTGTGGAGGTAGGCTAATGTGGGATAGGGCTCGACGGACAATTAGCCTGTATTGTCGGTTTGTGTGGAGGTAGGCTAATGTGGGAGAGTGCTCGACGGAAAATTAGTCTGGGAGTAGTCGGTGTGTGGAGGTTGGCTAATGTGGGAGAGGGCTCGACGGACAATTAGCCTGGAATAAGTCGGTTTGTGTGGAGGTAGGCTAATGTGGGAGAGGGCTCGACGGACAATTAGCCTGGAATGTCGGTTTGTGTGGAGGTACGCTAATGTGGGAGAGGGCCCGACGGAATATTAGCCTGGAATAAGTCGGTTTGTGTGGAGGTAGGCTAATGTGGGATAGGGCTCGACGGACAATTAGCCTGTATTAAGTCGGTTTGTGTGGAGGTAGGCTAATGTGGGAGAGTGCTCGACGGAAAATTAGTCTGGAAGTAGTCGGTGTGTGGAGGTTGGCTAATGTGGGAGAGGGCTCGACGGACAATTAGCCTGGAATAAGTCGGTTTGTGTGGAGGTAGGCTAATGTGGGAGAGGGCTCGACGGACAATTAGCCTGGAATAAGTCGGTTTATGTGGAGGTGGGCGAATGTGGGAGAGGGCTCGACGGACAATTAGCCTGGAATGTCGGTTTGTGTGGAGGTAGGCTAATGTGGGAGAGGGCTCGACGGACAATTAGCCTGGAATAAGTCGGTTTGTGTGGAGGTAGACTAATGTGGGAGAGGGCTCGACGGACAATTAGCCTGGAATGTCGGTTTGTGTGGAGGTAGGCTAATGTGGGATAGGGCTCGACGGACAAATAGCCTGGAATAAGTCGGTTTGTGTGGAGGTAGGCTAATGTGGGAGAGTGCTCGACGGAAAATTAGTCTGGAAGTAGTCGGTGTGTGGAGGTTGGCTAATGTGGGAGAGGGCTCGACGAACAATTAGCCTGGAATAAGTCGGTTTGTGTGGAGGTAGGCTAATGTGGGAGAGGGCTCGACGGACAATTAGCCTGGAATGTCGGTTTATGTTGTGATAAAAACTTGTTTGCTACCACATTTCCTGTAGAAATTTGATCTCTTTTGTTTATTTAAATTTTGATTTCTACAGTAGTTTGCCGAAAATTGCCCTAAAAAAATATTATCAATAATTTAAGACGTGCAATTTTTTAAGAAAGTACACGTATACAACGAAAAAAATTCAATTAAACAAACTTTACACTTGGATTCACAAAGAGATACCAATTTTTAATAATTTTAAATAATATTAATTTCTAATCCAAAGGTTTTTCAAATGATACTACTGGGACAACAGGGAAGATGAATAGAATAGAATTTGAAGAGGACAAATAATTGGGTTATTATCTATATTTACATATTTAAATTTAAAAAAAACTTATTTGAACAAACAAAACAAAAATTTACAATGGCACAAAAACATTAAATTAATACTTAAAAAACTATTTCTTTTTTTTTTTTTTGGGCATATTGAAAAATATATATTAATAATTGTACCTTCTCGACGCCTCTACCACAAAAACCAGACCCCGTCAACTCTTCACACTTTAATTCCACCCCAGTCAACTTTCATCTAATTGTTCAACTTCATTTTTATTTAAAACATATCAAAACCACATGCACCGTTTTAGAGCTAGCTCACGACTCCATTACATTTAACACTATTTCACAGCTGTTTTTTATATGTTTTCTTGTTTTGTTTTCTTAAACACCTTGATATATATCTAATATATATATGATATTAGATTATAATAAAAAAAATTACCTCTTTTCATTAAAATATTCATAAAAAAAAATGTTCCGTAGTGTACATCACATTTGCCTTTTCCTTCTTTTTAAAAAAAAATGTTTGTTCACAAAATTTTTTTTTTTTTTTTTAAGTTCTTTCAGATTTAATTTCTTCCAATACACAGGTTGATTTAGCTTCTTCCTCGAATCCACATGATAAGCTTCCTCCTTCAATACACAGATGGATTAACGTCTTCCTCCAATACACAGGTAGGCTCCTCCTCGAACGCACATGTTGGCTGGCTCCTTGGTGTCTTCAACTCATTGATCAACGATGTATCGAAGTCTCTCTCTCACTTACACTCACTGATTTATTTTTATTTTTTTTTATATGCCCAATTCGACGCTCTTTTTATACATATATGCCCATTTTTTATTTTTTTATAACTATTTACAATTATTAAACTTATATATATACGTACCTAATTTCTAATAAACAAAAACAAATATTAATCTAAAAAAATTACAATTAATCCTTAACCTAAAGAAAATGTTAACTTAAATTTATAAAAATTGGAACTAATTGAACATAAAAAAAATATAATACTAAATTTTTACATATTTACAGGATCAGTCATAGTCATGAAATCAAGTTTGGAAATAATCAAGTTGGATGCAGATTTAAGAAATTGCCAATTATTTTACTTTCCGCCTTTACCATCAATATAACATTTGTATGTATTCAAAATAATTATATAAAAAGATTGTATATAAAAAAATTTACTTGAAATAAAATATAAATAAATCCTTCGGTTTTACTTCATCACACTTCCAAAATATTACTTAACAATCAAAATTAGGCCTCACGCCGGGTAATAAGGAATACAAATTTAATTTATTTAATATATATAGTACTTGTCTTTTGAGGTATTAAATTCTTTGAGACGTCCTTCATACTTCCTAACTAAAAAAAAATGTATCTCACATATATTTTTACTTCAACTTCCTTCTCTACTAATAACTCCCTAATAATAATAACTTCATCGTTGACGCAGCAAAAATACGGTTCCTCATATCTCAGGTAGGCAACCAACACTACATCATAAATCTCCTATATATCGCTAGTTCTTTCTAGTCGACATACAAAAATCATCTTCCACGCAGAAAAAAAATATATATCTCCAATATATCGCTAGTTCTTTCTAGTCGACACACAAAAAAATCATCTCCCACAGATCAAAAAAAAATATAAATCTCCAATTAATCACTAGCTCTTACTAGGATTAAAAAAAAATAATTTCTCCCAAAACAAATCTATATAATCCCGACGTCTAAAAGAATTTCATCAGCAATTAATTCAAAACTTCTCTAATTAATATTACCCTTTGTTTGTTCCTATTCCTAAAGTTATATAATTTGCTCCTACAACTCTTCCCATTCTCATCTACTCTCTCTATTAAACAAATTTACGTAGAAAAAACATGTTACTCAAATAATAAATGAACTTGCCCAAATAATAGAATTTATAATAACAAAAACTTAATAACCTATGCATACATACAATTTATATAATATATTATTCTTCCAAGGCTTCTATACAGTTTCGTTCGTCTTTCTAATTTATAATATTATTATGATTTAGTCACGTCCGGTATCCTAGCTGAACAGTTCCGAAACAGAAAATCTGTCCCCTTGACTCGGCCTCAGGAAGTTCGTCATGTCTCCAAAGAGATCTAGGCATCTCTCAGCCTGCTGATTTTATCTTTCTAACATTTGTAATAAAAAATATAATAAAAAAAATCTATCTTCTTCCATATTATGTTCGTTCAAAATCAATCAGTTATATGTATATGTTTTAATTTTCAATAATCATTATTAATAAGTAACTTCTAAATAAAAAACTTTCACATATTAAATTTGGGTGACTATTCCTTAAATATAATTCTCAGATAATTTTATACTGATCCTAACATATAATCTAATCCTAAAAAAAATATAATTCCGAATTACTTTAAACACAGAACTATACCAAAATTCATCCATACTCTTCATATACCAAAATTCTCTCATCCAAAAAATAAATTTATCATCCATACTATTATATTAGTCCATGGTCACTTCGTCATATTTTAAATTAATCCTAATTCTGTCATGTTAGTCTGTCAGTCATTTCCTCAAACTCATCCGAGTTGCAAAAAAACATAGGTTCACTATAAAAAGTGGCTAATGCAATTATATTGCAAAGCCCAAATTTAATTTTATCTTTTTCCGGATGCCCCGGCGAATTATGTCTTTAAAAATCCCCTCCCCCTTCTCTAAATATTTGTTCAGTGTTAATTTTGTCCTTAATACCTGTTTGAATTCTCTTACTCCTTTTTTAAAATTGTTCTTATGTCTTTTATTAACCTCCTTTCTGTTTCCAGTTTGTCTGTAAGTTTTAACTATATTTTCTTTAAAATTAAAATTTGTCTTTTGTTTGTTGTCCTCAGTCTGTTCGTTTGTTTTGTCTAATAACATCCAAATGTTCCTTTCACTCTGTCCATCCACATCAACATTCATCCTATTTTCTTGAATTTCACTTAATACTAATTTTTCTACATTTTGACTCTCTTCCTCCACCTCTTTCTCTAAAATTTGGGTCTGTTCCTCCCCACTGTTATTCTCTGTTCCTTCTACCTCATCAACTTGTGACTGACTGTCAATAATAAGAACCTCTTTTTCTACTTCAGAATTCCCTTCATCCAACTTGTTAATTTTTTGAATAAAGTGCTTTTCTAAGTTTTCTCCTGCTTTATCTATTCGATTTCCTAAACATTGTTTATCTTTCTGCAAATTCTCTATCTGGTCCTTCAAATTGTCCATATTTTTATTTAATTTAACTTCTAAATTTTTAATGTCACCCCTTAAGTTTGTCTCTAATTTTCCTAATTTGTCCCCCATTTCCCTTTTTAAATTTGTCTCTAAATTTCCTAATTTATTACTTTGCTCTTCCATTTTTTGATTTATATCCCCCATTTCCCTTTTTAAATTTGTCTCTAAATTTCCTAATTTATTACTTTGCTCTTCCATTTTTTGATTCATATCCCCCCTTAAATTTCCCATATCCCCCCTTAAATTTCCCATATCCCCCCTTAAATTTCCCATATCCCCAGTTAACTTTGTCAACACAACACGGAGCCATTCCATATCAGGAGCAGCAATGCCCTCTTTTTCTTTATCTTTATTTACCCCCTCCCCTTGCGACTCCTCACCTGTACCCTGCATGGACTCCATTGCGGCTGGAGTTTCCCTTTCTCTATCTTCCGATAACTCCATATCGGATCTCGACCCTTCCTCTCTACTTTCCTCCTCCAATCTCTTGGCCTCTCCTCTGGTAATTGGCATTTTCTTACTTTATTAAATATATAATTACTAAACAAAAACAATGTTATATAAAATAGTAACCTTCTTTTGAAGTTGGCAAAAAAAAATTATTTCTCAAAATTAAATGTAACCCTTATTTGTCTCTATTCTATCCTTTTCATCTTTTTCAACCTATTTCCCTTACTTTAATTAATATAAAAAAATTCTCCCATCAAGGTTTTGCCAAAATATGATGGGGCTTTGTGGCGAAAATCGTCCACACAAGGGATATGCCAAAAATGTGATAATAACTTGTTTGCTACCACATTTCCTGTAGAAATTTGATCTCTTTTGTTTATTTAAATTTTGATTTCTACAGTAGTTTGCCGAAAATTGCCCTAAAAAAATATTATCAATAATTTAAGACGTGCAATTTTTTAAGAAAGTACACGTATACAACGAAAAAAATTCAATTAAACAAACTTTACACTTGGATTCACAAAGAGATACCAATTTTTAATAATTTTAAATAATATTAATTTCTAATCCAAAGGTTTTTCAAATGATACTACTGGGACAACAGGGAAGATGAATAGAATAGAATTTGAAGAGGACAAATAATTGGGTTATTATCTATATTTACATATTTAAATTTAAAAAAAACTTATTTGAACAAACAAAACAAAAATTTACAATGGCACAAAAACATTAAATTAATACTTAAAAAACTATTTTTTTTTTTTTTTTTTTGGGCATATTGAAAATAGATATTATTAATTGTACCTTCTCGACGCCTCTACCACAAAAACCAGACCCCGTCAACTCTTCACACTTTAATTCCACCCCAGTCAACTTTCATCTAATTGTTCAACTTCATTTTTATTTAAAACATATCAAAACCACATGCACCGTTTTAGAGCTAGCTCACGACTCCATTCCACTCAACCCTATTTCACAGCTGTTTTTTATATGTTTTCTTGTTTTGTTTTCTTAAACACCTTGATATATATCTAATATATATATGATATTAGATTATAATAAAAAAAATTACCTCTTTTCATTAAAATATTCATAAAAAAAATGTTCCGTAGTGTACATCACAATGTGGAGGTAGGCGAATGTGGGAGAGGGCTCGACGGACAATTAGCCTGGAATAAGTCGGTTTGTGTGGAGGAAGGCTAATGTGGGAGAGGGCTCGACGGAATATTAGCCTGGAATAAGTGTGTTTGTGTGGAGGTAGGCTAATGTGGGATAGGGCTCGACGGACAAATAGCCTGGAATAAGTCGGTTTGTGTGGAGGTAGGCTAATGTGGGAGAGTGCTCGACGGACAATTAGCCTGGAATAAGTCGGTTTATGTGGAGGTAGGCGAATGTGGGAGAGGGCTCGACGGACAATTAGCCTGGAATGTCGGTTTGTGTGGAGGTAGGCTAATGTGGGAGAGGGCTCGACGGACAATTAGCCTGGAATAAGTCGGTTTGTGTGGAGGTAGGCTAATGTGGGAGAGGGCTCGACGGAATATTAGCCTGGAATAAGTCGGTTTGTGTGGAGGAAGGCTAAAGTGGGAGAGGGCTCGACGGACAATTAGCCTGGAATGAGTCGGTTTGTGTGGAAGTAGGCTAATGTGGGAGAGGGCTCGACGGACAATTAGCCTGGAATAAGTCGGTTTGTGTGGAGGTAGGCTAATGTGGGAGAGGGCTCGACGGACAATTAGCCTGGAATAAGTCGGTTTGTGTGGAAGTAGGCTAATGTGGGAGAGAGCTCGACGGACAATTAACCTGGAATAAGTCGGTTTGTGTGGAGGTAGGCTAATGTGGGAGAGGGCTCGACGGACAATTAGCCTGGAATAAGTCGGTTTGTGTGGAGGTAGGCTAATGTGGGAGAGGGCTCGACGGACAAATAGCCTGGAATAATTCGGTTTGTGTGGAGGTAGGCTAATGTGGGAGAGGGCTCGACGGACAATTAGCCTGGAATAAGTCGGTTTATGTGGAGGTAGGCGAATGTGGGAGAGGGCTCGACGGACAATTAGCCTGGAATGTCGGTTTGTGTGGAGGTAGGCTAATGTGGGAGAGGGCTCGACGGACAATTAGCCTGGAATAAGTCGGTTTGTGTGGAGGTAGACTAATGTGGGAGAGGGCTCGACGGACAAATAGCCTGGAATAAGTCGGTTTGTGTGGAGGTAGGCTAATGTGGGAGAGTGCTCGACGGAAAATTAGTCTGGAAGTAGTCGGTGTGTGGAGGTTGGCTAATGTGGGAGAGGGCTCGACGGACAGTTAGCCTGAAATGTCGGTTTGTGTGGAGGTAGGCTAATGTGGGAGAGGGCTCGACGGACAATTAGCCTGGAATAAGTCGGTTTGTGTGGAGGTAGACTAATGTGGGAGAGGGCTCGACGGACAATTAGCCTGGAATGTCGGTTTGTGTGGAGGTAGGCTAATGTGGGAGAGGGCTCGACGGACAATTAGCCTGGAATAAGTCGGTTTGTGTGGAGGTAGGCTAATGTGGGAGAGGGCTCGACGGACAATTAGCCTGGAATAAGTCGGTTTATGTGGAGGTAGGCGAATGTGGGAAAGGGCTCGACGGACAATTAGCCTGGAATAAGTCGGTTTGTGTGGAGGTAGGCTAATGTGGGAGAGGGCTCGACGGACAATTAGCCTGGAATAAGTCGGTTTGTGTGGAGGTAGGCTAATGTGGGAGAGGGCTCGACGGAAAATTAGCCTGGAATGTCGGTTTGTGTAGAGGTAGGCTAATGTGGGACAGGGCTCGACGGAACATTAGCCTGGAATGTCGGTTTGTGTGGAGGTAGGCTAATGTGGGAGAAGGCTCGACGGACAATTAGCCTGGAATAAGTAGGTTTGTGTGGAGGTAGGCTAATGTGGGAGAGGGCTCGACGGAAAATTAGCCTGGAATGTCGGTTTGTGTGGAGGTAGGCTAATGTGGGAGAGGGCTCGACGGACAATTAGCCTGGTATATGTCGGTTTGTGTGGAGGTACGCTAATGTGGGAGAGGGCTCGACGGAATATTAGCCTGGAATAAGTCGGTTTGTGTGGAGGTAGGCTAATGTGGGATAGGGCTCGACGGACAATTAGCCTGTATTAAGTCGGTTTGTGTGGAGGTAGGCTAATGTGGGAGAGTGCTCGACGGAAAATTAGTCTGGAAGTAGTCGGTGTGTGGAGGTTGGCTAATGTGGGAGAGGGCTCGACGGACAATTAGCCTGGAATAAGTCGGTTTGTGTGGAGGTAGGCTAATGTGGGACAGGGCTCGACGGACAATTAGCCTGGAATAAGTCGGTTTATGTGGAGGTAGGCGAATGTGGGAGAGGGCTCGACGGACAATTAGCCTGGAATGTCGGTTTGTGTGGAGGTAGGCTAATGTGGGAGAGGGCTCGACGGACAATTAGCCTGGAATAAGTCGGTTTGTGTGGAGGTAGGCTAATGTGGGAGAGGGCTCGACGGACAATTAGCCTGGATTAAGTCGGTTTGTGTGGAGGAAGGCTAAAGTGGGAGAGGGCTCGACGGACAATTAGCCTGGAATGAGTCGGTTTGTGTGGAAGTAGGCTAATGTGGGAGAGGGCTCGACGGACAATTAGCCTGGAATAAGTCGGTTTGTGTGGAGGTAGGCTAATGTGGGAGAGGGCTCGACGGACAATTAGCCTGGAATAAGTCGGTTTGTGTGGAAGTAGGCTAATGTGGGAGAGAGCTCGACGGACAATTAAACTGGAATAAGTCGGTTTGTGTGGAGGTAGGCTAATGTGGGAGAGGGCTCGACGGACAATTAGCCTGGAATAAGTCGGTTTGTGTGGAGGTAGGCTAATGTGGGAGAGGGCTCGACGGACAAATAGCCTGGAATAATTCGGTTTGTGTGGAGGTAGGCTAATGTGGGAGAGGGCTCGACGGACAAATATCCTGGAGGTAGTCGGAGGTGTGTAGAGGTAGGTTAATGTAGGATAGGGCTCGACGGACAATTAGCCTGGAATAAGTCGGTTTGTGTGGAGGTAGGCTAATGTGGGAGAGGGCTCGACGGACAAATAGCCTGGAATAAGTCGGTTTGTGTGGAGGTAGGCTAATGTGGGAGAGGGCTCGACGGACAAATATCCTGGAGGTAGTCGGAGGTGTGTAGAGGTAGTTTAATGTAGGATAGGGCTCGACGGACAATTAGCCTGGAATAAGTCGGTTTGTGTGGAGGTAGGCTAATGTGAGAGAGGGCTCGACGGACAATTAGCCTGGAATAAGTCGGTTTGTGTGGAGGTAGGCGAATGTGGGAGAGGGCTCGACGGACAATTAGCCTGGTATATGTCGGTTTGTTTGGAGGTAGGCTAATGTGGGAGAGGGCTCGACGGACAATTAGCCTGGAAT
Source organism: Aradus depressus (assembly GCA_963662175.1). NCBI lineage: Eukaryota > Metazoa > Arthropoda > Insecta > Hemiptera > Aradidae > Aradus > Aradus depressus. Next base: position 103,477,344 of record OY759214.1, read on the forward strand.
AAGTCGGTTTGTGTGGAGGTAGGCTAATGTGGGAGAGGGCTCGACGGACAATTAGCCTGGTATATTTCGGTTTGTGTGGAGGTAGGCTAATGTGGGAGAGGGCTCGACGGACAATTAGCCTGGAATAAGTCGGTTTGTGTGGAGGTAGGCTAATGTGGGAGAGGGCTCGACGGACAATTAGCCTGGAATAAGTCGGTTTATGTGGAGGTAGGCTAATGTGGGAGAGGGCTCGACGGAATATTAGCCTGGAATAAATCGGTTTGTGTGGAGGTAGGCTAATGTGGGATAGGGCTCGACGGACAATTAGCCTGGAATAAGTCGGTTTGTGTGGAGGTAGACTAATGTGGGAGAGTGCTCGACGGAAAATTAGTCTGGTAGTAGTCGGTGTGTGGAGTTGGCTAATGTGGGAGAGGGCTCGACGGACAATTAGCCTGGAATAAGTCGGTTTGTGTGGAGGTAGGCTAATGTGGGATAGGGCTCGACGGACAATTAGCCTGGAATAAGTCGGTTTATGTGGAGGTAGGCGAATGTGGGAGAGGGCTCGACGGACAATTAGCCTGGAATAAGTCGGTTTGTGTGGAGGTAGGCTAATGTGGGAGAGGGCTCGACGGACAATTAGCCTGGAATAAGTCGGTTTGTGTCGAGGTAGGCTAATGTGGGAGAGGGCTCGACGGACAATTAGCCTGGAATAAGTCGGTTTGTGTGGAGGTAGGCTAATGTGGGAGAGGGCTCGACGGACAATTAGCCTGGTATATGTCGGTTTGTGTGGAGGTACGCTAATGTGGGAGAGGGCTCGACGGAATATTAGCCTGGAATAAGTCGGTTTGTGTGGAGGTAGGCTAATGTGGGATAGGGCTCGACGGACAATTAGCCTGGATTAAGTCGGTTTGTGTGGAGGTAGGCTAATGTGGGAGAGTGCTCGACGGAAAATTAGCCTGGAATAATTCGGTTTGTGTGGAGGTAGGCTAATGTGGGAGAGGGCTCGACGGACAATTAGCCTGGAATGAGTCGGTTTGTGTGGAAGTAGGCTAATGTGAGAAAAGGCTCGACGGACAATTAGCCTGAAATAAGTCGGTTTGTGTGGAGGTAGGCTAATGTGGGAGAGGGCTCGACGGACAATTAGCCTTGTATATGTCGGTTTGTGTAGAGGTAGGCTAATGTGGGAGAGGGCTCGACGGACAATTAACCTGGAATAAGTCGGTTTGTGTGGAGGTAGGCTAATGTGGGAGAGGGCTCGACGGACAATTAGCCTGGAATAAGTCGGTTTGTGTGGAGGAAGGCTAATGTGGGAGAGGGCTCGACGGACAATTAGCCTGGAATAAGTCGGTTTGTGTGGAGGTAGGCTAATGTGGGAGAGGGCTCGACGGACAATTAGCCTGGTATATGTCGGTTTGTTTGGAGGTAGGCTAATGTGGGAGAGGGCTCGACGGACAATTAGCCTGGAATAAGTCGGTTTGTGTGGAGGTAGGCTAATGTGGGAGAGGGCTCGACGGACAATTAGCCAGGTATATGTCGGTTTGTGTGGAGGTAGGCTAATGTGGGAGAGGGCTCGACGGACAATTAGCCTGGAATAAGTTGGTTTGTGTGGAGGTAGGCTAATGTGGGAGAGGGCTCGACGGACAATTAGCCTGGAATAAGTCGGTTTGTGTGGAGGTAGGCTAATGTGGGAGAGGGCTCGACGGACAATTAGCCTGGAATAAGTCGGTTTATGTGGAGGTAGGCGAATGTGGGAAAGGGCTCGACGGACAATTAGCCTGGATAAAGTCGGTTTGTGTGGAGGTAGGCTAATGTGGGAGAGGGCTCGACGGACAATTAGCCTGGAATAAGTCGGTTTGTGTGGAGGTAGGCTAATGTGGGAGAGGGCTCGACGGACAATTAGCCTGGAATAAGTCGGTTTGTGTGGAGGTAGGCTAATGTGGGAGAGGGCTCGACGGAATATTAGCCTGGAATAAGTCGGTTTGTGTGGAGGTAGGCTAATGTGGGATAGGGCTCGACGGACAATTAGCCTGGAATAAGTCGGTTTGTGTGGAGGTAGACTAATGTGGGAGAGTGCTCGACGGACAATTAGTCTGGTAGTAGTCGGTGTGTGGAGGTTGGCTAATGTGGGAGATTGCTCGACGGACAATTAGCCTGGAATAAGTCGGTTTGTGTGGAGGTAGGCTAATGTGGGATAGGGCTCGACGGACAATTAGCCTGGAATAAGTCGGTTTATGTGGAGGTAGGCGAATGTGGGAGAGGGCTCGACGGACAATTAGCCTGGAATAAGTCGGTTTGTGTGGAGGTAGGCTAATGTGGGAGAGGGCTCGACGGACAATTAGCCTGGAATAAGTCGGTTTGTGTGGAGGTAGGCTAATGTGGGAGAGGGCTCGACGGAAAATTAGCCTGGAATAATTCGGTTTGTGTGGAGGTAGGCTAATGTGGGAGAGGGCTCGACGGACAATTAGCCTGGAATGAGTCGGTTTGTGTGGAAGTAGGCTAATGTGGGAAAGGGCTCGACGGACAATTAGCCTGAAATAAGTCGGTTTGTGTGGAGGTAGGCTAATGTGGGAGAGGGCTCGACGGACAATTAGCCTGGTATATGTCGGTTTGTGTGGAGGTACGCTAATGTGGGAGAGGGCTCGACGGAATATTAGCCTGGAATAAGTCTGTTTGTGTGGAGGTAGGCTAATGTGGGATAGGGCTCGACGGACAAATAGCCTGGAATAAGTCGGTTTGTGTGGAGGTAGGCTAATGTGGGAGAGTGCTCGACGGAAAATTAGTCTGGAAGTAGTCGGTGTGTGGAGGTAGGCTAATATGGGAGAGGGCTCGACGGACAATTAGCCTGGAATAATTCGGTTTGTGTGGAGGTAGGCTAATGTGGGAGAGGGCTCGACGGACAATTATCCTGGAGGTAGTCGGAGGTGTGTAGAGGTAGGTTAATGTAGGATAGGGCTCGACGGACAATTAGCCTGGAATAAGTCGGTTTGTGTGGAGGTAGGCTAATGTGGGAGAGGGCTCGACGGACAATTAGCCTGGAATAAGTCGGTTTTTGTGGAGGTAGGCTAATGTGGGAGAGGGCTCGACGGACAATTAGCCTGGAATAAGTCGGTTTGTGTGGAGGTAGGCTAATGTGGGAGAGGGCTCGACGGACAATTAGCCTGGAATAAGTCGGTTTGTGTGGAGGTAGGCTAATGTGGGAGAGGGCTCGACGGACAATTAGCCTGGAATAAGTCGGTTTGTGTGGAGGTAGGCTAATGTGGGAGAGGGCTCGACGGACAATTAGCCTGGAATAAGTCGGTTTATGTGGAGGTAGGCGAATGTGGGAATAGGGTTCGACGGACAATTAGCCAGGATAAAGTCGGTTTGTGTGGAGGTAGGCTAATGTGGGAGAGGGCTCAACGGACAATTAGCCTGGAATAAGTCGGTTTGTGTGGAGGTAGGCTAATGTGGGAGAGGGCTCGACGGACAATTAGCCTGGAATAAGTCGGTTTGTGTGGAGGTAGGCTAATGTGGGAGAGGGCTCGACGGAATATTAGCCTGGAATAAGTCGGTTTGTGTGGAGGTAGGCTAATGTGGGATAGGGCTCGACGGACAATTAGCCTGGAATAAGTCGGTTTGTGTGGAGGTAGACTAATGTGGGAGAGTGCTCGACGGACAATTAGTCTGGTAGTAGTCGGTGTGTGGAGGTTGGCTAATGTGGGAGAGGGCTCGACGGACAATTAGCCTGGAATAAGTCGTTTTGTGTGGAGGTAGGCTAATGTGGGATAGGGCTCGACGGACAATTAGCCTGGAATAAGTCGGTTTATGTGGAGGTAGGCGAATGTGGGAGAGGGCTCGACGGACAATTAGCCTGGAATAAGTCGGTTTGTGTGGAGGTAGGCTAATGTGGGAGAGGGCTCGACGGACAATTAGCCTGGAATAAGTCGGTTTGTGTGGAGGTAGGCTAATGTGGGAGAGGGCTCGACGGACAATTAGCCTGGAATAAGTCGGTTTGTGTGGAGGTAGGCTAATGTGGGAGAGGGCTCGACGGACAATTAGCCTGGTATATGTCGGTTTGTGTGGAGGTAGGCTAATGTGGGAGAGTGCTCGACGGAATATTAGCCTGAAATAAGTCGGTTTGTGTGGAGGTAGGCTAATGTGGGATAGGGCTCGACGGACAATTAGCCTGGATTAAGTCGGTTTGTGTGGAGGTAGGCTAATGTGGGAGAGTGCACGACGGAAAATTAGTCTGGAAGTAGTCGGTGTGTGGAGGTAGGCTAATGTGGGAGAGGGCTCGACGGACAATTAGCCTGGAATAAGTCGGTTTGTGTGGAGGTAGGCTAATGTGGGAGAGGGCTCGACGGACAATTAGCTTGGAATAAGTCGGTTTATGTGGAGGTAGGCGAATGTGGGAGAGGGCTCGACGGACAATTAGCCTGGAATGTCGGTTTGTGTGGAGGTAGGCTAATGTGGGAGATTGCTCGACGGACAATTAGCCTGGAATAAGTCGGTTTGTGTGGAGGTAGGCTAATGTGGGAGAGGGCTCGACGGACAATTAGCCTGGAATAAGTCGGTTTGTGTGGAGGTAGGCTAATGTGGGAGAGGGCTCGACGGACAATTAGCCTGGTATATGTCGGTTTGTGTGGAGGTACGCTAATGTGGGAGAGGGCTCGACGGACAATTATCCTGGAGGTAGTCGGAGGTGTGTAGAGGTAGGTTAATGTAGGATAGGGCTCGACGGACAATTAGCCTGGAATAAGTCGGTTTGTGTGGAGGTAGGCTAATGTGGGAGAGGGCTCGACGGACAATTAGCCTGGAATAAGTCGGTTTTTGTGGAGGTAGGCTAATGTGGGAGAGGGCTCGACGGACAATTAGCCTGGAATAAGTCGGTTTGTGTGGAGGTAGGCTAATGTGGGAGAGGGCTCGACGGACAATTAGCCTGGAATAAGTCGGTTTGTGTGGAGGTAGGCTAATGTGGGAGAGGGCTCGACGGACAATTAGCCTGGAATAAGTCGGTTTGTGTGGAGGTAGGCTAATGTGGGAGAGGGCTCGACGGACAATTAGCCTGGAATAAGTCGGTTTATGTGGAGGTAGGCGAATGTGGGAATAGGGTTCGACGGACAATTAGCCTGGATAAAGTCGGTTTGTGTGGAGGTAGGCTAATGTGGGAGAGGGCTCGACGGACAATTAGCCTGGAATAAGTCGGTTTGTGTGGAGGTAGGCTAATGTGGGAGAGGGCTCGACGGACAATTAGCCTGGAATAAGTCGGTTTGTGTGGAGGTAGGCTAATGTGGGAGAGGGCTCGACGGAATATTAGCCTGGAATAAGTCGGTTTGTGTGGAGGTAGGCTAATGTGGGATAGGGCTCGACGGACAATTAGCCTGGAATAAGTCGGTTTGTGTGGAGGTAGACTAATGTGGGAGAGTGCTCGACGGACAATTAGTCTGGTAGTAGTCGGTGTGTGGAGGTTGGCTTATGTGGGAGAGGGCTCGACGGACAATTAGCCTGGAATAAGTCGTTTTGTGTGGAGGTAGGCTAATGTGGGATAGGGCTCGACGGACAATTAGCCTGGAATAAGTTGGTTTATGTGGAGGTAGGCGAATGTGGGAGAGGGCTCGACGGACAATTAGCCTGGAATAAGTCGGTTTGTGTGAAGGTAGGCTAATGTGGGAGAGGGCTCGACGGACAATTAGCCTGGAATAAGTCGGTTTGTGTGGAGGTAGGCTAATGTGGGAGAGGGCTCGACGGACAATTAGCCTGGAATAAGTCGGTTTGTGTGGAGGTAGGCTAATGTGGGAGAGGGCTCGACGGACAATTAGCCTGGTATATGTCGGTTTGTGTGGAGGTAGGCTAATGTGGGAGAGGGCTCGACGGAATATTAGCCTGGAATAAGTCGGTTTGTGTGGAGGTAGGCTAATGTGGGATAGGGCTCGACGGACAATTAGCCTGGATTAAGTCGGTTTGTGTGGAGGTAGGCTAATGTGGGAGAGTGCACGACGGAAAATTAGTTTCGAAGTAGTCGGTGTGTGAAGGTAGGCTAATGTGGGAGAGGGCTCGACGGACAATTAGCCTGGAATAAGTCGGTTTGTGTGGAGGTAGGCTAATGTGGGAGAGGGCTCGACGGACAATTAGCTTGGAATAAGTCGGTTTATGTGGAGGTAGGCGAATGTGGGAGAGGGCTCGACGGACAATTAGCCTGGAATGTCGGTTTGTGTGGAGGTAGGCTAATGTGGGAGAGGGCTCGACGGACAATTAGCCTGGAATAAGTCGGTTTGTGTGGAGGTAGGCTAATGTGGGAGAGGGCTCGACGGACAATTAGCCTGGAATAAGTCGGTTTGTGTGGAGGTAGGCTAATGTGGGAGAGGGCTCGACGGACAATTAGCCTGGAATGAGTCGGTTTGTGTGGAAGTAGGCTGATGTGGGAGAGGGCTCGACGGACAATTAGCCTGGAATAAGTCGGTTTGTGTGGAGGTAGGCTAATGTGGGATAGGGCTCGACGCACAATTAGCCTGGATTAAGTCGGTTTGTGTGGAGGTAGGCTAATGTGGGAGAGTGCTCGACGGAAAATTAGTCTGGAAGTAGTCGGTGTGTGGAGGTTGGCTAATGTGGGAGAGGGCTCGACGGACAATTAGCCTGGAATAAGTCGGTTTGTGTGGAGGTAGGCTAATGTGGGAGAGGGCTCGACGGACAATTAGCCTGGAGGTAGTCGGAGGTGTGTAGAGGTAGGTTAATGTGGGATAGGGCTCGACGGACAATTAGCCTGGAATAAGTCGGTTTGTGTGGAGGTAGGCTAATGTGGGAGAGGGCTCGACGGACAATTAGCCTGGTATATGTCGGTTTGTGTGGAGGTAGGCTAATGTGGGATAGGGCTCGACGGACAGTTAGCCTGGAATAAGTCGGTTTGTGTGGAGGTAGGCTAATGTGGGAGAGGGCTCGACGGAAAATTAGTCTGGAGGTAGTCGGAGGTGCGAGGAGGTAGGCTAATGTGGGAGAGGGCTCGACGGACAAGTAGCCTGGAATAAGTCGGTTTGTGTGGAGGTAGGCTAATGTGGGATAGGGCTCGAGACGGACAATTAGCCTGGAATAAGTCGGTTTGTGTGTAGGTAGGCTAATGTGGGAGAGGGCTCGACGGACAATTAGCCTGGAGGTAGTCGGAGGTGTGAAGAGACAGGCTATGTTGGGAGAGGGCTCGACGGACAATTAGCCTGGAGGTATTCGGAGGTGTGAGGAGGCAGGCTATGGTGGGAGAGGGCTCGACGGACAAGTAGCCTGGAGGTAGTCGGAGGAGTGAGGAGGAAGGCTTTGGTGGGAGAGGGTACGACGGACAAGTAGCCTGGAGGTAGTTGGAGGTGTGAGGAGGTAGGCTATGGTGGGAGAGGGCACGACGGACAAGTAGCCTGGAGGTAGTTGGAGGAGTGAGGAGGCAGGCTTTGGTGGGAGAGGGCTCGACCGACAAGTACCGCAGTCCCATCATGGGCTCTACCGTCCAGGTGGCATAGCTTGGCATAACTGATGTATTCTAGAGAGTGGTTTTATCACTCTCTAACAATAGTTACGGTAAACCTGGAGGGAAGGCTTTCTAAAAGCAGGTAAAATAAAATTGCTTCTTGGGTGCTGTTCATTTATAAACATGGTCTAGAGTGGATGGGAGGGCTGAGTGTGGAGTGCTGAATGGTGAATGGTGAGTGCGGAGTGCTAATTGCTAAGTAGGTACTTTATCAAAGTATGTTAACGTGAACTACTCTTTTCCGTCTTGCAAAGGCAACTGAGCTGAGCTAGGATTGGATTGAAAGGCACCTGTCCATTTCAAATTAATAGTTTTGAGATAATGTCATTTAATTTCGTATATAAGATTTAACAGGTATAGCATAGTATTATTATTTATTTTTCAATTTTAAAAAACTGGTTAATTCAAGAGTAGAGCAGGACAGCTATTAAATAGTAGAATTAAGAATGGCCTCCCCGCGTTACTTCACTGATTTCATTAGAATATTATAAAGTGGGACCATTTGATCTGTGAGCTCTCATTCTTCAGGCCTCACTTCTCCTCGAACGGAGTATGATAATAATTAGAGCAGGTCAGCTATTAAATAGTAGAATTAAGAATGGCCTTCCCGCGATATTTCACTGATTTCATTAGAATATTATAAAGTGGGACCACACTTGAGCTGTGAGCTCTCATTCTTCAGGCCTCACTTCTCCTGGAACGGAGTATGATAATAATTAGAGCAGGACAGCTATTAAATAGTAGAATTAAGAATGGCCTTCCCGCGATATTTCACTGATTTCATTAGAATATTATAAAGTGGGACACACTTGAGCTGTGAGCTCTCATTCTTCAGGCCTCACTTCTCTTCGAACGGAGAATGGTAATAATTAGAACAGGACAGCTATTAAATAGTAGAATTAAGAATGGCCTTCCCGCGATATTTCACTGATTTCATTAGAATATTATAAAGTGGGACACACTTGAGCTGTGAGCTCTCATTCTTCAGGCCTCACTTCTCCTCGAACGGAGTATGATAATAATTAGAGCAGGACAGCTATTAAATAGTAGAATTAAGAATGGCCTCCCCGCGTTATTTCACTGATTTCATTAGAATATTATAAAGTGGGACCACACTTGAGCTCTCATTCTTCAGGCCTCACTTCTCCTCAAACGGAGTATGATAATAATTAGAGCAGGACATCTATTAAATAGTAGAATTAAGAATGGCCTCCCCGCGTTATTTCACTGATTTCATTAGAATATTATAAAGTGGGACCACACTTGATCTGTGAGCTCTCATTCTTCAGGCCTCACTTCTCCTCGAACGGTGTATGATAATAATTAGAGCAAGACAGCTATTAAATAGTAGAATTGAGAATGGCCTCCCCGCGTTACTTCCCTGATTTCATTAGAATATATAAAGTGGGACCACACTTGAGCTGTGAGCTCTCATTCTTCAGGCCTCACTACTCCTCGAACGGAGTATGATAATAATTAGAGCAAGACAGCTATTAAATAGTAGAATTAAGAATGGCCTTCCCTCGTTACTTCACTGATTTCATTAGAATATTATAAAGTGGGACCACACTTGAGCTGTGAGCTCTCATTCTTCAGGCCTCACTTCTCCTCGAGCGGAGTATGATAATAATTAGAGCAGGTCAGCTATTAAATAGTAGAATTAAGAATGGCCTCCCCATGATGTAACACTGATTTCATTAGAATATTATAAAGTGGGACCACACTTGAGCTGAGAGCTCTCATTCTTCAGGCCTCACTTCTCCTCGAGCGGAGTATGATAATAATTAGAGCAAGACAGCTATTAAATAGTAGAATTAAGAATGACCTCCCCGCGATGTTACACCGATTTCATTAGAATATTATAAAGTGGGACCACACTTGAGCTGTGAGTTCTCTTTCTTCAGGCCTCACTTCTCCTCGAACTGAGTATGATAATAATTATTTACCTTGCATCTGTGTTTCGGTTGTTTTCAGTTTTGAAACTTGAGAACTTCAAAAATAAATATGAATATGGCTATGCGGTTCACAATTGTCTTGAGATTGCAGATAATGTAGAAAAAGTGAGTACTATGTACAATGCTCTAAATTTATTGGTCGCCATTTCACTAGATGATTCTTCAGTTCATGTTCTGGAAGAAATAAATATAAATATATCTGAGGTTTGAAGTTCACCATGGTGTGGATACAACAGATACACAACACGAGAAAAATCATTTCCATTTACTTTTTAACACAATCAGGTCAATTAGAATAATTTACTATTTATTGGAAATTATTATTATTTGCATATTTTGTTTAATATTCAGTAAATCAAATAAAAACAAGTCGTCGGTGAATCACCGGCAATGTACTTCCCCAGAACGAATGAATCAAATAACTTTTCGGTCCCACTTCCAAACCAGTCAATATTCAATAGTGACTTACATAAATATTGTGTCAATACATTCATTACATCAGCAGTTGTTGGGGTTTTTGAGTTGGCCCCCTCTGATCTTCACCTTGCCTTCTGCCCATTCCGCTGAAAATTGATAGGTGTTGTCTTTATGGAGTTTAGATCACACATTCGAAAATTCGTATCTATAAATTCATTCTATCGGGAGTTATCGTGTTCACAGATATCTGGAGGTCGAAAAACACGGAATTCCATAAATACATTTTCTATAATGAGCAAATATGTTAACTCTATGCATAAGTGTGTATGCCACATGTTGGGAGAGGCCAGCCAGCGCTGACACTCCCTAGAAACTAGTACAATGTTTAGATTTCCCTTAGAAGATCTCGAGGCCACCTCCTATTCAGACGGCGTGGTTGGGATTGCTAGGAGCGAAATAAGGGACGAAGGATATAGATGATAAAGGAAGGAAGCAGATAATTATTGTCATCCGGGGCAGCATGAACCGTCAACCCGGGAGGAACATCTGCTGTTCATAAGAAAAGGCTGACGCGACAAGTGATCGGTGATTGGCTGGAGGTCGTTAGGAGGGGAACGAACAGCCAATGAGAGGCCAGGATTCGTCCCCGCCACCGAAAATTAAGTAAAGCCCGCCCTCCTCAGAAGGCAGTCTTCGTTCAGAGTTGTGCCCGACAGGTCATGTCAGTGTGAATGCAAAGTTGTAGCCAAAGTTCTGTCTTGTATCAGTCTTCGTTCAGAGTTGGGCCACACAGGTCATGTCAGTGTGAAGACAAAGTTCTAGCCAAATATCAGTCTTCGTTCAGAGTTGGGCCCGGCATTTCCCGAGTATGCGACAAACACTTAATTTTAGAGAAGAATGAGTCCACAATGAGAGAGCTCCATTGTTCCAGCCAACAAACACAGACACCGAGATGCGGATAATTTCACTTACCCGCCGATAATATATTATCGAGGTACCTCATAGTTAAGTAATAATTAAGTCCTTCAGACATACGCCCATTTAATAAATTAAATATGTTACAGTTCTAAGTTTGATTCATTCCATTCCCCCCCACTCATGCTTCTTTAGGTTGGCAACAGTAGTTAGGTTATATGACTCATGCCCGGGCTTTAACTACGAGGTCATACCGCCTACTACCAAAGCGCTCTTTCGTCACTCTGGTGGACATGAGCCCGACTCTACTGTGGGAGTCCTAAATTTTGCCTACCCTAAATTTTTATTCACCTAGGGTAGGGGTCTTTAACGAGTACCTGACAACGTACAGGCTCGGGACCATCGCTTAACGTCCCATCCGAAGGACGGCGTGCTTAAGTTTATTTTACCTCTCAGATAAAATAAACTAAGGGCCTCGGTCGGGTTTCGAACCCACGATCTTGAGCTCGGAAGTCAAGCACGCATACCACTGAGCTACCGGCGCCGTCTGGCAACAGTAGTTAATTATTATTAATTACTGGTGCCAACACACATTAGAAATTTGTAATCGTTCTTTCCGCGAGGAGTGTACCCAACTATCCAAGGCATTTTTCATTAAAAGTCGCGAAATAGAAAATTGTCGATTTTAATAATTTTTCAATTTTTTTTCTACTAATTCAATTTGCATTCACTCACACTCTTTAACGGAGGGAAAGGTTATAATATATTATATTATTTAGAAATTCTATTAATTGCTATAAGTAGTACAATTTTCCACGTAAACTTTTTTTGGGGAGAGTGGATGTGAAGGCGGAGTTGTAGGACCACATCATATAACTTTAGGAATAGGAATATACAAAGGGTAATATTAATTAGAGAAATGTTGAATTAAATTGCTGATGTCATTCTTTTAGACGTCGGGATTATATAGATTTGTTTTGGGAGATATTATTTTTTTAGTCCTAGAAAGAACTTGCGATATATTGAAGATTTATGATGTAGCGTTGGTTGCCTACCTGAGATAGAAGGAACCGTAATTTTGCTACATCGATGAAGAAGTTATTATTACTAGGGAACTAGCAGTAATACCCGGCGTTGCTCGGGGAACTTTGACTTTTCACCTCTCTCATTCGAATCCAATTCAATTCTTCGACAGTACATTCATGATGTTATAATTTTCAATTATTCATATAGAATAAGCCTTATAGTACTTCAACGGCAGACACCACAGCTAGTATCTGCTTAATACCGGTGTACAGAAGAAGAGAAAGCTACATGTGAAATTCCTTCAGCTTAATGCACCCCACCCCTCAGGTTCAAAAAGTTGAAACGTCACAACGAATTTTCAAATTTTGTTTTGAAATTACTACATGTGAAATTCCATGACAATCCGACCATTAGTTAATGAGCTACCACTATTTATATACTTAAGTCTACCCCCACTATCCTCCCTTTCGTTCAATATCTTGAGAGGTCACAAACACTATTTTTCTATTTGGCCTTTAAGAATACTACATGTGAAATTTCATGATAATCCAACCATTAGTTAATGAGCTACCGGTATCTTTATATTTCGGCCTATCCCCACCACCCCCCCTCCCGTTCAAAATTTTGGGACGCCACATAGCCTATTGTTCAACTGGGGTCATAAGAATGCTACATGTGAAGTTTCATAAAAACCCGTCGAGCCGTTAGGGCGTGATGCTGGAACAAACAAAAAATAAACCCCGTTTCAGCTTTATTAATATAGATTTCTTCCTTGATAATTTTAGTTGGAGCCAAACGGAAACGTATTTTTTCTTTATATTTGGTGTCTACTGAGCTCAGGATCGCAAGTTGGAAATCTAGACGGGGCTCTTAGTTGTTTTAACTGACTTATATTATTTATTTTTTTAAATATCCTTGAGCACTTCGTCCTTCGGTTGGGACTTTCCCGATACATCTGAATTTGTCTTTGGTTGACCATCTTCATTTATGGTCGCTGCCTATCTACCAACATTGCTGTATTAATTTGTTTTTCAGAAAATATGTCAAAACGGTACCTCAAAGCCCACTTATATTCCACATTTCTTCCTTGATAATTTTAGTTGGAACCAAACGGTAACTTATTTTATCTTACACAGCTGTTGCTATCATAGAGTGAACATTACTATTTAAGGTTAACTTTTGAGATTTTAGTTTTTATGTTTTTCTTTTGCATTTTAATTATTCTTTTTCAGTTTATTAACGTTTATTTATAAGTAGTGTTATCAGTTTTATTGTTTTTTTCGTTAAATATTACTCGGACTATTGTTGCTGCCCCGCGGGTTCCCAAAGGAACTTGAAGACGGAAGGTAAACCAGCCAATATGACCACTCCTCAACCATCACCCAGCCCCGCACCCACTCGAGCCCACGGCAAATCGAAACCATCCTCATCCCATTCACCACCCATACCTGAAATTTTTTTTCAAAAGTCACGAGAGCCTTGTCATTTCAAATTTCATAACTCCCAATCCATTTCAGCCGCTCACCAAATTCGTAATAGACAATAAGGATACAAATAATACTCAAAAAATGGATGAGGAGCCCACAGTGGAAAAAAATATTAAAAAAGCCCCCGAAAATTTATACGCGTAACCTGAATGACATCAGAAGACTAAAAGAAGACCTAGTAGCACTCATTGGAAAGGACGCATTCACACTGGAAACAAAGGCTGAGAAAACATCCATAGCAACCAATAGTTCTGAAGGTTACCGAAAAACAATAAAATATCTACAAATGCGAGACGCCGACTTTCATACTTATCAGCTTCAAACTGAAAAGTCATTTCAGGTCGTTCTGAAACAACTACACCCAACTACCGACGTCGACGAAATTAAAGAGGACCTTCTGAAACAAGGTTACGGTGTTAGGAGCGTCACTAATGCTCTTAATAGGAAAACTAAAAATCCACTTCCCCTATTTTTTGTGGATTTAGATCCTAGGGAAAATAATAAGAACATTTTCACGTTACAATTTCTGGCTTACCAGAAAATAACGGTAGAAGAGCCACGACAGCGAGGAGACATTCCTCAATGTCACCGCTGCCAGGAGCTCCTTCACACAAGGGGTTACTGCAACCATCCACCCAGGTGCGTAAAATGTGGTCAGAACCATTTTACAAAGGACTGCCAGAAAACGAGAGACACACCGGCGACTTGCGCCCTCTGTGGAGGCCCGCACCCAGCCAGCTACCGCGGCTGCGTGGTTTACCAATAGCTGAAAAACAGGAGAAGCAGCCAGGAAGAAGCCGTCCGAAGGCCGCCACCAATCAGCCAGACTGACTACCCAGCCACGATGCCGGCCGCCCCTACTGCTGGGGTCCGGCCGGAGGGGAGCTACAGAGATGCGGCCTCCTCGGAGACGGTCCCCCCTACCATGCCTGCTTCAGGTAGTATCGACATCGCCAACACGCTCACCTCATTTCTCAATGATTTCAAATCTGTCATCACACCCCTCATCACCCTCCTCACAACACTTATTTCAGAGCTCATTCCAAAACTATCAAAATGATTCACACAACACACACAAACAACAAGCTAACACTCCTACTATGGAATGCCAATGGGCTGATCTCCCATAAAAACGAACTGGAAATACTTCTAAATGACAAACGAACTGACATAGCACTAATTACTGAGACACACTTAACTTCCAAACTACACTTTCACATCACGGACTACGTAACATACAGAACAGACCATCCTGACGGAACAGCACATGGCGGCAGTCTCATCCTCATACATAACAGCATCCAGCACACCGTCATACCACAAACACCTACCATGTCACTTCAATACACAGCCGTCTCTATTAATTGCAACTCCAACCCATTAACCATCTGTTCAGCTTACAGCCCACCCAACAAGGCACTGACACAACACGACATGACCACATTCCTCCATGGCCTGGGTCCACGATTCATAGCTGGTGGCGATCTGAACGCCAAACATGTGCATTTTGGGTGACCCACGACCAACACTAGAGGACGGCGATTACTTGGACTACTAAATTCTTCCAGTTACGACATCATAGCCCCAAGACAACCCACTTATTGGCCCACATCCATCGCTAAATCCCCTGACTTACTCGACTATTTTATTACATCCCATATAAACGCATCTCATACTTACGTGACTGCCTTAGACGACTTATCATCAGACCACTCCCCAGTTTTACTTGAACTAGCCTCCAAACCCATGGCCCGGCCTCAGAGGCCATCATTAATAACAGGACCAATAAACTGGGACTGTTTCAGAGAAGAACTGGACGACAAAATAAACTTAAACAATACCATACGGACACAAGACGAACTTGACGACGCAGCAGGTAACTTCACATTGTGGATTCAAGAAGCTGTGACAAAATCGTGCCGACCACCCAGACCAAGACGCTCACACAACAACATATCCCTCCCACCACACATCCTGCAGATGATAAGAGAGAAAAGAGCGGCCAGGTCTCGATGGCAAAGATCGAGGTACCCTTCCGACAGACAGACATACAATCAACTCCGGCGAACCCTCTCTACAGAACTTTCCAAACTGAAACAAGACAGACATGAGACATATATCTCGACTCTGGCGGCTCGAGATAACTCACTTTGGACAGCGACGAAACGGCTTCTTGGCAATGCACGGGTATCACACCCCCTTCGGCGGAATGATGGGGCCTGGACTAGGTCAGACCAGGAGAAGGCAGACCTCTACGCTGATTATCTTTCCAAAGTATTCACTCCCCACGAGGACATAGGAGACCAACATACAGACCAAGTACTGACAGCAATTACTACCCCCCTCCAACTAACTCTCCCCCCAAAGGCATTCAGTCCTAATGAAGTTGAACTGACAATTAAAAAACTCCTCTTACGGAAATCTCCAGGTCATGATCTGATAACCACTGAGATACTACGACAGCTACCGAGAAAAGGACTAATTTACTTGACGAATTTATACAACACAGTACTACGACTATGTTACTATCCCCTTGTCTAGAAGATATCAGTAGTCAGGATGATTCTTAAGCCAGGGAAAACCCCAGACCAGGCCTCGTCATACCGTCCTATAAGCCTGCTTCCTGTGATATCCAAACCACTAGAGAGACTTCTACTGGACAGACTAACCTACATCACTGCACAAGACAACCTTCTCCCAGACCATCAATTTGGCTTTCGACAAAGACATTCGACGATACACCAGTGCCATCGTTTGGTCGATTACATAGCCACCAGCTTTGAAAGAAAAGAGTTTTGCACAGGCGTATTTCTGGACATTGAAAAAGCGTTTGATCGTGTCTGGCACCCAGGCCTGCTCTACACACTTAAATCTCACCTTCCTCACACATATTATTTAATACTTAAGTCATTCCTAGAAAACAGAAACTTTAGGGTATCTGAGGGATCTTCCTCATCACATTTTTTGGAGGTCAAAGCTGGAGTCCCCCAAGGAAGTTCCCTCAGTCCCCTACTCTTCTCAATCTACACAGCACACATTCCACAACACGACAACACACTACTCGCTACATACGCAGACGACACAGCCATTCTCTCAACACACTCAGACCCAACACAAGCAAGCTCACACTTACAGGAACATTTACACCAGCTAACAGATTGGGCCAACAAATGGAGACTAAAAATTAATAGAGACAAATCTCTGCAAACCACATTTACTCTCAGACACAACACTTGTCCACCAGTATACATTAACAACCAGCCCATTCCTGCATCAGACACTGTCCGATATCTAGGACTTCATTTAGACAGACGTTTAACTTGGACAACTCATATCAGACTGAAACGCACAGACCTCAAAAGACGATTTGGACGACTGAAATCAATCATCGGACGACGATCGACATTATCGCTTGAAAACAAACTTCACATTTACAACACTATACTAAAACCCATCTGGACTTACGGAATCGAGATATGGGGATCAGCCAAAAAATCAAACATACAACGCCTTCAGTCATTACAATCCATCATACTACGCCACATTGCCAATGCCCCATTTTACGTTTCCAACCTCACATTACATAATGACCTCAACATCCCAGTTATACCTTCTGTTATCAAGACACGATATCAAAATTTTCACGACAAACTCCATCATCACGCCAATCCACTTATTCTCCAATTATCCACGAACACTCTCCCCACAAACCCACCAAGACGTCTAAAGCGGGCATGGCAGAGGGACCTGCTCTAGGACTAGCCTGGACTCCTCTTCGGTCACGTACCTCAGCAGTACAGCGACACACTTGCCACAGCACATCATCACGATCACTAGTGACAAATGTTGTCGTTGTGAATATGTAAATAAATAAATAAAAAACAAATATTAAATCTAAAAACCGTTTAAAAGCGAGAAATTTGAAGAATGGAGTCTACCGAGCTCAGGATCGCCACTTCGAAATCTAGCCAAGTCACTTAGGTCAGATGTTTTAATCGGGAAGATAAAAATAATTTTGAGCACGTCGTCCTTCGGATTGGACTTTAAGCTATGATCGACGGCCTTTTCGTATGTCAGGTACTCGATAATGAGTCGTATGTTATGTATCTAAACCTGGGTAGCTGCAATTTCACTTAGGTAAAAAAAACCTTGAGCACGTCGTCCTTCGGATGGGAGTTTCCCGATATATCTGAATCTGTCCATCAGTTTTAAAAATAAAAAATCTATAAACCGTTAAAAAGCAGGAAATTTGAAGAATGGTATTTAGCCCGACTTTTTTCGAAAAACATTTTTATTTCGATTTTTGTGTAGGATTCAGATATCCCGGTTGTTCATCAGTTTTAACAAATATTAAATCTAAAAACCGTTTAAAAGCGAGAAATTTGAAGAATGGAGTCTACCGAGCTCAGGATCGCCACTTCGAAATCTAGCCAAGTCACTTAGGTCAGATGTTTTAATCGGGAAGATAAAAATAATTTTGAGCACGTCGTCCTTCGGATTGGACTTTAAGCTATGATCGACGGCCTTTTCGTATGTCAGGTACTCGATAATGAGTCGTATGTTATGTATCTAAACCTGGGTAGCTGCAATTTCACTTAGGTTAAAAAAACCTTGAGCACGTCGTCCTTCGGATGGGAGTTTCCCGATATATCTGAATCTGTCCATCAGTTTTAAAAATAAAAAATCTATAAACCGTTAAAAAGCAGGAAATTTGAAGAATGGTATTTAGCCCGACTTTTTTCGAAAAACATTTTTATTTCGATTTTTGTGTAGGACTCAGATATCCCGGTTGTTCATCAGTTTTAACAAATATTAAATCTAAAAACCGTTTAAAAGCTAGAAATTTGAAGAATGGAGATTACCGAGCTCAGGATCGCCACTTCGTAATCTAGCCAAGTCTATTGGGTCAGATGTTTCAATCGGGAAGATAAAAATAATTTTGAGCACGTCGTCCTTCGGATTGGACTTTAAGCTATGATCGACGGCCTTTTCGTATGTCAGGTACTCGATAATGAGTCGTATGTTACGTATCTAAACCTGGGTAGTTGAAATTTCATTTACGTTAAAAATAACTTGAGCACGTTGTCCTTCGGATTGGACTTCAAGCGTTGATCGAGGGCCTTTGCCTATGTCAGGTACTCGATAATGAGTCGTATGTTACGTATCTAAACCTGGCTAGCTGAAATTTCACTTAGGTTAAAAATAACCTTGAGCACGTCGTCTTTCGGATGGGACTTTAGGCTATGATCGAGGGCCTTTTTGTATGTCAGGTGCTCGATAATGAGTCGTACGTTATGTAACTAAACCTAGGTAGCTAAAATTTCACTCAAGTTAAAAAAACCTTGAGCCCGTCGTCCTTCGGATGGGACTTTTCGATATATCTGAATCTGTCCATCAGTTTCAACAAATATTAAATCTATAAACCGTTGAAAAGCACGAAATTTGAAGAATGGTATTTAGCCCGACATTTTTCGAAAAACATTTTTATTTCAGTTTTTGTGTAGGATTCAGATATCCCGGTTGTTCATCAGTTTTAAAAAATATTAAATCTAAAAACCGTTTAAAAGCGAGAAATTTGAAGAATGGAGTTTACCTAGCTCAGGATCGCCATTTAGAAATCTAGCCAAGTCGATTAGGTCAGATGTTTTAATCGGGAAGATAAAAATAATTTTGAGCACGTCGTCCTTCGGATTGGACTTTACCGATATATCTGAATCTGTCTATCAGTTTCAACAAATATTAAATCTATAAAACGTTAATAGCAGGAAATTTGAACAATGGTATTTAGCCCGACTTTTTTCGAAAAACATATTTATTTCGATTTTTGTGTAGGATTCAGATATCCCGGTTGTTCATCAGTTTTAACAAATATTAAATCTAAAAACCGTTTAAAAGCTAGAAATTTGAAGAATGGAGTCTACCGAGCTCAGGATCGCCACTTCGTAATCTAGCCAAGTCTATTAGGTCAGATGTTTCAATCGGGAAGATAAAAATAATTTTGAGCACGTCGTCCTTCGGATTGGACTTTAAGCTATGATCGACGGCCTTTTCGTATGTCAGGTACTCGATAATGAGTCGTATGTTACGTATCTAAACCTGGGTAGTTGAAATTTCATTTACGTTAAAAATAACTTGAGCACGTCGTCCTTCGGATTGGACTTTAAGATATGATCGACGGCCTTTTCGTATGTCAGGTACTGGTTAATGAGTCGTATGTTATGTATCTAAACCTGGGTAGCTGAAATTTCACTTAGGTTAAAAAAACCTTGAGCACGTCGTCCTTCGGATGGGACTTTCCTGATATATCAGAATCTGTCTATCAGTTTCAACAAATATTAAATCTATAAACCGTTAAAAAGCAGGAAATTTGAAGAATGGAGTCTACCGAGCTCAGGATCGCCATTTCGAAATCTAGCCAAGTGAATTAGGTCAGATGTTTTAATCGGGAAGATGAAAACAAAATTGAGCACGTCGTCCTTCGGATTGGACTTTAGGCTATGATCGAGGGCCTTTTTGTATGTCAGGTGCTCGATAATGAGTCGTACGTTATGTAACTAAACCTAGGTAGCTAAAATTTCACTTAAGTTAAAAAAACCTTGAGCCCGTCGTCCTTCGGATGGGACTTTACCGATATATCTGAATCTGTCCATCAGTTTCAACAAATATTAAATCTATAAACCGTTGAAAAGCACGAAATTTGAGGAATGGTATTTAGCCCGACTTTTTTCGAAAAACATTTTTATTTCAATTTTTGTGTAGGATTCAGATATCCCGGTTGTTCATCAGTTTTAACAAATATTAAATCTAAAAACCGTTTAAAAGCGAGAAATTTGAAGAATGGAGTCTACCGAGCTCAGGATCGCCACTTCGAAATCTAGCCAAGTCACTTAGGTCAGATGTTTTAATCGGGAAGATAAAAATAATTTTGAGCACGTCGTCCTTCGGATTGGACTTTAAGCTATGATCGACGGCCTTTTCGTATGTCAGGTACTCGATAATGAGTCGTATGTTATGTATCTAAACCTGGGTAGCTGCAATTTCACTTAGGTTAAAAAAACCTTGAGCACGTCGTCCTTCGGATGGGAGTTTCCCGATATATCTGAATCTGTCCATCAGTTTTAAAAATAAAAAATCTATAAACCGTTAAAAAGCAGGAAATTTGAAGAATGGTATTTAGCCCGACTTTTTTCGAAAAACATTTTTATTTCGATTTTTGTGTAGGACTCAGATATCCCGGTTGTTCATCAGTTTTAACAAATATTAAATCTAAAAACCGTTTAAAAGCTAGAAATTTGAAGAATGGAGATTACCGAGCTCAGGATCGCCACTTCGTAATCTAGCCAAGTCTATTGGGTCAGATGTTTCAATCGGGAAGATAAAAATAATTTTGAGCACGTCGTCCTTCGGATTGGACTTTAAGCTATGATCGACGGCCTTTTCGTATGTCAGGTACTCGATAATGAGTCGTATGTTACGTATCTAAACCTGGGTAGTTGAAATTTCATTTACGTTAAAAATAACTTGAGCACGTTGTCCTTCGGATTGGACTTCAAGCGTTGATCGAGGGCCTTTGCCTATGTCAGGTACTCGATAATGAGTCGTATGTTACGTATCTAAACCTGGCTAGCTGAAATTTCACTTAGGTTAAAAATAACCTTGAGCACGTCGTCTTTCGGATGGGACTTTAGGCTATGATCGAGGGCCTTTTTGTATGTCAGGTGCTCGATAATGAGTCGTACGTTATGTAACTAAACCTAGGTAGCTAAAATTTCACTCAAGTTAAAAAAACCTTGAGCCCGTCGTCCTTCGGATGGGACTTTTCGATATATCTGAATCTGTCCATCAGTTTCAACAAATATTAAATCTATAAACCGTTGAAAAGCACGAAATTTGAAGAATGGTATTTAGCCCGACATTTTTCGAAAAACATTTTTATTTCAGTTTTTGTGTAGGATTCAGATATCCCGGTTGTTCATCAGTTTTAAAAAATATTAAATCTAAAAACCGTTTAAAAGCGAGAAATTTGAAGAATGGAGTTTACCTAGCTCAGGATCGCCATTTAGAAATCTAGCCAAGTCGATTAGGTCAGATGTTTTAATCGGGAAGATAAAAATAATTTTGAGCACGTCGTCCTTCGGATTGGACTTTACCGATATATCTGAATCTGTCTATCAGTTTCAACAAATATTAAATCTATAAAACGTTAATAGCAGGAAATTTGAAGAATGGTATTTAGCCCGACTTTTTTCGAAAAACATATTTATTTCGATTTTTGTGTAGGATTCAGATATCCCGGTTGTTCATCAGTTTTAACAAATATTAAATCTAAAAACCGTTTAAAAGCTAGAAATTTGAAGAATGGAGTCTACCGAGCTCAGGATCGCCACTTCGTAATCTAGCCAAGTCTATTAGGTCAGATGTTTCAATCGGGAAGATAAAAATAATTTTGAGCACGTCGTCCTTCGGATTGGACTTTAAGCTATGATCGACGGCCTTTTCGTATGTCAGGTACTCGATAATGAGTCGTATGTTACGTATCTAAACCTGGGTAGTTGAAATTTCATTTACGTTAAAAATAACTTGAGCACGTCGTCCTTCGGATTGGACTTTAAGATATGATCGACGGCCTTTTCGTATGTCAGGTACTGGTTAATGAGTCGTATGTTATGTATCTAAACCTGGGTAGCTGAAATTTCACTTAGGTTAAAAAAACCTTGAGCACGTCGTCCTTCGGATGGGACTTTCCTGATATATCAGAATCTGTCTATCAGTTTCAACAAATATTAAATCTATAAACCGTTAAAAAGCAGGAAATTTGAAGAATGGAGTCTACCGAGCTCAGGATCGCCATTTCGAAATCTAGCCAAGTGAATTAGGTCAGATGTTTTAATCGGGAAGATGAAAACAAAATTGAGCACGTCGTCCTTCGGATTGGACTTTAGGCTATGATCGAGGGCCTTTTTGTATGTCAGGTGCTCGATAATGAGTCGTACGTTATGTAACTAAACCTAGGTAGCTAAAATTTCACTTAAGTTAAAAAAACCTTGAGCCCGTCGTCCTTCGGATGGGACTTTACCGATATATCTGAATCTGTCCATCAGTTTCAACAAATATTAAATCTATAAACCGTTGAAAAGCACGAAATTTGAAGAATGGTATTTAGCCCGACATTTTTCGAAAAACATTTTTATTTCAGTTTTTGTGTAGGATTCAGATATCCCGGTTGTTCATCAGTTTTAAAAAATATTAAATCTAAAAACCGTTTAAAAGCGAGAAATTTGAAGAATGGAGTCTACCGAGCTCAGGATCGCCATTTAGAAATCTAGCCAAGTCGATTAGATCAGATGTTTTAATCGGGAAGATAAAAATAATTTTGAGCACGTCGTCCTTCGGATTGGACTTTAAGATATGATCGAGGGCCTTTTCGTATGTCAGGTACTCGATAATGAGCGCGTATGTTATGTATCTAAACCTGGGTAGTTGAAATTTCATTTACGTTAAAAATAACTTGAGCACGTCGTCCTTCGGATTGGACTTCAAGCTATGATCGAGGGCCTTTTTGTATGTCAGGTACTGGTTAATGAGTCGTATGTTATGTATCTAAACCTGGGTAGCTGAAATTTCACTTAGGTTAAAAAAACCTTGAGCACGTCGTCCTTCGGATGGGACTTTCCCGATATATCTGAATGTGTCTATCAGTTTTATCAAATATTAAATCTATAAACCGTTGAAAAGCACGAAATTTGAAGAATGGAGTCTACCGAGCTCAGGATCGCCATTTAGAAATCTAGCCAAGTCGATTAGGTCAGATGTTTTAATCGGGAAGATAAAAATAATTTTGAGCACGTCGTCCTTCGGATTGGACTTTAAGATATGATCGAGGGCCTTTTCGTATGTCAGGTACTCGATAATGAGCGCGTATGTTATGTATCTAAACCTGGCTAGCTGAAATTTCACTTAGGTTAAAAATAACCTTGAGCACGTCGTCTTTCGGATGGGACTTTAGGCTATGATCGAGGGCCTTTTTGTATGTCAGGTACTGGTTAATGAGTCGTATGTTATGTATCTAAACCTGGGTAGCTGAAATTTCACTTAGGCTCAAAATAACCTTGAGCACGTCGTCCTTCGGATGGGACTTTCCCGATATATCTGAATGTGTCTATCAGTTTTATCAAATATTAAATCTATAAACCGTTGAAAAGCACGAAATTTGAAGAACGGTATTTAGCCCGACTTTTTTCGAAAAACATTTTTATTTCAATTTTTGTGTAGGATTCAGATATCCCGGTTGTTCATCAGTTTTAACAAATATTAAATCTAAAAACCGTTTAAAAGCTAGAAATTTGAAGAATGGAGTCTACCGAGCTCAGGATCGCTACTTCGAAATCTAGCAAAGTCACTTAGGTCAGATGTTTTAATCGGGAAGATAAAAATAATTTTGAGCACGTCGTCCTTCGGATTGAACTTTAAGCTATGATCGACGGCCTTTTCGTATGTCAGGTACTCGATAATGAGTCGTATGTTATGTATCTGAACCTGGGTAGTTGGAATTTCATTTACGTTAAAAATAACTTGAGCACGTCGTCCTTCGGATTGGACTTCAAGCGTTGATCGAGGGCCTTTGTCTATGTCAGGTACTCGATATTGAGTCGTATGTTACGTATCTAAACCTGGGTAGCTGAAATTTCATTTAGGTTAAAAATAAGCTTGAGCACGTCGTCCTTCGGATTAGACTTTAAGCTATGATCGAGGGCCTTTTCGTATGTCAGGTACTCGATAATGAGTCGTTTGTTATGTATCTAAACCTGGGTAGTTGAAATTTCATTTACGTGTTAAAAATAACTTGAGCACGTCGTCCTTCGGATTGGACTTTAAGCTATGATCGACGGCCTTTTCGTATGTCAGGTACTGGCTAATGAGTCGTATGTTATGTATCCAAACCTGGGTAGCTGAAATTTCACTTAAGTTAAAAAAACCTTGAGCACGTCGTCCTCCGGATGGGACTTTCCCGATATATCTGAATCTGTCTATCAGTTTCAACAAATATTAAATCTATAAAACGTTAAAAAGCAGGAAATTTGAAGAATGGGATTTAGCCCTACTTTTTTCGAAAAACATTTTTATTTCAATTTTTGTGTGGGATTCAGATATCCCGGTGTGTATATTGCCAAAACCTCAAATACTGTCAATTTTCGCACTGATACCAATAACCTGAGCAACATTTATGCCAATTTGCTTCAAAACTGCTGAATCCATAGTTCTGTCTCCAATTATATTTAATATTTAAAATTTAGATTAATTTCATTGTGTCTATTTATTCTTTATTATATATTATTTCATTTTTGGTTAGTGTCACTTCTGTCTAAAATTCTTCATTTAATTAATAAGTTAAATTATGTTACTATTTATATAATTATAGAGTTTTTATTTTATTTTATTTTTCCTCAACATAGTAAAATATCTGTTAGCCAGTAAGTAGTTCTCTTCAAATTTAAGTCCCGTTAACTGGGGTTTTCCCCGGATTTATTATCTGTTACCCTCGACCCTTCTGTACCCTTAGTTGAACGTAAGACCTCACAGTCTTCATGCCTTCTCCTCAACCATCTATATTCATAGTAAGTTTCCTTGTTGTTCATCAATGTGTATATGTATGTGAATGTATTAGGATGTATATATGTATTTATGTGGAGTTGTATGAGTGAATGTATATTTATGTACCTATATATAATTTTAATCGATCACCCATTATATTTTTCTAATCTTGATACCCCCATGTTTGTTAGGCCCTGATGATGATATGAAATATATCGAAACGTTGGCATTTGAATAGTATTTTCTTCATTGACTGACCCTCAATACCCCCAGAATTTTGAATTCTACAGTCGCTAGCAAACATCTACATTGAATAGAGGTACACAGTCCACCAAATACAAACATGGGATTTTATCAAGATATCCACCGAACCTATGGTCTTCAGACTTTCCAACACCTGAAATCACTTGCCACAGACCTCAAGAAACTAGCGTGTGCCTACAACCAACGCATTTTCTTACTTAAATGCAGAAGACACCAGGTATTTCCACCCCATATTCAACAAAATTACAATTTTACCTTACAATTCTTGTGCAAGAAACCGAAATATTGTGATTTAGTACAAAAAGCAGTTCTCAAATTTAAAAAATCAATTTTAAATATCGAAATAGACGCTTGTATATCTAACATTAAAGATATAGAGAATAGGATAACATCTCACAAAGATAGTTTAAGAACATTGTTACCAGTTGATATTTTTAATAACTTTGTAGAGAGGCAGAATCGTGCATTCAGCAGAGTACATTCTGCTATCCGTGATTCCCAAACCCGTAAAATAGATAATATTATTCACCAACAACACCCCTTGCCGTCTTTCAATTCTCATTGGTTTGTTAATTTAACAGGCACACCATTCCCAGTAGAAGTCAAAACGATTCTATCATTAGGACCTAAGTTTTCCATTCCCTATAAACACAATGACTTTCCCATACCAAAATTAATTGCAGATGTTGAATATATTATTAACTCTATGCCCAATAATGAAGAAAAAGATCCCATTAGAGCACGCTGTGTTAACGCGATTACTAATCACATTAATAAAAATAAACAAATAAATATTAATAAACCGAATGTCTTGGGTAGAGCCTTTGAATCGTCAAAAAAGTTTTTACGTAATAATCCTGACATTTTAATAATATCTGCAGACAAGTCCAAACAAACCGTCGCAATTAATAAAACAGAATATGAGAATAAGATGAGCTCGTTAATATCCGACCCTGCTACTTACCTACCGCTGAACAAAGATCCCACTATTAAATTAAAAAACACTACTAATTCTTTGATTAAAGCTGCTCACTCATCAGGGTATATTGATACGCACACCATGAAAAGATTAGTTAATTTCAGCCCCCAACCTCCTAAAATATATGGGTTGGTGAAGACTCACAAACCTGGTAACCCTCTACGTCCCATTATTTCATTTGTTCAATCCCCCATGTATTCACTGGCCAAGTACTTAGCCAACATTCTAAAAAACATGTCTGATAGTCCATATAATGCTAAGGATTCATTCAATTTCGTAGAATCAATCAAAAATCTCTCTGTCCCTCCTGGTTTTCAATTGATTTCATTGGATGTGGCCTCACTGTTCACCAATGTTCCCATCTCTGATGTCTTAAACATTATAAAAGACAACTGGTCAAAAATAGAATCATTTACTTCCCTTCCTAAATGTACATTTATTGAGTTAGTTGAACTTTGTTGCACTAATGGATACTTCGTATATAATAATACATTTTACAAACAGATATTTGGCACTGCCATGGGGAGTAGTCTGGGTCCCATTCTGGCTGATCTCATTATGAATAAACTCTTAGACTCTATTATTCCTAAACTACCCTATAAAATTCCTTTTTTATTCAAATTTGTAGATGATATTTGTACCTGCATTCCATATAATCTTTTGACCCAGACCCTTGACTTATTTAATTCCTTTCACCCCAGGTTAAAATTCACCTATGAGCTTGAAAATAATAATTGCCTCCCTTTCCTGGACACCCTAGTTATTAGAAACGATGATGGCTCTATATCTACCAATTGGTATATCAATTCTATTAAATCTGACAGATACTTTCATTTTTATTCTCATCACCCCTTTTCCCAAAAAATCAATTTTGCCACTGCAATGATCAATAGAATGCAAAGACTCAGTTCTACAACTTACCATAACGATAATTTAAATAACATCAAAACTATTTTAAGAAAAAATGGCTACCCATGCAAAACCATTGACAGAATAATATTAAACAACCCTATCACGCTCATTAATAACCCAGAACCCACCAATAATAATTTTAAATATTTTTCTATCCCTTATATTGTACAACTGACTGAAAGATTAATGAAAATACTAAAATTTGATAGTGTGAGGATTACTCCTAAAAATTTTAAAGTTGTCAAGTCACTATTCTCCCAAATTAAAGAACCTACCCCAAAAAACAACCAGTCTGACCTCATCTATCAGATACCCTGTTCAGATTGTTCATCATCTTATGTTGGCATGACATCTCAATATTTAAAAAAGAGATTATACCAGCATGAGTATGATTGTAGAACAAAAACTGACTCCGATAATTGCAGCGCCCTAATCAAACACCATAGCCTGAACAAACATAAGTTTGATTTCGCTAACACCAAAATTCTCGACAGAGAAATCAATTACTATAAAAGGCTGACACTGGAAATGGTGTACATTGCCAAAACCTCAAATACTGTCAATTTTCGCACTGATACCAATAACCTGAGCAACATTTATGCCAATTTGCTTCAAAACTGCTGAATCCATAGTTCTGTCTCCAATTATATTTAATATTTAAAATTTAGATTAATTTCATTGTGTCTATTTATTCTTTATTATATATTATTTCATTTTTGGTTAGTGTCACTTCTGTCTAAAATTCTTCATTTAATTAATAAGTTAAATTATGTTACTATTTATATAATTATAGAGTTTTTATTTTATTTTATTTTTTCTCAACATAGTAAAATATCTGTTAGCCAGTAAGTAGTTCTCTTCAAATTTAAGTCCCGTTAACTGGGGTTTTCCCCGGATTTATTATCTGTTACCCTCGACCCTTCTGTACCCTTAGTTGAACGTAAGACCTCACAGTCTTCATGCCTTCTCCTCAACCATCTATATTCATAGTAAGTTTCCTTGTTGTTCATCAATGTGTATATGTATGTGAATGTATTAGGATGTATATATGTATTTATGTGGAGTTGTATGAGTGAATGTATATTTATGTACCTATATATAATTTTAATCGATCACCCATTATATTTTTCTAATCTTGATACCCCCATGTTTGTTAGGCCCTGATGATGATATGAAATATATCGAAACGTTGGCATTTGAATAGTATTTTCTTCATTGACTGACCCTCAATACCCCCAGAATTTTGAATTCTACAGTCGCTAGCAAACATCTACATTGTAATTATTAAAATATTATAAAATTAATTATATTTATTGGTATAAAATAAAAATAGTGAAGTAACTAAATTAGTAAATAAATATATGAAGTCGCTTTTGTTTTAAAAAGAACCAATGAGTGGAAAACAAAAGAAGACAATCAGCTGTTTTGATTAGTATAGAGCAGTCTAAGCCGAGTCTTTAGGATAGGCAAGGCAGACAGCCCACTGTGCCGGGTGTGTCGGGTGGAGGAGAACCCGGAGCACATTGTACTTACATGTACCAAATATCATACCCAGAGAGAACTTATGTTCAATGAACTGTATAAGCTAACCCAAGCCCCCTTTAACTATCCACAGCTTTTAATAACCCGCAAAATTTTTATTTACCAATCCATTTACAGATTTATAATGCAAATTCAAAATCAGCCCCAGATTCCTTAGCTATAAATTGAACCAATGTAAGCTCTGACTGGGGGGCGGGTTCCGGTGGGGGGCCTGGGCTTGGGGTTGCTGGTTTGGCTGGGGGTCTGTGGGGGGCACTGGTCTATAGACCCAGGAGCTCCGAGGGTCTGGACGGCCGGCACTACATGCAGACCTTCCTTCAGGAGCCTCCACTCCAGTCACTGGTCGGTGCTATGTATATTGTTTTGGGTGATGTGGTCCGGCGGTGCCTCCGGCTGTCCCCCGGCTTGGCTGGGGCCGCTTG
The DNA here is from genome assembly GCA_963662175.1 of Aradus depressus. Taxonomy (NCBI): domain Eukaryota; kingdom Metazoa; phylum Arthropoda; class Insecta; order Hemiptera; family Aradidae; genus Aradus; species Aradus depressus. The sequence continues at coordinate 103,506,320 of OY759214.1, forward strand.
CTTGGGCCCTCTGTCTGGGCTCCTCCCTCCAGTTTCCCGTCTTTGGCAGAATTATTTTTTATAGTGTAGTTTTAAGAATAGCAATGGCAAGTGTGGTGTCTGCCGAGGCCAAAAAGGAAAAAAAAAAAAAAAAAAAGCCGAGTTGTGGTATGGACGAGTCGAAGTTGGAAGGTGGAGGTGAGACGGTCTTGTTTAAGGTGTGGTGAACAAAGTAGGTGAGAATAAACAGTAAAATTGCGCAAATAGTTCCTTCCATTACCTGCTTCGGTTCTGTTATGGCAGACCCGAAGCAGTGGAAACGTCTGCTTTCTAGTGCCCCGCACCGGCTTAGAATATGAACCGGAGTCTCATTTTCCTCGCCACATTTCCTGCACAGAGGGCTTCTAGCGATGCCCATATTGTATAGGTGTTTGTTCATATGACAGTGTCCTGTAATCAGCCCTGTCGTAGCTCTTAGATCCATTCTGCTCATATTCAGGAGTTCTCGGCTCCTTTTCTCTGAGGGTTCCGCTATAAAGAGTTTTGAATGCCTTTACTTTGGGACCCCTCTCCAGAACTGGATGTGATTCCTGGTCAGCCAACCATTTATTGCCGCCCTTGCGGTGCTCTTAGAGATCCCGCAGAAAGGTTCCGGTCCTATAGGTTTTCTGTCAGCTCCTGACCGGGCCAGTTGATCAGCCCTTTCGTTGCCCTCAAACCCCCGGTGCCCTGGCACCCATCTCAATTCCACTCTATTCTGGTCCATCAGGGACTCCAGTGCTTGAAGGCATTCTAGGACGATTTTGGAATCTATGATGACAGCTCGCAGCGCTTGCAGCGCTGCTTGGCTGTCAGACAATATCAAGATTCGCCCTCCCCTGATGTTCCGTCTCTTAATGAGCCAGGCACACCCGAGGATGGCATATACTTCAGCTTGGAACACAGTAGGATACACACCTAGGGATATACTAGTATCTCCCCTGACTGTCCTCCCATGTATTCCAGCTCCAACTCCTCTCTCGGTTTTTGAGCCGTCTGTGAACCAGACCAGCTTATCCCGATCTTGGGTCTCGAGTTCCAGACAGTAGTTACTTCTGTCTGGTATTGATACTTTAATTTTCCTATTAAAGTTGAAAACTGGTATCATTTTGTCTGAGCTCATGTTTAGTACAGGGTCTTCCAAAATGTCCCAGAAGATTACTGAATGCCCGGCTCTCGGTGTGTTGTCCGGTATTAGGTTATTTGTTTTCAGCCTATAGGCTCCCCTTCTTGCCTCCGCTTTCACCATCAAGAAGAGTGGGGGGAGGTTTAGAAGGGTTTCCATGGCTGCTGTTGGGGTGGTGCTCATGGCCCCAGTGATTCCCAAGCAGGCAAGTCTTTGGACTTTTTCCAGTTGTTTCCTCCTTTGTCCCGTATCGGCTTTCTGCCACCAGACTAAGGAGTTGTAAGTTATTATGGGTCTCACTACCGTTGTGTACATCCAGTGTACCATTTTGGGATTGAGGCCCCATGTTTTGCCAAAGGAGCGCCTGCAGGCCCATAGAGCCCTGGTCGCTTTCTTTGTTATTTTCTCTACGTGTGGAGTCAACTTGGTATCTAGTAAAGTTCCCAAGTATTTGGCCTCCCTCGATAGAGGTATAGCATGCCCTTGGAGGAAGGGACTTCTGATGTCCCTTATGTTCCTCTTTTGGGTGAAGTATGCACAGGTTACCTTTTGTGCATTTATTTTAAGGTTCTCCTTGGTGCACCATCTACTGACATGCTCCAATGCCGTGTTCATAATTTCAACCACGGTATTTGGGAACCTGCCACTGATGAAGATCACAAGGTCATCAGCATAGCCTTGTGTATAATATCCATTGTTGCTGAGTTCCAGCAAGAGCTCGTCGACAACCAAGCACCACAATAGAGGTGATAATACCCCTCCCTGCGGACACCCGGCTGCCGGCACTGCCCTTAACCTGCTCAGTCCCAAAGTTGTGTTTATAATGCTGCCTTTCAGCATGTTCTCGATCCATCGTCATATGATGTCGTCGGTTCCACGCCTTCGGACAGAATTTATTATCGTTGATACCGAGGTATTGTCAAAAGCGCCCTCGATGTCAAGAAAGGCTCCCAAGGCAAATTCCTTGTTTAGTAGAGTCCTCTCTATTTTCTGTGTCAGCTCATGTAAAGCCAATTCACAGGATTTACCTTTTTGATAGGCAAACTGGTTTTGATGCAGAGGTGTTTCCTTCAACACCATGTCCCTGATATACCTATCTATCAGTTTCTCCATGGTTTTTAAGAGAAACGAGGTGAGACTAATGGGCCTAAATGATTTTGCCTGGGCGTAGTTGTCTCGCCCTGGCTTTGGTATGAAAATCACTCTTACAGGTCTCCATTTGTCCGGAAGGAATCCCAGGGCCAGACTTGCCCTGAAGAGTCTGCACAGGGGACTTGCAAGTAGGTCCAGACCTTTCTGAAGAAGAATCGGTTGGACCTCATCCATCCCAGCTGATTTAAATGGTTTAAACGACTTGATTGCCCATTCTACTTTACTCTGGTTTATGACTCGAGAGGCGAGCTGCCAGTCGTCTTTCTGAGCACTGTTTCTGGGTCTGCTTGCATAGCTCCATCGATCATCCTCTGAGTCATCTAAGGTAGTGCACCTTGGGAAATGGGTCTGCACTAGTAAGTTTAGTGTATTACAATACATATACTGCCGACATTCCTATCCATCCTCAGACATTACTGACGACTTACGCTGACGACACAGCAATCCTTTCCACCAATCCTGATCCTGCTGTAGCCTCACTCATCCTCCAGGAGCACCTCACTGAAATAGAGAGGTGGTGCAACCTCTGGAGAATTAAATTAAATGATGAATGTTCAAGTCACATTTACCCTACGCCGTCAATCCTGCCCTCCCGTCATCATTAACAATATCCTCATTCCCTCTTCATACCAAGTTCGCTATCTCGGGTTTTACCTAGACAGTAGACTTACGTGGAACCCACATACACGACTTAAACGACAAGAACTGAATCGAAGATACGGACTGTTACGTCGACTACTTGAACCAAAATCGAAACTGATGACTACCAACAAACTTACGATTCACAAGACCATTATACGTCCAATTTGGACTTACGGACTCGAACTTTGGGGTACAGCTAAACAATCCAACATCAATCGTATCCAAGCATTCCAGTCCAAACTCCTCCGACGAATTGTCAACGCTCCTTTCTTTGTAACCAATAAAGTCCTACACAGAGATCTCAGTATTCCCACTGTAAATGAATTAATCAAATCCCGATTCCAATCATTCCACAGAATCCTTTCTTCCCATTCAAATCCTCTCGCACAAGACCTTTCCTCTGATTCCCATCCTGACAATCCTCCCAGCCGCTTGAACAGGAGGTGGCCTCGCGATCTTCTCTCGGAGGATAGTGAATAATGACAATTAACTTTCGAGGGAGTGTCAGCGCTGGCTGGCTTCTCCCATCAAGTGATGTTACATTTTTCTTTTACCACATATTTGCTTATTTCGTATATATTGTATATAGATTGCAAATAGAATAAAAAAGAAAAAAAAAAAAAAGAAAAAATAAGATAAAACTGAATAATGGGATTATTTTATAAAATAATGAAATGAAATTGTTCTTCACTGAACAGTTAGTTCCTTTTAAATAAGATAATACTGAACAGTTCATTCTTTTTAACTAAGATAATACTGAATAATGGGATTATTTTATAAAATAATGAAATGAAATTGTTCTTCACTGAACAGTTCATTCCTTTTAAATAAGATAATACTGAACAGTTCATTCTTTTTAACTAAGATAATACTGAATAATGGAATTATTTTATAAAATAATGAAATGAAATTGTTCTTCACTGAACAGTTCATTCCTTTTAAATAAGATAATACTGAATGATGGGATTATTTTATAAAATAATGAAATGAAATTGTTCTTCACTGAACAGTTTATTCTTTTTAAATAAGATAATACTGAATGATGGGATTATTTTATAAAATAATGAAATGAAATTGTTCTTCACTGAACAGTTCATTCTTTTTAAATCAGATAATACTGAATGATGGGATTATTTTATAAAATAATGAAATGAAATTGTTCTTCACTGAACAGTTCATTCTTTTTAAATAAGATAATACTGAATGATGGGATTATTTTATAAAATAATGAAATGAAATTGTTCTTCACTGAACAGTTCATTCTTTTTAAATAAGATAATACTGAATGATGGGATTATTTTATAAAATAATGAAATGAAATTGTTCTTCACTGAACAGTTCATTCCTTTTAAATAAGATAATACTGAACGATGGGATTATTTTATAAAATAATGAAATGAAATTGTTCTTCACTGAACAGTTCATTCTTTTTAACTAAGATAATACTGAATGATGGGATTATTTTATAAAATAATGAAATGAAATTGTTCTTCACTGAACAGTTCATTCTTTTTAAATAAGATAATACTGAACGATGGGATTATTTTATAAAATAATGAAATGAAATTGTTCTTCACTGAACAGTTCATTCTTTTTAAATAAGATAATACTGAATGATGGGATTATTTTATAAAATAATGAAATGAAATTGTTCTTCACTGAACAGTTCATTCTTTTTAAATAAGATAATACTGAATGATGGGATTATTTTATAAAATAATGAAATGAAATTGTTCTTCACTGAACAGTTCATTCGTTTTAAATAAGATAATACTGAACAGTTTATTCTTTTGAAATAAGATAATACTGAATAATGGGATTATTTTATAAAATAATGAAATGAAATTGTTCTTCACTGAACAGTTCATTCCTTTTAAATAAGATAATACTGAACAGTTCATTCTTTTTAACTAAGATAATACTGAATAATGGAATTATTTTATAAAATAATGAAATGAAATTGTTCTTCACTGAACAGTTCATTCCTTTTAAATAAGATAATACTGAATGATGGGATTATTTTATAAAATAATGAAATGAAATTGTTCTTCACTGAACAGTTTATTCTTTTTAAATAAGATAATACTGAATGATGGGATTATTTTATAAAATAATGAAATGAAATTGTTCTTCACTGAACAGTTCATTCTTTTTAAATCAGATAATACTGAATGATGGGATTATTTTATAAAATAATGAAATGAAATTGTTCTTCACTGAACAGTTCATTCTTTTTAAATAAGATAATACTGAATGATGGGATTATTTTATAAAATAATGAAATGAAATTGTTCTTCACTGAACAGTTCATTCTTTTTAAATAAGATAATACTGAATGATGGGATTATTTTATAAAATAATGAAATGAAATTGTTCTTCACTGAACAGTTCATTCCTTTTAAATAAGATAATACTGAACGATGGGATTATTTTATAAAATAATGAAATGAAATTGTTCTTCACTGAACAGTTCATTCTTTTTAACTAAGATAATACTGAATGATGGGATTATTTTATAAAATAATGAAATGAAATTGTTCTTCACTGAACAGTTCATTCTTTTTAAATAAGATAATACTGAACGATGGGATTATTTTATAAAATAATGAAATGAAATTGTTCTTCACTGAACAGTTCATTCTTTTTAAATAAGATAATACTGAATGATGGGATTATTTTATAAAATAATGAAATGAAATTGTTCTTCACTGAACAGTTCATTCTTTTTAAATAAGATAATACTGAATGATGGGATTATTTTATAAAATAATGAAATGAAATTGTTCTTCACTGAACAGTTCATTCGTTTTAAATAAGATAATACTGAACAGTTTATTCTTTTGAAATAAGATAATACTGAATAATGGGAGTATTTTATAAAATAATGAAATTAAATTGTTCTTCACTGAACAGTTCATTCCTTTTAAATAAGATAATACTGAACATTTCATTCTTTTTAAATAAGATAATACTGAATAATGGAATTATTTTATATAATAATGGAATTATTTTATAAAATAATAAAATTAACTTGTTCTTCACTGAACAGTTCATTCCTTTTAAATAAGGTAATACTGAATAAGCAGAACTCCCATAGCAGAGTCAGGCTCATGTCCGCTCTGGTAATAGCCAATGTGACCTCGATGTTAAAGCCCGGGCATGAGTCACAATACTCAACTGTTAAGATGATCTAGTCATATAATTAGACCGGAGGATTTATCAATAATTAATAAATGTTTTAATTAATACAAATAAAATATCTCTGCGAATCCATCAGAGATGACACGGTAGAGAGACTTCTGAAGCCGAGTCCATATTTGGTTCGTCAAAGAGCCAAGACCTGTCGAATAGAAGTACATGAAAATGAGCTCGTGGTGACGTTAGATCGCTTGAAACCCACCTTCTTTCCATGCGTAGGCGAGCCGTCGCCAGATCAATTCTATGAAGCCAAATGTCGCACTATGGATCAGCCATAACTATCTGAAGACCCACCAGCCTCAAAGTCAGCCAACATCTGCAAAAAACGTAATTTGGTTTTCCCTGAAGGCCGATCCGTTTAGGCCTGCCGTTGTGGCGCGCTTGGCGGTTCGCGACTGCACCTAAGGATGTCCCGAAACTAAAGTGACACTGCGGGGCCGTTATCGACCGCGTATAGCACAAGCGTTGGCAGGCTGGTATGATCGTGGGTCCGTTTCTGTGATAGCATCGTTGTGTGGGAGTGACGTAGCGTTAGTACCTGAGAAATGGTGACGCAGAAGCGGATACTTTACTCATTCTTCCATAGAGCTTACACAATACCACTAAACGTGACAGACAGAAACAAAGAAATAGATATAATCAACAACATAGCCATAAAAAACGGATACAAACAACATACAATAGAAAAAATTAGAAAAAAAGTAACCAACAAAATCAATTTAAAAGATATCTCCAAACTAGACATAATAAACACAACAGAAACAAAGAAATGGGTAAGCTTACCCTATTACGGGAAAATTTCTGAACAAATAGGCAATATTCTTAAAAAAGAAAACTTCAAAGTTAGTTTCAGAACAAATAGGACACTTTACAAACACCTTAACAATACGAAAGACCGAATAAAAACAGAAGAAAAGAGTGGGGTTTATCAATTAAATTGCAACTCTTGCAACCTAATCTATACAGGACAAACTGGGAGACAATTCAAACAAAGACTCAAAGAACATATATCAGAAATAGATACTAACATGGACACAACACACAACATAACAAAATCAACATTTGCACAACACATCAACCAACACAAACATACGTTTGATAAAGACACAGGCATAAAATACCTTAATTTCTGCGAAAAAAGCACATTGCTCAACTCATTAGAAATATTAGAAATAAACAGAACTTTAAAAAATGGAAATTGTATGAACGACCAAACCAATCTAAAATATTCCCCTTTACTGTCACCAATAATATGACCCTCCAGTCGATGTGCACAGGTACGTTACATAGAATTTACCAATATATATATATATATAGATATATGATTTATCTGAATCTTGCCAATAGATATATTTATATAATTTACAGTATAATAATTTTAATTAAGTTGTAACTGGAACCAATTATTTTTGATTTGTTAATGTTATATTACTCGCCTGTTCATTGTTAATGCTTTATACCTAGATCTTAGAAGGGGTCACACATTTGAAATATGGGGACCGCCTTGTCATAAAATATCTCACAGCTTGACAATTTAGCTTAGTTAGGAATGTCTGACGTCATGGGGAACACCAGTAGGGAGGGTAATGGGTTCCTCGAGAGGCTGACATTCTGAAAATTAACTTAGTCTTATCTCTTATGCTTTTGGCTGAGGATGGTAGAAATACCGAAAGTACTCCCATGTATATATAGTTAGTGAAATTAGACAACATATTAAATAAACCAGTTTTATTTTATTTTTCAAGTCCATTCAAGAACAAGTATGTGCGCCAAAATAGTGCTTAAGAATGATAAATAATTACAAATACAAATAAAAAAGTAATCAATTGATGAATAAACACTGCTTTTGGTTCACTATTTCTATCAAACCCTTAAAGAAAAGTATTAATATAATGAATAAATTAAAGCAAAAATAATATTAATTACTCTTAACCTTAGAATGTTTTTTTTAACATTAATAAAAAAGGGGTGGGGGATAGAGAGAGAACTGAACTTGACGAAATATATATAGAGACATTTTCGATCCTGATCACGAACACATCTTTCCATAAAAAAAAGTATTCCCCCCTCACCCCTATAATTATTGAATTATATTTATAATTAAACTTTTTTATATTTTTTCCAGATACAAGACTATCTTTTCAGCGCTTCTTATCATTTGAAAAAACGACCATTCGACATTGAAGAATTAAAAGAACTAGAGACTACCTATGATACATTTACTCATAACCCAGGTAATCCAGTATGAAGTGTTTGAATGAGAGCGAGTGGTCCCAAGTCACTTATAGGGCCTGTTCCAATAACGACACAGAGATGAGGGGAGCTGTTACATATGAAGGCACACAGTATGAAGTGTTTGATTGAGAGCGGGAGGTCTGGAGGCACTATCTGGCGAATAGAGAGTCAGTTATAGGGCCTGTTCCAATAACGACACAGAGATGGGGGAGCTGTTACAAGTTACGGCACACAGTATGAAGTGTTTGATTGAGAGCGGGAGGTCTGGAGGCACTAGCTGGCGGAGGGACAGTCAGTTATAGGGCCTGTTCCAATAACGACACAGAGATGGGGGAGCTGTTACAAGTGATGGCACACAGTATGAAGTGTTTGATTGAGAGCGGGAGGTCTGGAGGCACTAGCTGGCGGAGGGACAGTCAGTTATAGGGCCTGTTCCAATAACGACACAGAGATGGGGGAGCTGTTACAAGTGATGGCACACAGCTAGTCTGGGCAGTGACTGAGTACAGACCTCTCTCTAAGCGCTCCGTAGTCGGTTGGTGTAGTGCCGGGAAAAAGTTCGAAAAGTGAAATTCTGTCGCTGTAGAATCCGGTCAGGTGTTCACGGGGACAATCCCTGAAAATTTCATCACTTTCGGACCAGCGGATCGGAATCCACAGGAAGGTAAATTTTCGAATTTTTAAGTTGAGCTTGGCTTGGGTCTGTCAAGTGAAAGTTGACGGAGTGGAGGGAGTGTAGATAGGCCCCCCCACTCCCCCCCCCCCCCCCCCACCACCCCAGTCAGAGCCAGCCAGGGTTCAGATGTCAGTGGACCCCACGTCGGCTGCCGGGCCATTTGGAAGGTCAGTGGAACACAGAGGAAATGTACCAGAGGAGTGCCAGAAGGACCCGATGGACGAGGCCCACGCCGTCCAGGCGGAGATCTCGACCATCCTCCGGCGCAGTAAGGCCAGCATTAAGGACTGCGAGCGGGTGAACAGTAGGATCACCCGCCTCCTGGTCCTGATGTATGCGGCGCAGGAGGTGGCTGAGGCCAAAGTCCAGATGGCGAGGGAGATCACGGGGGGTCTGGCCGAATCGGTGGCGACTACAATCGCCGCTGGCTTGGCCGGCCTCCCCCAGCGGTTCCCTCCCATGGGACCAGTGGACCCCCACCCCCAGAACAGGACTCTGCCGGAAGAGGAGCCGGAGAGACAGGCGAAGAAGAAGAAGAGAGGAGCGGCGGAAAGGTCGCCTACAAGTGTTGCCCCCCTCCAAACCCCGCACCTGGTGCCACACCCCCACCCCGCCCCTCCCCACCCACGGCCCCCCCCTCCGCATCCAACCAAAGGATGGAAATGATTGAGATCCCCCTCCCTTCCTCTCCCCCCCCACCCCTGGTCACGGACGCCGAGTACCCAGCTGTAGCGTGGACCACGGTGACTAGCAGGAAACAGAAGAAGAAGAAAAAGAAGACGACTCCAGCAGCCCCACCCGCCGCCCCGAAGCCCCCACCCAGGACAGCGCCCCCCCAGAAGACGAAGGCGGATATCATCAGTCGGCTGAGGAAGGAGCTGACGGCCGAAGGGGTGGCCCGCCCAGCCACCAGCTATAGGGCTGTCGTTACCTTCCGGCAGGAGAACGACGGCAGGAGGTTGGAGGCAGCTCTGGAGCAGGTGGACCCGAGTGAGCTCAGGATCAAGGTGTCTTCGGCTAAACCCGCCAGGAGAGGAGGGCTCCTCCTACAGGAGCGGGAGGTCTGGAGGCACTATCTGGCGAATAGAGAGTCAGTTATAGGGCCTATTCCAATAACAACACAGAGATGGGGGAGCTGTTACATGTGTAGGCACACCGTATGAAGTGTTTGATGGAGGCCCGGAGGCATTATCTGGTGGAGAGAGAGTTAGTTATAGGGCCTGTTCCAATATCATCACAGAGATGGGGGAGCTGTTACAAGTGATGGCACACAGTATGAAGTGTTTGATTGAGAGCGGGAGGTCTGGAGGCACTAGCTGGCGAAGGGACAGTCAGTTATAGGGCCTGTTCCTATAACGACATAGAGATGGGGGAGCTGTTACATGTGTAGGCACACCGTATGAAGTGTTTGATGGAGGCCCGGAGGCATTATCTGGTGAAGAGAGAGTTAGTTATAGGGCCTGTTGCAATAACGATACAGAGATGGGGGAGCTGTTACATGTGTAGGCACACCGTATGAAGTGTTTGATGGAGGCCCGGAGGCATTATCTGGTGGAGAGAGAGTTAGTTATAGGGCCTGTTCCAATAACGACACAGAGATGGGGGAGCTGTTACATGTGTAGGCACACCGTATGAAGTGTTTGATGGAGGCCTGTTCCAATATCATCACAGAGATGGGGGAGCTGTTACAAGTTATGGCACACAGTATGAAGTGTTTGATTGAGAGCGGGAGGTCTGGAGGCACTAGCTGGCGGAGGGACAGTCAGTTATAGGGCCTGTTCCTATAACGACACAGAGATGGGGGAGCTGTTACATGTGTAGGCACACCGTATGCAGTGTTTGATGGAGGCCCGGAGGCATTATCTGTTGGAGAGAGTTAGTTATAGGGCCTGTTCCAATATCGTCACAGAGATGGGGGAGCTGTTACAAGTTATGGCACACAGTATGAAGTGTTTGATTGAGAGCGGGTGGTCTGGAGGCACTAGCTGGCGGAGGGACAGTCAGTTATAGGGCCTGTTCCTATAACGACACAGAGATGGGGAAGCTGTTACATGTGTAGGCACACCGTATGAAGTGTTTAATGGAGGCCCGGAGGCATTATCTGGTGGAGAGAGAGTTAGTTATAGGGCCTGTTCCAATCCCATCACAGAGATGGGGAAGCTGTTACCTGTGTAGGCACACCGTATGAAGTGTTTGATGGAGGCCCGGAGGCATTATCTGGTGGAGAGTTAGTTATAGGGCCTGCTCCTATAACATCACAGAGATGGGGGAGCTGTTACATGTGTAGGCACACCGTATGAAGTGTTTGATGGAGGTCCGGAGGCACTATCTGGTGGAGAGAGAGTTAGTTATAGGGCCTGTTCCTATAACATCACAGAGATGGGGGAGCTGTTACAAGTGAAGGCACACAGTTACACAGTTCAAAAGTTGCTTTTTTGTTCATTTTTTCTATTCCATAACAGTCTAGCTTTTTATACATATATCTTCTACTTACTTCTTTGTTCATCCGTCATTTCTTCATTCACAATGCGCATAATCTGATAACGTTTCCTCAAACTTTTTAATATTCCCAAACTATATTTTTTTTTCCAAGATAGCTAGCGGCTAATATCACTAGATTCGTAAAAAATAATTACCGTTAACTTGCTGAGGATTGATTACAGATATTATGTAATTATGAAAAACTTGTTAGTGATTGTCTTTGTATTAAATACGTCACTTCTCACATTTAGTCACTGTCGTTAATAATATATTGTATTTACCTGTTACTGGACCAAGAGGGCCACATATTGTAGATAATCACAGACATTAGTACACAACTACGTAGGGCCCTTTACATCTCTATTTGTATGTAGCTTACCTGGACAGTATCCAATTCAAATTGGTACTCGAATACTCAACTATAGTCATGTGTACATTTCTTCTTCATTAAATGATAGTTCTCAAGGTTCAGTACAAAAAATGAAATTGAGTATTATTATGTAATGGGTATCCGAAAAGTGAGAATTCGATTACTTTTAAAATCTTTGCTTGTTTCTATATCTTCGTCAAAATAACGAGTAATAGCTTTGTCTAAACAATGTGACATTTTCTAGAAAACTGGATAAGTTGGGGTTGTTTTGTGGAGGGATTGGTAATAATAGCGACGTTAAGCGATGATGCCGAGCCTGTACGATGTCAGGTACTCGTTAAAACCTAGGGTAGGCCCTATAGTCCAGTCCGTAGGTACATTGTACCTTACAAAAACTGCGGGACACGATTTTTTTTATTTTTATTTTTGTATGTTGGTACCAAGATGGAAAAAACCGAATTTGCTAACAAAACCGACCTCGGGACAACTTTTGGCATCCGAAAAACCACGAAATTTTTTAGTCTTTTTCGAAATATCTCAGAAACGCTCGACTTTAGCGACTCTTTTACCATTTAATATTTTAAAGAGGATTAAATTATTTACAATATGCATTCCCACAACTTGTTTGTAGAATGAATAGTGAGCGCGCTACAGCTTGCCAAACATCCGGCCAAAGGCCGCGTATTTGTAACTGGAAGGACAGTTAGAAGATGGGTGTATTACCGTGTCTGTTGTAGTCGGTTTTCTGTGAATGCTAAATTCGAATTTCTTGTTATTAATTTTGATCTCCAAGTCCAGAAAATTTATGGTTTGACCTCCTATTTCCAACGTGAATTTTATTTTGTTGTGGACTTTGTTGAAAAAATAAGTTAATTTGTCTTTCTGTTCCGTTAAAAAGTATCAAAATATCGTCCACGTACCGCTTCCAAAACATGATATTACTGATAAATGGAGACTTCTCTAGAATTTCCCTCTCAATTCTATCCATGAATATATCAGCTAACAGGGCAGACAGGCTGGACCCCATCGCTAGCCCCTCTTTCTGTTTATATAATTCACTATTGAAGAGGAAATAATTCTGTTCTACGCACGGTTCTAAAAGGTTGCAAAGTTCTATTTTTTCAAAAATGGACCTATTTGAATTGTTTATTAAAATTAATAACATTCGAATTTAGCATTCACAGAAAACCGACTACAACAGACACGGTAATACACCCATCTTCTAACTGTCCTTCCAGTTACAAATACGCGGCCTTTTATTCCATGTTCCACAGAGCCTACTCCATTCCAATGACCCAACAATCAAAAGATAAAGAACTTAAGATTATTAAGGAAATAGCCAAAAACAATAGCTACCCACAAAAAACAATAAATAAAATTGAAATTAAGGTCAAAAATCATAATTTTAGGAACAAACTGACAAAATTAGAAACAAAAAATAAAGTTTATAATAAATGGGTCAGCTTAACTTACCACGGAAAAATTTCTGAAAAAATAGGTAAAGAGTTGAAAAAAGAAGGTTTCAATATCGGGTTTAAAACTATCAATCCCATAAGCCAGTGCCTAGAGAGAGGTAGGGACAGAACAGATATTGAAAATAGAAGCGGAGTTTATAGTCTAGAGTGTGCGATGTGCAGTCAATTATACATTGGACAGACAGGACGTCGTTTTAAGGAAAGAATTAAAGAACACACGGCCGAAATAAAGAACCGAGGAAACCGTTCTACATTCGCGACCCACATAATTGACAATAGCCACACTTTCGACCCATCTACAGGCATCAAATATCTCCACTATTACTCAAAAAGCAGGCTACTTAATAGCTTAGAACAATTAGAAATAAATAAAGCTACCAAAAGGAACATTTGTATGAATGACCAAATTTATTTCAACTATTCCCCTTTGTTAACACCCTGAACCAGTTCTGTTTCCAGATATATGTTTGTATTATCTGTTATTAATATTTGGTTCCACATATATGTTTCAATTTATCTAAATCTTAATATTATTATTAATTTTATTTATATTTTTTATCATTTACTTGTATTTGTACTTATTTATTTGTTATTTTTCCACGTATTAGTCTAGTGATATTGTTTCATGTAAATTTAGAACTAGGTTTTGTTAAGGAATATTTCATGAGTTAGCTAACGGTACAGCCGGGGGACTCCCAAGTTTTAATAGCACCCTTTGACCTGAGATGTATTTGAAGGGTCGCTCTCTGCAAACTGACTTAGTTCATAACTCGACCTGACGATGGTATAAAGCCGAAACCGGTAGTTATATATGTATATTGTTGCGATCGTTTTTACTCGGTTACATTTACATTTTAAATTTATATATAATTATACTCTAAGATGACCTGGTTATATTAATAAAAAAACTATACAAAAAAATAAGTTGTTACATTTATATTTGAGATTCAAAAAACATATTTTTGAATATAAAATTTTTTTTTATAAAAGAAAGGGTTAGTTACACATTTTTACACACATGAAATTTTTATGACAGATAAAAACCTTGACTCTTTATTTTCTTTTCTTTTGTTGATGAGAGTGAATTTTCAAACAGAGTGATAGTTGAGCGATGGGCTGCAAGGATGTCTTCTAACTTCATCTTCTGACCTCGGGGCTTTATATTATACTAGACCATTTTAATTTCTTCAGGTTGGCTTTAACATCTTCTCTGATCCTACGTTCAATGTTCCAGAAACACTCCCTCCATGTCCTCTGCCTTCATACAGCCGGTTTCTTTTTTGTCACTGACTCACATACTTTTCTTTTCACGGCACTAACCACTCCACTACACCTCCTCTGAACAGGCCTGATAAACGACTCCTCTCCCGAGGGGATAGACCACTTCTCCAATTTTTGATTGCGCTATGCCCATTGGCCACAATTTTTACAGCCTTTAAACTACTAAACATCTGTTTTTTTTTTTTATATTCATAACAATTACATATTTCCGTATACAATTCTAGTTGCTTACATTTATTGTTAACACATTATTAGCTTATCATTTAATTTTATTACATAATTGAAATGAATGAATTGATCTATTTTGATACTATATCGACCCTGGTACAAATCGATTTGATAACCCCCAGTAACCTTCCTTAGGTCTAATACAATGATTGCAACTAAGTACCTTATTTTCCATTTATTAAATATTCATGTAATGAACAATATGGGTCATTACAATATATATGTTTAGTGGAAATGACAATATTTCAAAAAATAAGTTTGTTTTATTTATTTATTACAAGTTTCCACAATATGTCCGCGTTCCTCAACTTAGAAGTTGTTAAAAACTGTTGTTACAAGGTTACAACTTTGTCTTTCCTTTTAAACGCCATTTTCTTGAAATTACCATGATCGACCATTTGTGAAACCCTTTCCATGCCAACCTCTTGAGCCAAATGACAGATGACGTCTACTCCTCCAACAATACCACTGCTTAATGACCTTATGGCTGAAAAGGCGGGGTGTTGTAAAAGCCACTCCCGCAATTTATTGGAGTCACCAGCGTCTCGGTCTACACGAGAAGTTCGCATATCCACTTGTTGCTCTGATGTTTCATAATGTATACCACAGAAATCTTCAAGTTCATCACAGACATTCTACATGAATACCATGGCCAGAGTCCATTTTGCCAAAACACTGTCTGAAATCCCTCTCCCACGTGACGTGTGACACCTCCACGGGCATTCATATTCTTCATTAGTGTTTGTTTGCTCAATGGTTTGAGATCAATACACTTGGAGCGTCTTATGGCGAGCGTCTTATTGCTTCTTTGTCGGTAAATCATGAGGATAGAATGTATAGTGAAGTTTAATAATTATCACTAGAACTGCAATAGTCAGGAGAGAATAGTGAGTGTGATGGTCAGGGGGGCGGAGGCAAGAGGGAAGGAGGCGGAGGAGGGGGTTGGGGGAACATGAATAGATTGAAATTGTCAATGTTTGGGAAGCTGTAGCGCGCTCACTATTCATTCTACAAACAAGTTGTGGGAATGCATATTGTAGATAATTTAATCCTCTTTAAAATATTAAATGGTAAAAGAGTCGCTAAAGTCGAGCGTTTCTGAGATATTTCGAAAAAGACTAAAAAATTTCGTGGTTTTTCGGATGCCAAAAGTTGTCCCGAGGTCGGTTTTGTTAGCAAATTCTGTTTTTTCCATTTTGGTACCAACATACAAAAATCAAAAAAAAAAAAATCTTGTACCGCACCTTTTGTAAGGTACGCCCCTTTTTTCATACCTGCGGACTGGACTACTAGGTGAATACAGATTTAGGGTGGCACAATTTAGGACTCGCTAAAACTAACTAAAATCGTCGGTGAATCACCGGCTACTTTTCTCAGCATGAATTATTAAACAATTAAATTCTCTCTCTCTCCCTCCAAAACCATTTTGGCAAAAAATTAATATTCGACTCAAATAGGGACTTCTGAATTTTTATACAAAGCTTCCTGTCGATACATTCATTACATCGGCAGTTATTAGGGTATTTGAGTCGAGCCTCCGTTCTCTTATCTCCCACTTCCTTCGACCTATTTCGCGGAAAATTAATAAGTGTCATCCTTGTGGGTTATTATAAGCTCTGGTAGTAGAAGAAGAAGAAGAACAGTACAAACTAACACTATTTCTTAAAAATTATTAAGACGAAGATATCCGAAAAGTAAAACTAAATAAGCAACATTAATTCTTCGAAAACTGACTGACATAATCTAATATTCTTGACATTATCTTGATCCATTTATTTTTTTGTCTTGTTCAATTTTTTCTTAAACATTTAATATGTTTCAGTTGGTCATTACGCAGTTTTCCATGACCAAGTAAGTACAATATGCTACATTATTAATAAGTATATTGTTATTTTTGATATACATACTTAAGTACACAAATAGTTCCCAGATCCTATCTGTCACTCGTTCAGAAGTTATTAAATAACTTCTGAATTCTAATGAATAATTATAATAATGATGATTGTTAGGTATAGGAACTTATCCGGTTTCCTAAGAACCGAATAATATGAAGAACTATGTTTGTGTGAGGCGGCACCTATGACCTCAATAGTTCCATAGGAGTGTATTTTATGGGGTGAATTTGTATGTTAACAAGGAAGGAATGGTAGCATAGATAGAATACGTACCTTAGCTATTGTCTTGTAAGAAAACCGGTGCGGCACAGAATTTCAATTCCATACCGTACAACGGGTCATAAGCAGGGACATCTACTTCGTCGGTCTAGCTTCAACGGATCCAGGCTTAATAGAGTCTCGTACACTTCATACAGTCATGTAGGAGAGTTCCAATGTCGACATTGAGTCAGACTAAATCCAGACTCAAGACTATGTTAGTTCCTAACGCTAGAACAGTCTGGTTCACATGTCTTGACTCGGGAAGTTCTTCTTACTCTCTTCTTGACTCGGGAGGTTCTCCTTACACTTCTATTGACTCGGGGAGGTTCTTCTTACACTCTTCTTGACTCGGGGGAGTTCTTCTTACCCTCTTCTTGTCTCGAGAGGTTCTCCTTACACTCTTCTTAACTCGGGAGGTTCTCCTTACACTCTTTTTGACTCGGGAGGTTCTCGTTACACTCTTCTTGACTCGGGAGGTTCTTCTTACACTCTTCTTGACTCGGGAGGTTCTCCTTACACTCTTCTTGACTCGGGAGGCTCTCCTTACACACTGAAGCCTAGTCGGTAAGGAGGGAGGAGTCCTTATCTCTGTAGGACGGCTACTTCGTATATTCACATACAAATTAAACAAATATTCTATCTTCTACCATTGAGAAGGGGGTAATCTATATGAAGTGAATTCAGTATGAAACATACCCCCCATCGTGAAATGCTCCATTTCACAAAATATCAATGAAAAAACCAATGGGGGTACCAATAAAAGTGTCAAAAAAGAGAGAAAAATTATCAAAAGAGAGGGTGGGAAGGCTTTTCCTTAAAATGAATTAACTAGTTAAACAATTAGCTTCAAAATATCTCTGAAATATTTACAATAAACTTATGTATAAAAATCCTATGAGAAGTTCCTTTCCTCAGGAAGAGCTACTATCTTGTGCACAGATCGCACAAGAGAAGTGTTGGCTTCAGCCTTACTACCCGTACAACTCCGTCAGGCGCAGCACCGACTTTTTGAAAAGGTCGTGCTTGTGTCCCTTTGTAGAAGGGTAAGTCTGTCATAATAGGAGCTTGATTTATAACAGTTTCATCTTTGATTTATAACAGTAATGCAGTAGAAGATTCTCTTACGAAGTAGGTTTCTCAGAGAAGGTATCCAGTAGCGTCGCTCAACAAGAGATTGTACACGCTGGGGACCACCATGAAGGGAATAAAAATGATAAAAGTCACATAAAAGAGAAACTAATCGCGATTATTTAGGTATCAAAATCGGAAGCTTCGAATGGTGAGGAATAGAAGAATGCTTCTGACGACCCCTTGCGAAATGAAGGGACAACGTTTCCTTAAATTGCTCTGACAAGGTTTCCCTTTGTTGAGGTTATAGAAAACATCTGAGAAATACTCTTCCTGGGTTAATCGAATATATACTAAAAGAGCATTCTGGAGTTTTGCAGAAGATAATGGATCAGTCACAGAAGAAGATTTGGCCTCGGGACGTTCAAAAAACCTAAGACAAATGCCATGACCCTTTGAAGTCTCACAAGAGAAGAGTATTTGTGGAAGTGCTCCAACAAATCATTAGGGCATCTCCTAGAGATGAGAGAGATAGACTTCAGTTCCAGTAGTTCCGCCGGAGGATCAAAGGTAGAGGCAGGCCAATCTGGAAGAGGTGACAACAAAAATTCTGGGCCATTCCTATATAGAGAATGTGAAATCAACTGTAGAGAAGTCAGTCCTCGAGATAAACAGTCTGCAGGATTGCTCTTAGAGGGAATGTAGTTCCACCAAGAAAGGTCGGTATACTCGAGAATTTGAACTACTCGATTAGCTATGTAGATCTTGAGAAGATGGGGTGGCTTTTGTAGCCAACGTAGCACATTACGAGAATCTGAAAAACAAAATATCTTGTCAATGTTAAGTTGTGCTATTAGTTCAACAGCAAACATACGAGCGGCCAGGGAGAGAATACCACGTTTTGTAAAGCGGGTTCATCGACTTTGACTGAATAACAAAGACAATCTGTCTGAGAGTTCCACTGAAGCCCGAGTACCTTGATGGTAGGAGTGTATCATCAAAGAGTAGAGGCATCTCTTGATGTTCTTCAGGGATCTGAGACAGATATTACACATTTTTCTAGAGAAGAATCTTTATGATTACTTGCCTTAGGTTCACCTCGCTGGCTATAATTATCATTACCAGGAGAGACATTTCTACGTAAGAGTGTTATGATTTTTCTTAGAACAAATTTGACAAGCACCATTTGATTTATAAACATCTAATAAATTTTCTTAATATGTTATCTCGCCCATTGATGTCATTATCAAGAAATTTAGGACACTTAACAATTTTATGAGAGGTTTTACATATTGGACATCGAGGTGAGATTACCTTTTGATTTAGAAAATAACACTTTGTTATTGTATTCAGAAAATAAAGATCTATTCTTCTTATTGACATAAACATTGGTAGAAATCATTTCTATGGTTTCTTTAAAAAGTTCCGCAACGCTATGTTGCGTTTTGATAATTTATTGTTCTGTTTCTATATTATATTTAGGTTAGGCCCATAGTTTTAGGATATTTTATTGTATTTTAAATTTCGATGATAAATCATTTGCTTAATTGTAATGCCACGCATATAATTACACTCCGGACATAACAACAAATCATGTACATAGCTTCGCCAATCATAGATCGATGAGATGCATAGGGTTTGGCAAACTCGATTTTAGTGCAGGGTCTATGTGGCATAGTCAGGTCGGATGTGTACCAAAACCATGACTGCTAAATTTAACAGTAGCCCTTGGGTGAAAACCTTCTACAATTTGTAAATAATCATTGGAATAAGAAATTAAAATTAAATTAGCTCCATATACCATTTTAATATTTTTTTGTTTTTTGTTAAATATTAATATATACTATTTTATATTCGTGTAATTCTGCATACATTCTGTATTTGAAATCATGGATAAACTTCCGCATACATTATAATTCTGCTGTATCCTGGGATACACCAAACATGCATTCATTATCCATACCACATACCATGGCACATATTTTTTTTGTAGTTATATAATTTGTGATTCCGTAAATGGCGGCAATCCACAATTTTAAGGAGTATGATCGTGAATAATGGATCTGTGGTATATAGGCTTTTTATCAGTACTCCTTATCGGTAGTGAAATGAGATGGACACCTTCATCGTTGGTACGATGTACATACGCATCTGGCTGTATGTGTACCCGTATTTATATTTGTATTTGTATTTGTATTATTTTAGTAAGGTATGGTCTCTAATATTTTGAGTTTTAATATGAAACAATGTAAGCCCCATGTAATTGATGGCAATGTATGACCAAGAGGAACATTTAGAAGTAGCAGTCAGAATTGAAATTGAGTTATAGAAGCTAGGAAATGCCACTCCACTGTCGTAGAGTCTGGGAATTCATTTAAAGGGACAGGGAAACTTTGATATTGATGTATTTTCTTTTTTTATGCCATTTGAATTGATTGTTTGAGGAGATGAGAGGGCGGATTCTTGATGATTATGGATGCCGGGGTTAACATAAGTTTGTGATACTGAGATAACATTTGGGGTGGGCTAATTTTATTATTCTTTATTATGAGGAAATCGTCGAATACCGGTAAGCCTGGTCAGCTACCGAAGGCCTAAGGAGGTATATGGGAAATGGGAAATGTTAGGGCTTTGTCAACCCAAATCGAATCAAGGTAGAATGGATTTATGGGGATCCAGTTGAAGTTTTTGTTGGGATTTCGTGCGTTCTGATCCTGAGGCGGTCAGGCAAATGTTTTGCATACTGTAGAGCCATGAAAATAAGGTCAATGAAGAGGGCATTGTCCCGAGTATTATCGAATACTGTTGAGTAAAATCATGCCTTGGTCACGCATGAAATCATGAGACATTGGGTACATGTCAATGTTGTAATATTAATTATGAGATTTGGGCAATCTCCGTAAAAGTGATAATATGGTTCTTGTCGGGCAATAATTTGTAAGTGCAGCCAAAGTAAGTGTTATGTGAAAGTGCAACGATAAGCATGTGCGATTAATAGACAATATCACAATAAAATATGTGATTTCCAACCTTGTTTAGTCACCATATTTTATTTAACCGGGAAGGAGGGTATTGTAGCATTACCAAGATACCACCGAGGATTTATAAAAAAAAATGGGTTTATAATAAATAAATGATGTTGCGCGAAGCGGCCACCAGAGGCAATAGCAGCACTTTCCAGAGATTCTACTTGGCCAGGAGAGAAATAGTTCAACTTTTAGCGGATGCTTTATAATTGGAGACGTCCGGCAGGTGCAGCTTGTTTAAACAATATCAAAAGGCAAGAAAATTCTGGAAAAGGAAGCTCGAAGCTCCGACCAATATGACGTAGATAAACAACGTGAGCCAATGAACAGCCAGATGCTACCGGTTTTCCCCCACCTAAGGCGCGAGGAGAGCTCTGAAAAAGACACGTTCACATCGTCACTCTTCAACCAGGCCCCGGGCAATATCCACGTCAGTCTGAGTGCCGAATTTTATAGAAAATTATTCTAAGTCCAAATGTAGTTTCCCAAGTGCTCCTATATAGGAATAGGGAGTCATCAATCCCTTTCCTACACTTCAATGATGAACGTAGTTTGATGACATCCGGACAATTGCACCAATTTAGTGTCGGAGTCAGCCGCCCTAAGGAAAATGTGGAATTCTACAATACAGGTTTCATTTCTTAACTGTTTAATTATTGCCAATAGATCCATTTAAAAGAACAGGGATGCCCTTCAGACCGATTCTAATTGTCATTATTTCGCCCATCAGGCTTCAATACTAAAGCAATTCATTTAATATGTTACTATTAACGATTGAGTGATGAGATCAGTCGTGGATCGGAGAGACTAGACATTGACTTCCAAACATCGGACACCATCCATCGATTGATTCCAGCACAGCCGCCCTAAGGAAAATGTGGAATTCTACAATACAGGTTTCATTTCTTAACTGTTTAATTATTGCCAATAGATCCATTTAAAAGAACAGGGATGCCCTTCAGACCGATTCTAATTGTCATTATTTCGCCCATCAGGCTTCAATACTTAAGCAATTCATTTAATATGTTACTATTAACGATTGACTTCTGTTATTTATCATTTAATCAATTGTAGCATGTCTACCCTATAGACAATATTTATCGTTATTATAAGGCTCAGAACTAGCGATGCCTGCGAGGGAATCGCGATCGCTAGGAGCAAAGTATGGGTTGTGGGGTATTGAATTAAAGAGAATTGCATTTGGAAGAGCATGCTCGAAACCAGCGATGTCTGCGAGGGAATCGTGATCGCTGGGAGCGAAAACAAAGAACTATAAAGATACAATGGAAAGGAAGCCAAGATAATTGTCTACATCCGGTGTATGATGGACAGTGGTGCAGGTTTTCACACAACTAGAAGCGGTTATAATTGGTAATATGTGATTGGCTGGAAATGAAATGGGCAGAGACCAACAACCAATCATACCTCAAGAACCGTCCCCTACCACGGTCAGGTCCCACAGACCACACCCAACTTTATTCATTCCTCGTTCATGTCTCGGGTGATCACCACGTATATTATCTGTTTTAATATCAGTTTGAATATGTGAAAGTACTATTTCCTCGTTCATGTCTTGGGTGATCACCACGTATCTTTTCTATAAGTAATATTAGTTTGAATATGTGAAATTACTACTTCCTCGTTCATATCTCAGTCGAGCTCCACGTATCTTTTCTGTTTTAATATCAGTTTGAATATGTGAAATAGTCAGTGAGATACACATTTTGAATTCGGACGCGCCAGGTCAGTGAGGGGCGTGAGTTCTGTCGTGACGTCGAGACTACGCGGATCTACAAGGACTGTGTGAGTAGATGATGTCTACGGGAAGTCCAGAAAGGATGATCACGCCGTCATTCGCCATGGATATCATATCGAGGTACCTCGTAATTGAGTTATAAAGTCCTTCAGACATATGGCCAAAACGTATTAAATTATTTTATTTTCTGTTGTAAATATTTAATGTTCTTTTAATTAATAAATATGTTAACTTTCTAGAGTTGGTTCATTCCATTTCCCCCTCCCATGCTTCTTCTGGTTGGCAGCAGTAATTAATTATTGTTAATTACTGATGGCAACTGCCCGTTAGGAACTTGTAACCGTCCTTCCCGTGGGAGTGCCCTTAGCTATCCAGGCATTGTTTTGATTAAAGTCGCGATTTAAAAAATTTTCAATTTTAATAATTTTTTCGGTATTAATTATATTTTATTTATATTTACTAATTACGTAAATTGCACTCATTTTTTGTTTTGTTTCATTGTTGTTCAATTTTTGTGTTACAATAAATATGCTTTCATTCTAAGTTTCGTTTACTTCCCCAGACGTTATGCATGCTACGCCAGGGTGGTCAAGTGTAATTAACAAAGAGTTAATTACAAGTGGTCACCATTTAATATCTTAAAGCTCTTCTGATACTGAGGAGGTGGAAGGCTATCCAGAGCAATATTTCGTTTTAAAGTCGCGATATATTTTAATATTCATTCAATTAACTTTTGCTCCGATAAATTAATGTTTTAATTTTTTTTATAACTTACTAATATTCCACTTCCCCAGTAGCAGAGTGTTTTAATAAAAAATACAAATAAAAGTAGATCGCGAGGCCAACGCCGCCTCAGCCTTCTTGGAGGATTATGCGGATGGGATTGTGATGATAAGGATTTGGCAAGAGGATTATTGTGGAAGGAGAGGTTGGTGTGGAACTTGGAAAAACGGGATTTGATGAGGTCTTGGACAAAAGGAACTTTGAGGTCATTATGGAGTGTAAGGTTGGAAACAAAAAAGGGAGCATCTACAATGATTCTAAGGACTTTGGATCCGCTTGATGTTTGATGGCTTGGCTGAGCCCCATAGCTCAAGTCCATACGTTCATATCGGTCGTATAATTGTCTTGTATATTGTAAGTTTGTTCTGTTAAGAAGTCTGTATAGTTGTCCAAATCGTCTGTTCAGTTCTTGGCGTTTCAGTCGAATATGGGGGATCCAAGTTAGTCGGCTGTCCAGGTAGAACCCAAGACTTGGTTCGAAATGGGAATTGGTACATTGTTGAACAGGACTGGAGGACATAATTGCCGTCTGGGGGTGAAGGTGATGTGGACACATTTCTCCTCATTGACTTTTATTCTCCCCAAACTACACCAGCTTTCCATATCGTGGAGATGCTTTTGCAGATTTTGGGAGACAATGATAGGATCAGGATTGGTGGAGAGAATAGCGGTATCATCCGCGAAGGTAGCTAGAAGAGTATTAGGGTTGGTGGGAATATCAGCAGTGTACACTGTGTAAAGGACCGGTCCCAGGACCCTTCGGGACCGGGGAACACCGGCCTTTACAGGTTTATAGTCAGAATGTTAGCAACCCTGACGCACCCAGAAGAAGCGACCAGAGAGGTAGGATCTCAGGACAAGGTGTGGGGAAGCAGGTGCTTCAGCTTGAAGAGTAGGCCAGGGTGCCAAACCCGGTCGAAGGCTTGCGCCACGTCCAGAAAAGCACCTGTACAAAAACTTTTGTTTTCCAAAGCTGAAGAAATGCGATCCGCAAGGCGAAGACCCTGCTGGACAGTAGAGTGACTAGATCTGAAGCAGAACTGGTGGTTAGGGATTATGTTTTGCGATTCTAGGATGGGGTATACTCTTTTGAGGATTAATCTCTCGAGGATTTTGGGCAGGATGGGAAGTAGGCTGATTGGTCGATAGGATGCTGGGGAATTAGGTGGTTTGCCGGGTTTCAGGATTAGGATAATGTCAGAGAACTTCCAGACAGTAGGGAAATAGGT
The DNA here is from genome assembly GCA_963662175.1 of Aradus depressus. Lineage (NCBI taxonomy): Eukaryota > Metazoa > Arthropoda > Insecta > Hemiptera > Aradidae > Aradus > Aradus depressus. The sequence goes on from OY759214.1 coordinate 103,531,220, forward strand.
GATTCTAAAGACGCTATTGTAAATGTATGTTAGGAAAAGGATGGCTTTTTTAGGAAGGTGGTTGAGGATGTTTCCTGGAATGAGGTCATAACCGGGGGACTTTTTGGAGGAAAGTGACTTTATGAAATGGATGACTTCTGAAGGATGAACTGGTTTCGGAGGTAGCGAAAGTTGTAGGGGAGAGTTTAGGAACTCTTGAACTTGTGAAGAAAGGGACAGAGGATCAGGATGTGGGGTGAATGTTTTTTGGAGATGGGATGCAAAAATATCGGATTTGTCCCTATCCGATGCAGCCCAAGAGCCATCATCTCGGCGTATTGGAGGGGAAGGGGTGTGATACTTCAGGATTTTTTTTGTAGTGGACCAGAGAGATTTATCATGAGTTGACAGGGAAGCTAGGTAGGAGTTGTAATTTTCGGAACGGTAGGATGACAACTTTTGTTTGAGGAGTCGAGTGAGGCGGGTATAGTTTGAGCGGTCAGAAGCATAACGCGTACTTTGCCAGGTGGCTCGGGCACGGCGTTTGGAGGAGATAAGGTTGAGGATGTCGGTGGGGAGGGGGAGGGGGTGATTTCTGGGAGGAGCTCTGCGAGCTAACTGAATGGAAGCTTTCCATACGCTCTCCTGGATAGAAGTGGTGAGGTGTTGGACTGCATCATCTAGGTCTTCCGGGATTTTTAGAGAGATTTGTAGGTCTATGGAATTTTCTAAGGTTGTTCGAAAAAGGTGCCAGTCGATTGGGCCTTGGATTAAGGAGGGGGAAAGAGGTTTTGGGATGGGTTGCAGACTGAGAGTAAGAAGAACAGGACTGTGGTCGGATGAAAGGTCATCGAGACGGGAGATCGTAGAGTATAGGGCTCCCAGATTCTGAGAAACGAAAAAATCCAGCAGATCTATTAAGCATTGTAGTTGCATAACATATTATGTTAAATAAATAGTTGATCTTGGATAGCCATAATGAACTTTCTGTCTCTAATTATGGTAGTTATTATTATTTTAATTAATTTATTTTTGTTACTATTATTTTTTCCAGTATACCTTATTAATATTGATGGAGGCTTCCGGGATTGTAAGAATATAGCTTTCATATTTTTAATCAAAAAAATTAATACATTTAATATATAAGTCAGAATAGGAGATCGACACCAATGAAACAAACACAATCACCAAACCGAAAGTTCCTCCAATATTTCTCATTCAGGCTGACAATTATCAAGAAATTATTACTGATATAAAAAAAGTAGTAACTTCACCTTTCGAAACAAAATTATACAATAAAAAAATTAGAATATCCCTGACTTCCATAGACGACTTTCGAAAACTTACAAAATTCTACGACAGCTCAGACGTGAAATATTACACATTCATTAATCCTGAAGATAGGAAACTTTCAGTGATAATTCGCGGAGTGCCTTATTCTTTATCCGATAAAGAAATATTTGAGGAACTTTCGTTAATTTATCTAGTGGTCAGAGCAACGAGACTTCTCAATCGAGAGCACAACCCAACTCCATTAGTAGCTCTAGAATTGGAAAACAATGACACCGGGAAAGCTATTTTCCAATTAACTCGTATGTTCTATACAGTGGTACAGGTGGAGCCTCGACGGAAGTCCCACAACATCCCTCAGTGTACCAACTGTCAGCTTTACGGTCACACCAAGAATTTCTGCCATTTAGATCCCAGATGCGTCAAATGCGCTCAGGACCATCATTTCACCAACTGTCCCTTAAAAATCACCCCGACCCCAAAGTGCGTAAATTGCCAGGGAAATCATACCGCGAATTACCGAGGCTGTATAATTCGCCAGAAACTGCTAACTGCAAGGCAGCCTGCCAAACGACCAACAGTGGAGTCAGTTGGCCAAACCCGGACAGGGGCAGCCCCACCCCCTCCCGATAATCCCTGGTTCACCAAGAATCAGAACCGGCCCTTTTCGAGACCCAAAACCCTGGAACATTCTCACACCGCTCCACATAACACCCAGTCCGACCCCACTCTCACCATGTTCACTGACATCATTTTTAACATAATAAAACCATTTATTCCACAAATTCAATCATTCTTCACAACATTTCTAACTTCACTCTTCAATCAACCACCTCTCATAATGCTTCCCCATAGAAAATACATCTCCAATATCAAAATACTAAATTGGAATGCGGACGGTCTGAAACGTCAACGTTCGGTTCTAATCGAATTTCTACGCAGACATGAGATTGATGTTGCATGCAACACGGAGACTGCCCTCGACCCCTCCGAGAGTCTTAGAATCACAGGTTACAAGTTCTACAGAAAGGACAACAACTCTCGTTCTGGAGGCGTTGGCATTCTTGTCAAGAAGAATATTTCCCATTCCGAACTGTTATTGGGACGGATGCTGCATTGGGAGGCTACGGGTATTAGTGTTATTAAGGGCAACAACACTCGATTGAAAGTTGTAGCTGTAGCATACAAGGCCCCCCATCATCTACTGGTTCAGACTGACCTGGAGCAACTCTTCACAGGACATCTTACCATCATAGCAGGCGACCTAAACAGCAAGAACCAGATCTGGAGATGCAGGCTGAGCAACACAAACGGACGGCATCTTATGGACATTTGCGGCTTACTTGGGATCCTCGTTTCGGCACCTTCTGAACCAACACACTTTCCATCACAACATCGCTATTTACCAGACATACTCGACATTACACTAATTCAAGACTTCAACTCACCTCTTTTTCACACAACAGTTCCCGAACTTGACTCCGATCATGTACCCGTTATCATCACAATTGATAACAAAATACAGACAACTCCAACTCTCCCTCAACTAATCAATGGCAAAATAGACTGGGATACATTTCGATATGAACTTGACAAGTCTCTACACATACCAACAGATTACAACTTGACAGACAAAATTGAAAAATCTATAACTGACTTTACGCAGCATATCAAATCATCCATAGCCAGTGCAACAGTCAAGAAAAATCGTGACATGAGACGACGACCACATCATCCCATTCCGAACTACATACTAAAACTAATTCAAGACAAAAACAGATTACGACCTAACTGGCAACGTACCAGAGAACCAAACACTAAATTACAACTGAACCGACTGACACGTCAAGTGAAATGGGAACTGGATTATCTACGAATTGACAACAATCGCCAGCACTTACAGGACATAACTCCATGAGACCCAAATCTGTGGCGAGAGACGAAACGGATACTAAGACAGACCAACTCCATTCCTCCATTAAAACGGACTGACGGCATCGCTGTGACTGACGACGAAAAATGTAATGTTATAGCGCGACATCTCGAAAACACGTTTACATCCACCATCATCAGCAATTACTACACGCCGGAAATCACATACTTCAAGACACATCTCCCACACACAGCAGAGTCAACTTTTCAATTTACAACACCTTCAGAAATCGAACAATTACTTCACAAATTACCTCTTCGGAAGGCGCCAGGCGATGACCTGATTCCAAATCTGGTTCTCAAGAATCTGTCTTCAAAGGCTGTAGCGTATCTGACCAGCGTTTTGAATGGTTGTCTTCAATGCTGGTACTTCCCACGACAGTGGAAGAATGCCATTGTCACTGTATTTCACAAGAGCGGCAAGCCCAAGGACGAAGCATCTAGCTACCGACCTATAAGTCTCCTTAAAACTCTCTCAAAGTTGTTCGAGAGGGTCATCTACCGTCGGCTGTTATGCTTCCTCCAAGACACCAACGTATTCCCCACCACCAATTTGGATTCAAGCCGAAACACTCGACCGTTCACCAGCTGCAGAGAGTCACAGAATACATTGTCACCGGCTTCGAGAGGAAGGAGTACTCTGTAGGACTCTTCCTCGATGTGGCTGCTGCATTCGACAGCGTATGGCACGACGGCCTTATCTTCAAGCTTTGGAGGACGGGAGTTCCTCTATACCTCCAACGGATCATCTTGGGGTTCCTTTCTGAACGGACGTTTCAGGTCAGAGTGAACTCCTCCATCAGTGGGAAGACGTCCATACATTCCGGAGTACCACGGGGGGCAATTCTAAGTCCGATACTGTTCAACCTCTACTGTTACGACATGCCAGACTCTCCATCTACGCTGTTGGATACTTATGCCGACGATACGATGCTTGTGTCTCAGCACAGGGATCTCTCTTTGGCCGCAGTGTCCCTTCGACGGAGTGTGGAGAGTGTGACAGTGTGGTTCGACAGGTGGAACTTGAAGCTCAATACTGCCAAGACGGAGGCCCAAGTTTTCTCACTTCGTAAAATTAACACTAACACCACTCAAAGTCAATAATACAGATATACATTGGACACCCAATGACCAAACAGTCAGATATCTCGGCGTACACTTCGACACTAAACTTACTTGGACTCAACACATAAACGAACCACTCACACGAGCATACCACTGGGGGCCAGCAAAACAAACATTAACAAATTGAGGAAGTTTGAAAACAAGTTTCTCCGACTTGCATAAAGGCTCCTTTGTTCGTCCGTAACAGTCAAATCCGGCGTGAGTTGGGAGTGCCGGAAGTTGCAGACCATATCACCCAGGTTACACAGCAGTTCCACGATGGTCTTGTCGATGTGCCGGCCGCTACCTTCTTCACCCTCGGTCGGACCACCACCAACAGGATACTCAAACCTCGGCTATACCAGGACATTATATAACCCTTGTATATAACGTGATTTGTTTCTCTTTTAATGTGTAGAGCACTAAGTGTGCTGAGCCAATAAAAATGTTTTTTTTTTTTTTTAATTATATCAATTATTAAATAAATACATTCAATATATAAGTCAGAATGAGGGATTGAGATCGAATGGGGTATTGAGAATGGGGGATCAAGATTATTAATATCAATTAAATAAATACACTTAATATAGTCAGATTGGGGATTGATTCTAGTGCAGGGATCACCCGAAAACGGTTGAATACTAGCAGTGGTGTCCGGCATTGCCAGGAGATAACTAGATTTTATGCATCTCGAGGTCTCTACCAAGTCTAATTTATCTTTCAAATATATGACAGTATTATGGTTGTAAATGAATGTTAGTAAAAGTATCGAAATGGCAAGAAAATACTGCGGTAGTAATATTCTAGTAATAAAGTAGTAATATTCTAACGTAAAAAATTAATAATAGTGATTTTTAAACATTTCTTATTCCTCAGCTACTTCCGAACGGTGAAATAAACTTGAAGAAGTACGAACGTATAGTGAAAAAAAGATTTGAACATATACCGGAGGATTGGTTAAAAAGAATCAAGAGGGACTGCGAGAATTGTAAGTAGAATACGGTGGTTCCTTCATTTTACCATAGGTGAGAGTGGGGTCCGCGCACATTAGAGTAGTGGTCCACAACAAGAAAGAGGAGGTCCGCAGAAGGTGTGCGGGGGTCTGCAGACACCTGAGTGGTGGTCCGCAGACAGGTCAGTTGTGATCGGTAGAAACATGAGTGGTGGTCCGCAGACAGGTCAGTTGTAGTCGGTAGACACATGAGTGGTGGTCCGCAGACAGGTCTGTTGTAGTCGGTAGACACATGAGTGGTGGTCCGCAGAAAGGTCTGTTGTAGTCGGTAGACCCTTGAGTGGTGGTCCGCAGACAGGTCAGTTGTGGTCGGTAGACACATGAGTGGTGGTCCGCAGATAGTCAGTTGTGGTCGGCAGACATGTCTGTAGTGGTCCGATGACAGGTCAATTGTGGTCGGGATATTTCTGTAGTGGTTCGCAAACACCTGAGTGGTGAACCGCAGACAGGTCAGTTGTGGTCGGCCGACACATGAGTGGTGGTCCGCAGAGAGAGGTCAGTTGTAGTCGGTAGACACTTGAGTGGTGGTCCGCAGACAGGTCTGTGGTGGTTCGCAGACATGTTAGTAGTGGTCCACAGACAGGGCTGTGGTGATCCGCAGACAAGACAGTGGTGATCCGCAGACATGTCTGTAGTGTTTCGCAGACTGGTCTGTAGTGTTTCGCAAACAGGTCTGTGGTGGTCCGCAGACACCTTAGTGGTGAACCGCAGACAGGTCAGTTGTGGTCGGCAGACACATGAGTGGTGGTCCGATGACAGGTCAGTTGTGGTCGGAACATTTCTGTAGTGGTTCGCAGACACCTGAGTGGTGAACCGCAGACAGGTCTGTGGTGATCCATGTCTGTGTGGTCCGCAAATAGGCAGGTCAGTTGTGGTCGGCAAACACATGAGTGGTGGTCCACAGAAAGGTCTGTTGTAGTCAACAGACACGTCTGTGGTGGTTCGCAGACATGATAGTAGTGGTCAGCAGACCAGGCTGTGTTGATCTACATACAGGGCTGTAGTGGTTTGCAAATAGGCATGTGGTGATCGGCAGACACATGAGTGGTGGTCCGCAGACACATGAGTGAGTGGTGATCCGCAAGTAGGTCTGGTGTGGTCGGCAAGACACATGAATGGTGGTCCGAAGACAGGTCAGTTGTGGTCGGGAGCTATGTCTGTATTGGTTCGCATACACGTCGGTGGTGCTCCGCAGAGTGGTAAATATAATAAATATAAAGTAAATATAAAGTATCGAATTTTATGCTGATGTTGCCTACTATTGTCAATGCAACATAAAATTCGACACCTTATATTATGTCAGGATATATTTTTTTAATGTCAATTATTCATATTCCCACCTAATACCGATCGCTTCCTGAAAGAAAATGTTTACTTTCAACTCTCTACTTTTTGTAAACTATAATTTAATAAACTTATTTAAAGTTAGTATATGTACTCGTATATATTTCAAAATTTGTTTTTTATATAATGTTTTTCTATAAATTTTAAATAAACATTTTTAAGAGGTGGTCAGTAGAAATGTTGAGAAAAACGAATGTTTATTATTATTTTTCAAGCCTAGTAATATTTTTGTAGATTTGAAACCAGATAAATTCGATAGAAAAATTGATATAGCGATGGCGGCCTTCTACTGCCTCGAGATAGGCACTTCTGTACTGGTACGTATTCATAAATTACTTTTTTTAAATGCTCTTCGAATTTTGTAAATTTGAAAGTTTGAAATTGTAAATTTGTAAATTCGAAAGCGGATATGGCAGAGGGACCTGCTCCAGGACTAGCATCACGTACCTCAGCAGTACAGCCACGCATTTGACACTGCACTAGTTTTCGCTATTGCTAATGGCAAATGTTATGCCGTTGTAAATATATAAATACAATTTAAAAAACAGCACCTTTTAAAAAAAGTCGTCGGTAAATCACCGGCGATCTACTACCCCAGAAAGAATTAATTAAATGTTCGCTCCCCCTCCAAAACCAGTCAATCGTTTGCGTTAATATTTAACAGTTGACTTACATATGGGCCCCTAAATCCTCATACTAAATTTTGTGTCGATATATTCATCACATCGGCAGTTACTGAGGTTTCTGAGTTGAGCCCCCCTTCTGATCCCCTTCCTTTTCGCTGAATCAGCTGAAAATTTATAAGTTTCGTTCTCATGAGCTTTTGGAATTCACATATGAAATTATGTGTCGATACATTCCTCTTTCGGCAGTTATTCGAGTTTTTATGTTAAGCCTCAACCTAATCCCTCTCTTTCCTTTGGTCGATTTGGCTGAAATACAATAAGCGTCATCGCTAGAGGGTTCTGGGTTGACATATAATATTTCATGTTTATAAATTTATTCTATCGAGAATTATCGTATCAACAGACAAATAGAAATTTGTTTATTAATAATATTCAGGACCTAGTGGTCGGAAAAAACAGAAATTCCGATGAAAACTCCGAATTGAAATTTTGATTGATTACATAACTTCCCCTATACTTCGTTACCTGGGGAAGTAAACCTGATGGTATCACATGAAGGTAACAGGTATAAATAACAATATTTGTATATTATTATTATTAACTTTATTTTTGTTTCTTTAGCATAGCTTCCATGACGTTCAGCCAATCACACCCCCGGCACCAGAAAAAGTATTAAATGACAAAATTGTACATGCATTAAATTTGGCCATTTCAAAAGAAAAAGGTATTATGACACTTTTCTTTTTTTCTCTTTCTCTTTTTTGTATCTTAATATTTCAATATATAATTATATTTATTTCCGTTAAACTGTAGCATGATAGATAGACGACCCCTTGGCCACCACCCTCTCCTCCCTGAACAGTTGAAAGAATAATATTATTTATTTCCGTTAAACTGTAAGATGATGGATAGATGACCCCTCGGCCACCACCTTCTCCTCCCTGAACAGTTGAAAGAATAATACTATTTATTTCCGTTAAACTGTAAGATGATGGATAGACGACTCCTCGGCCACCACCTTCTCCTCCTTGAACAGTTGGAGGAATAATACTATTTATTTCCGTTAAACTGTAAGATGATGGATAGACGACTCCTCGGCCACCACCTTCTCCTCCCTGAACAGTTGAAAGAATAATACTATTTATTTCCGTTAAACTGTAAGATGATGGATAGACGACCCCTCGGCCACCACCTTCTCCTCCCTGAACAGTTGAAAGAATAATGCTATTTATTTCCGTTAAACTGTAAGATGATGGATAGACGACCCCTCGGCCACCAACTTCTCCTCCCTGAACAGTTGAAAGAATAATACTATTTATTTCCGTTAAACTGTAAGATGATGGATAGACGACCCCTCGGCCACCACCTTCTCCTCCCTGAACAGTTGAAAGAATAATACTATTTATTTCCGTTAAACTGTAAGATGATGGATAGACGACTCCTCGGCCACCACCTTCTCCTCCCTGAACAGTTGAAAGAATAATACTATTTATTTCCGTTAAACTGTAAGATGATGGATAGACAACCCTCGGCCACCACCTTCTCCTCCCTGAACAGTTGAAAGAATAATACTATTTATTTCCGTTAAACTGTAAGATGATGGATAGACGACTCCTCGGCCACCACCTTCTCCTCCCTGAACAGTTGAAAGAATAATACTATTTATTTCCGTTAAACTGTAAGATGATGGATAGACGACCCCTCGGCATCCACCTTCTCCTCCCTGAACAGTTGAAAGAATAATGCTATTTATTTCCGTTAAACTGTAAGATGATGGATAGACGACCCCTCGGCCACCACCTTCTCCTCCCTGAATAGTTGAAAGAATAATACTATTTATTTCCGTTAAACTGTAAGATGATGGATAGACGACCCCTTGGCCACCACCTTCTCCTCAACGAACAGTTGAAAGAATAATACTATTTATTTCCGTTAAACTGTAAGATGATGGATAGACGATTCCTCGGCCACCACCTTCTCCTCCCTGAACAGTTGAAAGAATAATACTATTTATTTCCGTTAAACTGTAAGATGATGGATAGACGACCCCTCGGCCACCACCTTCTCCTCCACCTTCTCCTCCCTGAACAGTTGAAAGAATAATATTATTTATTTCCGTTAAACTGTAAGATGATGGATAGACGACTCCTCGGCCACCACCTTCTCCTCCCTGAACAGTTGAAAGAATAATACTATTTATTTCCGTTAAACTGTAAGATGATGGATAGACGACCCCTCGGCCACCACATTCTCCTCCCTGAACAGTTGAAAGAATAATATTATTTATTTTCCGTAAAACTGTAAGATGATGGATAGACGACTCCTCGGCCACCACCTTCTCCTCCCTGAACAGTTGAAAGAATAATACTATTTATTTCCGTTAAACTGTAAGATGATGGACAGACGACCCCTCGGCCACCACCTTCTCCTCCCTGAACATTTGAAAGAATAATACTATTTATTTCCGTTAAACTGTAAGATGATGGATGGACGACTCCTCGGCCACCACCTTCTCCTCCCTGAACAGTTGAAAGAATAATACTATTTATTTCCGTTAAACTGTAAGATGATGGATAGACGACTCCTCGGCCACCACCTTCTCCTCCCTGAACAGTTGAAAGAATAATACTATTTATTTCCGTTAAACTGTAAGATGATGGACAGACGACCCCTCGGCCACCACCTTCTCCTCCCTGAACATTTGAAAGAATAATACTATTTATTTCCGTTAAACTGTAAGATGATGGATAGACGACTCCTCGGCCACCACCTTCTCCTCCCTGAACAGTTGAAAGAATAATACTATTTATTTCCGTTAAACTGTAAGATGATGGACAGACGACCCCTCGGCCACCACCTTCTCCTCCCTGAACAGTTGAAAGAATAATACTATTTATTTCCGTTAAACTGTAAGATGATGGATAGACGACTCCTCGGCCACCACCTTCTCCTCCCTGAACAGTTGAAAGAATAATACTATTTATTTCCGTTAAACTGTAAGATGATGGATAGACGACTCCTCGGCCACCACCTTCTCCTCAATGAACAGTTGAAAGAATAATACTATTTATTTCCGTTAAACTGTAAGATGATGGATAGACGACTCCTCGGCCACCACCTTCTCCTCCCTGAACAGTTGAAAGAATAATACTATTTATTTCCGTTAAACTGTAAGATGATGGACAGACGACCCCTCGGCCACCACCTTCGCCTACCTGAACATTTGAAAGAATAATACTATTTATTTCCGTTAAACTGTAAGATGATGGATAGACGACTCCTCGGCCACCACCTTCTCCTCCCTGAACAGTTGAAAGAATAATACTATTTATTTCCGTTAAACTGTAAGATGATGGACAGACGACCCCTCGGCCACCACCTTCTCCTACCTGAACATTTGAAAGAATAATACTATTTATTTCCGTTAAACTGTAAGATGATGGATAGACGACTCCTCGGCCACCACCTTCTCCTCCCTGAACAGTTGAAAGAATAATACTATTTATTTCCGTTAAACTGTAAGATGATGGATAGACGACTCCTCGGCCACCACCTTCTCCTCCCTGAACAGTTGAAAGAATAATACTATTTATTTCCGTTAAACTGTAAGATGATGGACAGACGACCCCTCGGCCACCACCTTCTCCTCCCTGAACATTTGAAAGAATAATACTATTCATTTCCGTTAAACTGTAAGATGATGGATAGACGACTCCTCGGCCACCACCTTCTCCCTGAACAGTTGAAAGAATAATACTATTTATTTCCGTTAAACTGTCACATGATAGATAGACGACCCCTCGGCCACCACCTTCGCCTCCCTGAAAGGAAGGAAGGGAGCAGAAAATGGAGAAAGGTGGCAGAAATTATGTTTCAGTTTAAAATATTGCGGAATGTTATTATAATAGATCTATTATAATAACATTCCGCAATATTTTAAACTGAAACATAATTTCTGCCACCTTTCTCTCTTTTCTGCTCCCTTCCTTCCTTTCAGGGAGGCGAAGGTGGTGGCCGAGGGGTCGTCTATCTATCATGTGACAGTTTAACGGAAATAAATAGTATTATTCTTTCAACTGTTCAGGGAGAAGGTGGTGGCCGAGGAGTCGTCTATCCATCATCTTACAGTTTAACGGAAATAAATAGTATTATTCTTTCATCTATGTTAGTAAACCCCTTTTGGTCCGCTTCGCTCGCTCGTTGAGTAGAAACATTTGTATTATGTTGGGACAATATTGGCGCGCTCCTCGTCTCTCGTTTTTTTTATAAAATCACTAGCAGTAATACCCGGCGTTGCCCGGGGAACTATGTATGTTGGTCCCACCCAATCTGACTAAATAAATTGATGAGAGTAGAAGGGAAATGGGGACTTTGGATCAGTTGCCCCTCATGACCTTTGACCCCACGGGGTCACGTGACCTTCACCCCCCGCCACCGCCACTCCCCCCATCCTTCCCAGCTCCGAATCACCCACCATCGTACATCCCCAGCTCAATAAGTTTCCACTCTCCCTCTAAACCTCAATAAGTTTCCGCTCTCCCTCTAAACCTCGATAAGCCCCCCCCCCCTCCCCTAATTTTTTCATCTCAATTTTTGTCCTTTGAATCACTACCAATCTACTTCCTCATCGTTTTTGCATGCATTATACATGTTCAAACATGTCGAGACCTGTTGTTGCAGGCATACTTCACCAATTTTTATTTCATGATTTAATCTTACATCCCCACGTCAATTAACACATCCAATGTGCTTCCCCATCTCAATACCCCCGCTCTCCCTCCGATTCACTACTCTCTATCTTCAGTATAGCGGCGTAGCCAATCCATCTCAATTTTCTCACTTATACTTCCCCACCTAATTCTCCCTTTAAACCTTTTACTCAGACACACATCCAAGCAATTTTCTTTAGATTTCATCATAGTCCACTACTCTTAGCACCATCATGCTTCGCCCCTGTTCAACACCTACAACCTCTCTAGATCGTCTGACATTTTCATCATAACCCGGTCAACCCATACATAAACCTACATTCTACGTCCATTAGCCTTTCCCTCTGAGTCAGTCAAACTTACCCACCTCAAATCATCTTCAATGCACATACCCACATCAATTATTCTAAAACATAATCTTTAATTATAATAGTTCTACTTCCTGAGACCTATTAGACTTCTTCCAACCGGCAGAGACTTTGCAACCCACACCTAATCCTCAGGTCTTTCTCCTAATTTTTATGACTCACTTCTACTTCCCCACATCAATCGTCTAATTGTTTTTTCTCAACTTGTCCTTACCAATTTTCTGTTCTCTACTTCTAAAACCTTTTACTCATACATACCCGCCCATACACGCGGAGTAATCTTTAGATCTAGATGTACCTTTCCATGGATACATTCTTAGGCTAACATGCAGTATATTCAACTTACGTTATGTTACATACTACTTCTCATCTCCAGCACTTAACTTACTTAGCACCTCTACTGTATTCCAATCCTCGTTTATAGCGGTCAAAACAATTTCTTTTTCCTTCCACCAACCGTCCTCTACTGTAATTGCTCTCCTAACCTTCTTAAACCCCCGCACAATTCTGACAACGACCAATCCATCCCAATATTCTGCTCTCCACTTCTACTTCCCCAACATCATATCAAGTTAGAACCCTACAAGTGTAGACTACTCCCCCGTCAACATTTCTTTCTCATTCAAACCACTTCTATCCCACCTCTCACTCAGACATACCTGCACACTTGCATCACATGCAGAAAATCAAATTTAAATGCTTCTCCCTACCTAAACCGCCAGGTCAACACCCCCACAGTTCTCGTCGATATTTAGATTCGCGTTTCCAATATTACTTTACCATCACTATTTTTACGACTAATAACCTACAATCTAGCAGGAACTTAAATTATCCCCCTGCACAACACTACTCCGGATATATTCAGAACCCACTCCCACACATCTGAGCACCAATAGAACTCTAACCTAGGACCCCTGCTGTGTAGGCTCACTCACATTGGTACCTGTCAACCCATCTTTATAACTGCAAAAGCCGGGGGTAATTTCATATTCAAGTATTTTTCCTAAGATTTCATACTGATGAAGGCTCTAGACCCCTTCATCACCAACGAGATCAGTTAAAGAACTATTTTATAACACAGCCCCAACGTACATATAAGGTGTGTCCAATACAATAGGAACTCTTCTTATATAGCTATCCTAAGAAGAAGTCATTGAAAACTTTACCCACTGAGCCGGATAATTATTTATAGTAGAGATACTAATATTTTTTGAATGGGTAGGCGGCCTTGTGTAACATTTCATTATCAGAAATTAGCTGTGATGTACTTTTCTACAAATCAGAGACTATGCAGAGACAATAGAATCCTTCCGAGAGATCCAATATATCGTCACGACACAACACTTCACAAAAATACGGAATTGTTCACCTATCCCTATAAACATCACTCAACTGCAACTTCCCCAAATCTAAAAAACTTAGAAGTCGCTCGGACACATTTTAAAAACCCCACCACTCTTCTATATACTTCCTCAGCTAAATTCTTTCCCTGGTTCCCCTCTATAGTATATCTTAAACTCTAAAGTAACCCCAACCCGAACACCATTCCTATCAATCTAAACTTTTATTTCTCAGTCATGCACCATAGATAGGGTTTTCTATAGGTGCTATCACCAATCTCCTACATGCATATATATATATATAATATATTTTCTATAGTTCCCCCGACATTTTTCTACAACTAACACTCAACCGTTCCTCAATTAATATTATAACGCAGCCCTCACACCCATACTCCATTGTATTTATTTTTCAAGTCCCAAGCTCTTCGTCTAATATACATCACAGTTCCCACCGGTATTTGAGAACCCATATAGTATTATTGTTCCATCCTCACCCACATCTCATGGACCCCACAATTCACCCCTCCTTCCCCGCATATATGGTATTGAGAGCCAAAACTCTTACGATGACCCAATACAACAGTTATTTTACCGATTCATCTTCATAGCCACAAAACCCGGGATTATTTAATATTTTAGTATATTTCTTTTTTCATTATTTGTCACAGTTTTTTTTTCCCCACATACAACGCCTACTCCACTCAACTGTTTTTTCTTAAAGTCCTATACATATCTTACATCCTTTCATATATTTATTTTTTATTTAGTCATATTATTTTATATTTTATGCGATTAATATTTATTTACATTTTCGAAAATTTACGTAAATTATGAAAATTTTGTAGCATATTCAGGAACATTTTTTGTGATGAATGTGACTGCGTAATAACTATCGTGATTATAAGAAAAATTGGTGAGTACAAGCTGGTCAGTATTAAGAAATAAAAATCGTATATAGGTTCCATATCATAGGCAGTTTCTTATTGTTGTTGGGGCTAGGTGTATTGCTGGAAACCCATTAATGATCGGCTCTTCTCGGCTCGTCTCGGATTTTATCGGCTCCTTTCGTTGCATGTAGGATGAAAAAAACTATAAATACGTTCTGTTTGGTCAGTAGTTATCTGTTTTCATTGTGAACGTGTTAACAACTTTGAGATAAATACAATCTGATCATTCACTATTTATTGAACCGAAGTTGTCAACCCTGCTACAATAAATACGGTCTGTTTGGTGATTATTAGGCAGACTTCATTGATCTAGTAATCCACAGCAGGTTAGATACCATGGGGGTCAAACGAAACGCTCTCACTATAGAAAATAAAATAAAAATAATTAAACTTTTTGATGAAGGAGAAAAGGTTGGAGAAATATCGAAACATTTCAAGATTCCTCAATCCACGATTTCTTCAATTTTAAAGAGGCGAGCAACCATTTTTCAATTAGATACATGTGGTAAAAGACATATTAAACGAATTAGAACTAATGGTGGAACACACTCCCAGAATACACCCCCACTTGCCTTCAACGGAGAGAATTACACACAACAACACACAGACTCTTCAGAGGACGATGTGGGTGAACACTCCAGTTCATCACAACAGCAAACGGTCTCTTCACAGCATGATTCGGGTGAAGACGGAAGTGAACGAATTCATTCAACAGAACACCGAAGAGTAGTATATGGTGATAAAAAACCAACAAAAAAGTTCAACCTTCCTAAACCCGTAAAAGGCTTAATACCTCTGTCTAAGGAAAATATGACGTTTTTACGTTTGGTCGGGTATAAAGTTCTGTCATCAACGTATAGATGTTAGATTTGGATAGTTCAAAGAGGGGTTCGGGTATCATTTTCATTACCGAAGCCATCGGGGGTATAGATGGAATAAGAAAATCTGTTCGACATGAAAACACTCACACTTTGCCATCATATAGGTTTATCTATTTAAAAGGTAGATTTTTTCAAGGAGAATGGGACAACGACAGTTGCAACATTCTAAAAGCGGGTTTTGTTCAATTCCAGTGCTTCCTGGGTAATAACTCGGACTATATTTTGAAGGATATATCAATAATGGGCATTAACTTTATTGGGAATAGGTACACAGCATATCACAAACGAAAAGATTATTAAAAAGAATCAAATCGAATGCTGTGAGGTTGAAGGCTTGGAGAGGCTATAAACGCACGCAGGTCGTATGAGTGAAGGTTTGGAGAGGATATAGATGCCCGCAGACCAGTGTGATCACCAGCAGTTCTAAATGTTGAAAACACTGATTTGAGGAAAAGTAGGAGAGTACAATCGTGTTAATATGCCTGTATTTTTGATTTGCAGGAAAGGGCCTTGCCCCTTTTTATTCATGCTTTGTATCCAAAAGTATATATATTTCAGTTTTCATTTGACTATATGCTTATATCATCTCTTTGTGAGAGCGGTTCTAAATCTGCTGGGTAAGTTTCGTTCTTGATCAGTGTATACATGTACCCCCAAAATCCTGTTCCTTTGAACCAAATTCAACTCAGTCAAATCGATTCAAATCCCTATATTATACTGCAATATTCTCGCTCAAACATCACTACACTCTCCTTCTAGTTATAACGATATCGCTATATTTATAACGATATTACTGTAGTTATAACGATATCGCTATATTTATAACGATATTACTGTAGTTATAACAATATCGCTATATTTATAACGATATCACAGTAGTTATAACGATATCCCTATATTTATAACGATATCACAGTAGTTATAACGATATCGCTATATTTATAACGATATTACTGTAGTTATAACGATATCGCTATATTTATAACGATATCACAGTAGTTATAACGATATCGCTATATTTATAACGATATCACAGTAGTTATAACGATATCGCTATATTTATAACGATATTACTGTAGTTATAACGATATCGCTATATTTATAACGATATCGCTATATTTATAACGATATCGTTATAAATATAACGATATCACAGTAGTTATAACGATATCACTGTAGTTATAACGATATCGCTATATTTATAACGATATTACTGTAGTTATAACGATATCGCTATATTTATAACGATATTACTGTAGTTATAACAATATCGCTATATTTATAACGATATCACAGGAGTTATAACGATATCGCTATATTTATAACGATATCACAGGAGTTATAACGATATCGCTATATTTTTAACGATATCACAGTAGTTATAACGATATCGCTATATTTATAACGATATCACAGTAGTTATAACGATATCGCTATATTTATAACGATATTACTTTAGTTATAACGATATCGCTATATTTATAACGATATTACTGTAGTTATAACGATATCGCTATATTTATAACGATATCACAGGAGTTATAACGATATCGCTATATTTATAACGATATTACTGTAGTTATAACGATATCACTATATTTATAACGATATCACAGGAGTTATAACGATATCGCTATATTTATAACGATATCACAGTAGTTATAACGATATCGCTATATTTATAACGATATCACAGTAGTTATAACGATATCGCTATATTTATAACGATATCACAGTAGTTATAACGATATCGCTATATTTATAACGATATTACTGTAGTTATAAAGATATCGCTATATTTATAACGATATCAAAGGAGTTATAACGATATCGCTATATTTACAACGATATCACAGTAGTTATAACGATATCGCTATATTTATAACGATATCACAGGAGTTATAACGATATCGCTATATTTATAACGATATCACAGGAGTTATAACGATATCGCTATATTTTTAACGATATCACAGTAGTTATAACGATATCGCTATATTTATAACGATATCACAGTAGTTATAACGATATCGCTATATTTATAACGATATTACTTTAGTTATAACGATATCGCTATATTTATAACGATATTACTGTAGTTATAACGATATCGCTATATTTATAACGATATCACAGGAGTTATAACGATATCGCTATATTTATAACGATATTACTGTAGTTATAACGATATCGCTATATTTATAACAATATCACAGTAGTTATAACGATATCACTATATTTATAACGATATCACAGGAGTTATAACGATATCGCTATATTTATAACGATATCACAGGAGTTATAACGATATCGCTATATTTATAACGATATCACAGTAGTTATAACGATATCGCTATATTTATAACGATATCACAGTAGTTATAACGATATCGCTATATTTATAACGATATTACTTTAGTTATAACGATATCGCTATATTTATAACGATATTACTGTAGTTATAACGATATCGCTATATTTATAACGATATCACAGGAGTTATAACGATATCGCTATATTTATAACGATATTACTGTAGTTATAACGATATCGCTATATTTATAACGATATCACAGTAGTTATAACGATATCGCTATATTTATAACGTTATTACTGTAGTTATAACGATATCACAGTAGTTATAACGATATCGTTATAAATATAGCGATATCGTTATAACTACAGTAATATCGTTATAAATATAGCGATATCGTTATAACTAGAAGGAGAGTGTAGTGATGTTTGAGCGAGAATATTGCAGTATAATATAGGGATTTGAATCGATTTGACTGAGTTGAATTTGGTTCAAAGGAACAGGATTTTGGGGGTACATGTATACACTGATCAAGAACGAAACTTACCCAGCAGATTTAGAACCGCTCTCACAAAGAGATGATATAAGCATATAGTCAAATGAAAACTGAAATATATATACTTTTGGATACAAAGCATGAATAAAAAGGGGCAAGGCCCTTTCCTGCAAATCAAAAATACAGGCATATTAACACGATTGTACTCTCCTACTTTTCCTCAAATCAGTGTTTTCAACATTTAGAACTGCTGGTGATCACACTGGTCTGCGGGCATCTATATCCTCTCCAAACCTTCACTCATACGACCTGCGTGCGTTTATAGCCTCTCCAAGCCTTCAACCTCACAGCATTCGATTTGATTCTTTTTAATAATCTTTTCGTTTGTGATATGCTGTGTACCTATTCCCAATAAAGTTAATGCCCATTATTGATATATCCTTCAAAATATAGTCCGAGTTATTACCCAGGAAGCACTGGAATTGAACAAAACCCGCTTTTAGAATGTTGCAACTGTCGTTGTCCCATTCTCCTTGAAAAAATCTACCTTTTAAATAGATAAACCTATATGATGGCAAAGTGTGAGTGTTTTCATGTCGAACAGATTTTCTTATTCCATCTATACCCCCGATGGCTTCGGTAATGAAAATGATACCCGAACCCCTCTTTGAACTATCCAAATCTAACATCTATACGTTGATGACAGAACTTTATACCCGACCAAACGTAAAAACGTCATATTTTCCTTAGACAGAGGTATTAAGCCTTTTACGGGTTTAGGAAGGTTGAACTTTTTTGTTGGTTTTTTATCACCATATACTACTCTTCGGTGTTCTGTTGAATGAATTCGTTCACTTCCGTCTTCACCCGAATCATGCTGTGAAGAGACCGTTTGCTGTTGTGATGAACTGGAGTGTTCACCCACATCGTCCTCTGAAGAGTCTGTGTGTTGTTGTGTGTAATTCTCTCCGTTGAAGGCAAGTGGGGGTGTATTCTGGGAGTGTGTTCCACCATTAGTTCTAATTCGTTTAATATGTCTTTTACCACATGTATCTAATTGAAAAATGGTTGCTCGCCTCTTTAAAATTGAAGAAATCGTGGATTGAGGAATCTTGAAATGTTTCGATATTTCTCCAACCTTTTCTCCTTCATCAAAAAGTTTAATTATTTTTATTTTATTTTCTATAGTGAGAGCGTTTCGTTTGACCCCCATGGTATCTAACCTGCTGTGGATTACTAGATCAATGAAGTCTGCCTAATAATCACCAAACAGACCGTATTTATTGTAGCAGGGTTGACAACTTCGGTTCAATAAATAGTGAATGATCAGATTGTATTTATCTCAAAGTTGTTAACACGTTCACAATGAAAACAGATAACTACTGACCAAACAGAACGTATTTATAGTTTTTTTCATCCTACATGCAACGAAAGGAGCCGATAAAATCCGAGACGAGCCGAGAAGAGCCGATCATTAATGGGTTTCCAGCAATACACCTAGCCCCAACAACAATAAGAAACTGCCTATGATATGGAACCTATATACGATTTTTATTTCTTAATACTGACCAGCTTGTACTCACCAATTTTTCTTATAATCACGATAGTTATTACGCAGTCACATTCATCACAAAAAATGTTCCTGAATATGCTACAAAATTTTCATAATTTACGTAAATTTTCGAAAATGTAAATAAATATTAATCGCATAAAATATAAAATAATATGACTAAATAAAAAATAAATATATGAAAGGATGTAAGATATGTATAGGACTTTAAGAAAAAACAGTTGAGTGGAGTAGGCGTTGTATGTGGGGAAAAAAAAACTGTGACAAATAATGAAAAAAGAAATATACTAAAATATTAAATAATCCCGGGTTTTGTGGCTATGAAGATGAATCGGTAAAATAACTGTTGTATTGGGTCATCGTAAGAGTTTTGGCTCTCAATACCATATATGCGGGGAAGGAGGGGTGAATTGTGGGGTCCATGAGATGTGGGTGAGGATGGAACAATAATACTATATGGGTTCTCAAATACCGGTGGGAACTGTGATGTATATTAGACGAAGAGCTTGGGACTTGAAAAATAAATACAATGGAGTATGGGTGTGAGGGCTGCGTTATAATATTAATTGAGGAACGGTTGAGTGTTAGTTGTAGAAAAATGTCGGGGGAACTATAGAAAATATATTATATATATATATATGCATGTAGGAGATTGGTGATAGCACCTATAGAAAACCCTATCTATGGTGCATGACTGAGAAATAAAAGTTTAGATTGATAGGAATGGTGTTCGGGTTGGGGTTACTTTAGAGTTTAAGATATACTATAGAGGGGAACCAGGGAAAGAATTTAGCTGAGGAAGTATATAGAAGAGTGGTGGGGTTTTTAAAATGTGTCCGAGCGACTTCTAAGTTTTTTAGATTTGGGGAAGTTGCAGTTGAGTGATGTTTATAGGGATAGGTGAACAATTCCGTATTTTTGTGAAGTGTTGTGTCGTGACGATATATTGGATCTCTCGGAAGGATTCTATTGTCTCTGCATAGTCTCTGATTTGTAGAAAAGTACATCACAGCTAATCTCTGATAATGAAATGTTACACAAGGCCGCCTACCCATTCAAAAAATATTAGTATCTCTACTATAAATAATTATCCGGCTCAGTGGGTAAAGTTTTCAATGACTTCTTCTTAGGATAGCTATATAAGAAGAGTTCCTATTGTATTGGACACACCTTATATGTACGTTGGGGCTGTGTTATAAAATAGTTCTTTAACTGATCTCGTTGGTGATGAAGGGGTCTAGAGCCTTCATCAGTATGAAATCTTAGGAAAAATACTTGAATATGAAATTACCCCCGGCTTTTGCAGTTATAAAGATGGGTTGACAGGTACCAATGTGAGTGAGCCTACACAGCAGGGGTCCTAGGTTAGAGTTCTATTGGTGCTCAGATGTGTGGGAGTGGGTTCTGAATATATCCGGAGTAGTGTTGTGCAGGGGGATAATTTAAGTTCCTGCTAGATTGTAGGTTATTAGTCGTAAAAATAGTGATGGTAAAGTAATATTGGAAATGCGAATCTAAATATCGACGAGAACTGTGGGGGTGTTGACCTGGCGGTTTAGGTAGGGAGAAGCATTTAAATTTGATTTTCTGCATGTGATGCAAGTGTGCAGGTATGTCTGAGTGAGAGGTGGGATAGAAGTGGTTTGAATGAGAAAGAAATGTTGACGGGGGAGTAGTCTACACTTGTAGGGTTCTAACTTGATATGATGTTGGGGAAGTAGAAGTGGAGAGCAGAATATTGGGATGGATTGGTCGTTGTCAGAATTGTGCGGGGGTTTAAGAAGGTTAGGAGAGCAATTACAGTAGAGGACGGTTGGTGGAAGGAAAAAGAAATTGTTTTGACCACTATAAACGAGGATTGGAATACAGTAGAGGTGCTAAGTAAGTTAAGTGCTGGAGATGAGAAGTAGTATGTAACATAACGTAAGTTGAATATACTGCATGTTAGCCTAAGAATGTATCCATGGAAAGGTACATCTAGATCTAAAGATTACTCCGCGTGTATGGGCGGGTATGTATGAGTAAAAGGTTTTAGAAGTAGAGAACAGAAAATTGGTAAGGACAAGTTGAGAAAAAACAATTAGACGATTGATGTGGGGAAGTAGAAGTGAGTCATAAAAATTAGGAGAAAGACCTGAGGATTAGGTGTGGGTTGCAAAGTCTCTGCCGGTTGGAAGAAGTCTAATAGGTCTCAGGAAGTAGAACTATTATAATTAAAGATTATGTTTTAGAATAATTGATGTGGGTATGTGCATTGAAGATGATTTGAGGTGGGTAAGTTTGACTGACTCAGAGGGAAAGGCTAATGGACGTAGAATGTAGGTTTATGTATGGGTTGACCGGGTTATGATGAAAATGTCAGACGATCTAGAGAGGTTGTAGGTGTTGAACAGGGGCGAAGCATGATGGTGCTAAGAGTAATGGACTATGATGAAATCTAAAGAAAATTGCTTGGATGTGTGTCTGAGTAAAAGGTTTAAAGGGAGAATTAGGTGGGGAAGTATAAGTGAGAAAATTGAGATGGATTGGCTACGCCGCTATACTGAAGATAGAGAGTAGTGAATCGGAGGGAGAGCGGGGGTATTGAGATGGGGAAGCACATTGGATGTGTTAATTGACGTGGGGATGTAAGATTAAATCATGAAATAAAAATTGGTGAAGTATGCCTGCAACAACAGGTCTCGACATGTTTGAACATGTATAATGCATGCAAAAACCATTTCAAGGTCTAGGATGTCTTCAGATTGGAGAAAACGCAAAATTACTAATAAATGATTGTTGAAATAAAAAAAACAAGAATTCACAAATAACACCAAAGGACAGCGTGCTCGGAATTGAAGATAAATGCTTTTTTTTCCATCATATTACTCCAGTTTAAAATAATACTGAATATGACGAGCTTTGAATTATATTTTTAAATGCAATACTTTTCAAGGCACCGAAGGACGGCATGCTCAAAAGTGTAGGTAGGCGATTTTTCCATCATATTACTCCAATCGGACAACATACTCAATATGACGAGCTTTGAATTATATTTTTAAATGCAATACTTTTCAAGGCACCGAAGGACGGCATGCTCAAAAGTGTAGGTAGGCGATTTTTCCATCATATTACTCCAATCGGACAACATACTCAATATGACGAGCTTTGAGTTATATTTTTAAATGCAATACTTTTCAAGGCACCGAAGGACGGCATGCTCAAAATTGTAGGTAGGCGATTATTCCATCATTATACTTCAGTTTAAAATAATACTGAATACAATGATCATGCTAGGACATGATATGGTAGGCTACACGAATGCAGGGTTCGACATGTTAGATCACGAAAGTGCCTGTTCAAGGTCACGAAATCAGTCTTTAAAAATATAAAAATTGTTACTAGTGGGCTAATTAAAAAAAAAAAATAGGGGCACAGGCGAGGGGTGAGATAAAAATGTAAAGCAGGGTTTAGAGGGAGAGCGGAAACTTATTGAGGTTTAGAGAGAGAGCTGAAACTTATTGAGGTTTAGAGGGAGAGCGGAAACTTATTAAGGTTTAGGGAGAGAGCTGAAATTTATTGAGGTTTAGAGGGAGAGCGGAAACTTATTGAGGTTTAGAGGGAGAGCGGAAACTTATTGAGGTTTAGAGGGAGAGTAGAAACTTATTGAGCTGGGGATGTACGATGGTGGGTGATTCGGAGCTGGGAAGGGTGGGGGGGAGTGGTGGTGGTGGGGGGTGATGGGTCACGTGACCCCGTGGGGTCAAAGGTCATGAGGGGCAACTGATCCAAAGTCCCCATTTCCCTTCTACTGATGAGCAGAAATATAATGAGAAACGTTTTTTTCGTAGTAGGTAATTTCACGAAAAAAGAAGCATGCATCTGAAAAAAAATTAGAATTTATCAATTTTTATTTACACTTCCAATCAACTATAAACTCCAAAGCCGTTATAGATGATAACTGAAGACTATTAGGATTTAATACAGACACATACAGTATATTTTATTCATCTAGACACTAGGTGATTTAATACACGTACATACACTATATTTTATTAATCTAGACACTAGGTGATTTAATACACGCACATAAACTATATTGTATCGTGATCCCGCAGGGGGAAGTGGAATAGCTGCTTCTTGGGGACCGACGACTCCACGGGGGCCTAGTCAGCACACACACGCACATACATATACACATACGTGTGCACACACACACAATACACACATAAACAACGCACAAAACTATACACAAACATTAGAATAGACACCCAAGCTAAGGACGGGAGTCGTGCCGAGGGCTGAATGGTACAGGGTGGGGAAACATGTGTGCCTCTAAACGATCACCATGGGGCACCGGGCGACACCCCATTGTAACTGCACGTATGGGGCTCTGCGTGTGGTGACCATTTAATCCCCCATTACTCGTGGGAACAATTATGGAAACCAATTCAAAAAATTATAAAAAACCATCCCCCGGCAGGGACTCAACAGAGAACCTGCCGGAAACCTTACCGGACAGAGACTCGCTGGAGAATCTGTCTGCAACACCTCCCGACAGAGGCTCTATAGAAAATCTGTTGGCACTCACCATGGACATAGATCACGAAGAGCCAGCGTCTACCCCGGCGGACCCTCAGTCAACCCCCGCTGTGTCTGATGTTCGCGAGACCGAGGGGACCTCGGTTCCCTTGGGCCCGCCATCCGGACAGGCGAGTGAGGTTGATGAGGTAGTTGGAAAGCTGCACCTGATGAGAGTTAAATTGTCAGGGGCAGCTAGACGAAAGCTCAAAAGAGCCAGGCGAGCTGCAGAATCAGGTTCGGGACAAAATGTACCGATACCTGCTTTGCCGATATCGCCAGCAGCGGGAAGACAGGGGACCAAAATAAAAGGAACCCAAGGCCAAAACCGCAACACCCAAGGTGCCCCCAAGGGTCCCATTTCCTCTACGCCTGCAGGACGCGGGGTTCAGGGCACCTACAAGGTACCTGTCTCGACCGTGTCAGCGGGTTGTGGGGTTAAGGGCACCTCTGTGGGGCAATCCCCATCCACGTCAACGGGACGTGGGATTTAGGGCATCCTCAGGGAACCTACCCCATCCACGTCGGCGGGACATGATAGAAAAGAGTCTCCGAAGAGGAATCTTTCTGACATGACCACGCCATCTCCAAAGGCGCCTTACAAAAAGCCGAGAACCCAGATGGCTCGAGAGAAGGGTCAATCGACTTTTTGCGAGGCAGTAAACCAGCAGAGGGTGGCCATCATTCAGGATGGCTACCCAAATATAGCTATCTCCGAGGAACAAATGGGACAAATTGTGGACCACATCCTAGGAGAGATAGATAGTCTAAAACCTGGGCCGGGTCAGCCGACACCAGGATTTGATGGCTACAACCTCCGAAATGGGGCACTGCGCATAACGTGCTTGGACAGGGACACCAGGACCTGGCTCGAGGGCGTGGTGTCAAGGTGCAACCCGTGGCAAGGAGCTTGCCTTCGGATAGTAGACGCATCGGAGCTCAGCAGGCCGGTGAGGGAAAGGGTATTGATACCGGGTCCTGTACACAAACCGGCCACCGTGCTTCACCACCTCGAGGTCCAGAACGGCGACCTCTCCACCTCCGGGTGGAGAGTTGTCAGAGCCACTGCTGACTCAAAAGGTCAGCATTTGGTAATTGTCATGGGCGAGCCATCATGGCTGGATCCTTCAAGATTCCAGTATCGCCTATCGCTTGGCCTACACCGGGTGACATTTGTCCGCCTGGGAAGGAAGGAACCGGAGAGGAAGGAAAAGGACCAGTAGAAGGGTAACGGTCCACCCTATTAAATGTTAAAAGTATGATCAGGGTCCTCCAAATAAATCTCCACCACTGCAGGGCAGCAACTGCTGCCCTAGGAATGTATGTGGTGAACAAAAATATTGATATTGTACTAATTCAAGAACCTTACGTTTACAAAGGGGGAATTGGGGGCTGGGAGGACTTGGGGCGTTCACGATCTGTGGCAACGACCAAAATCCACCTAGAACTTGCATTTTAGCAAGAAGACACATACAGCTTATGCCACTTCGGGGCTTCTGTTCCAGAGACCTAGTGGCGGCCAAGCTGACCTGTACCTGGGAAGGTACCACAAAAGATCTTGTTATAGCCTCTGTATACCTTCCGTACGACCAACCTGGGGACCCACCATCTAATCAGAGAGAAACCTTGTGACCTTCTGCGAGAGACAACGATCGCACGTGATACTCGCCTGTGATGCTAATGCACACCACATTTTGTGGGGGAGCAGCAACACTAACAAAAGGGGCGAGGCACTCCTAGATTTCATTGCTTCAACTAATCTAGAAATGAACTTGAAAGAAATAAAACTTGTTTATTTATGATATTGTCTAATTTCACCAACTATATTTACATGGGAGTACTTTCGGTATTTCTACCATCCTCAGCCAAAGAGCCAATAAGAGTCTTATAATTTATCCAATTTCAGTTTCATTTTTTGACGCTTTAACTACTTTGGTTAGGAGCCGTGTGGACTAGAGTGAAGGGCTTTAGCCGCATGGTCTTACTGCGGATTCAAATCCCGTCCGGAAGAGAGTTTTATTTCTATAGATTTTCAAATCGGCCAAAGGGAAGGGGGGATTAGGAGGAAAGCTTAACACAATAACTGTAATAACTGTCGTTGTAATGAATGTATTGACACGAAATTTCTTATGTAAAATCAAAACACTATAAAGTCGACACGCATTAATTCTCAGCGGAATCAGCCGAATGAGAAAAGCTATCTCGTCTGAGTACACCAGATCTATCTCCAAGTCAAGGAATGAATACTCCGAGTTATATATAAAACTAGGCCATGTTGAAGGGAGTGTCTCACCAGATCAGCTTCAAGGATAGTCCCAGCCATTGTCGAAACGTCTCATATCCACATGTCCCCTGTGAAATGCCCTAAGCGACAAATTGTCTATACAGGCTGATTCGAGTTTTCATTGACATTGTATTCCCTCAGGAATTATTTGTAAAACAATTAGGTCTCCCTCTTCTTTTGGTAGCCTTCTCCTCTTCGGTCGACATGGCTGAAATCAATATAAGTCTTACTCAGGGCCAACTCAATTTTCAAACAAAAATTTCTTGTTCTTCTTATAAGACTCAGTCTTATCTCTTATGCTTTTGGCTGAGGATGGTAGAAATACCGAAAGTACTCCCATGTAAATATAGTTGGTGAAATCAGACAATATCATAAATAAACAAGTTTTATTTCTTTCAAGTTCATTTGAATTATTTCACAATATCTCTGCAATAATGTCAGTTTTCATAATCTAGAAATAATGAATCGCGGTAACAAACCCACCTTTGTGACACAAAATAGGAGGGAGGTTATCGACATCACACTGGGCTCACACTATATATATACCAGGATCAAAAATTGGCATGTGTCTGAGGAAACAACTGTATCATATCACAGATACATTAGATTCGACATTCCAAATGTTGAACTTCAAACATTTGAGTTCAGGAATCCAAGAAATACGGACTGGGAAGGCTATAATAGCCGACTGGAAAAAATTCTGGGAGGAGACTCAAATGAACCGAAATCGTTTGAGGACATAGACTGCTTAAACGAAAACATTACATTGGCGGTGGGCCAGCATTCGAGGAAAATTGCCCTCTGAAAGCTAAAAAAGTGCAGAGGGAGGTTCCATGGTGGAACTCGAATCTAAGCGATCTAAGGGCAAAAACCCGGAAACTTTTCAACGCCGCCAAGCCTACAGGACAGTGGGGTACTTACAAAAGTTCCCTCACTGAATACAATCTAGCCTTGAGGAAGGCAAAGATAGATACATGGAGGAGGATGTGTCAGGAAGTAGAAAACATACCTGCCGGATCCAAACTCCATAAAATACTTTCAAGGGGACCGTTGGAAAAAATCGGAACCTTGGAAACTCCTGAAGGAAGTCAAACAACTTCGGAAAGGGATACACTAAACTTACAAGTGCAGACCCATTTCCCGAGGTGCACTACCTTAGGTGACTCAGAGGAAGATCCAGGGAGCTATGCAAGCAGACCCAGAAACAGGGCTCATAAAGACGACTGGCAGCTCACCTCTCGAGTCATAAACCAGAGTTAAATAGAATGGGCAATCAAGTCGTTTAAACCATTTAAATCAGCTGGGATGGATGAGGTCCAACCGATTCTTCTTCAGAAAGTTCTGGACCTACTTGCAAGTCCCCTGTGCAGACTTTTCAGGGCAAGTCTGGCCCTGGGACTTCTTCCGGACAAATCGAGACCTGTAAGAGTGATTTTCATACCAAAGCCAGGGCGAGATAACTACGCCCAGGCAAAATCATTTAGGCCCATTAGTCTCACCTCGTTTCTCTTAAAAACCATGGAGAAACTGATAGATAGGTATATCAGGGAAATGGTGTTGAAGGAAACACCTCTGCATCAGAACCAGTTTGCCTATCAAAAAGGTAAATCCTGTGAATTGGCTTTACATGAGCTGACACAGAAAATAGAGAGGACTCTACTAAACAAGGAATTTGCCTTGGGAGCCTTTCTTGACATCGAGGGCGCTTTTGATAATACCTCGGTATCAACGATAATAAATTCTGTCCGAAGGCGTGGAACCGACGACATCATATGCAGATGGATCGAGAACATGCTGAAAGGCAGAATTATAAACACAACTTTGGGACTAAATAGGTTAAGCAGTGCCGGCAGCCGGGTGTCCGCAGGGAGGGGTATTATCCCCTCTATTGTGGTGCTTGATTGTCGACGAGCTCTTGCTGGAACTCAGCAACAATGGATTTTATACACAAGGCTATGCTGATGACCTTGTGATCTTCATCAGTGGCAGGTTATCAAATACCGTGGTTGAAATTATGAACAAGGCATTGGAGCATGTCAGTAGATGGTGCACCAGGGAGAACCTTAAAATAAATGCAAAAAAGGTAACCTGTGCATACTTCACCCAAAAGAGGAACATAAGGGACATCAGAAGTCCCTTCCTCCAAGGGCATGGTATACCTCTGTCGAGGGAGGCCAAATACTTGGGAACTGTACTAGATACCAAGCTGACCTGGACTCCACACGTAGAGAAAATAACAAAGAAAGCAACCAGGGCTCTATGGGCCTGCAGGCGCTCCTTTGGCAAAACATGGGGCCTCAATCCCAAAATGGTACACTGGATGTACACAACGGTAGTGAGACCCATAATAACGTACAACTCCTTAGTCTAGTGGCAGAAAGCCGATACGGGACAAAGGAGGAAACAACTGGAAAAAGTCCAAAGACTTGCCTGCTTAGGAATCACTGGGGCCATGAGCACCACCCCAACAGCAGCCATGGAAACCCTTCTAAACCTCCCCCCACTCTTCTTGATGGTGAAAGCGGAGGCAAGAAGGGGAGCCTATAGGCTGAAAACAAATAACCTAATACCGGACAACACACCGAGAGCCGGGCATTCAGTAATCTTCTGGGACATTTTGGAGGAACCTGTACTAAACATGAGCTCAGACAAAATGATACCAGTTTTCAACTTTAATAGGAAAATTAAAGTATCAATACCAGACAGAAGTAACTACTGTCTGGAACTCGAGACCCAAGATCGGTATAAGCTGGTCTGGTTCACAGACGGCTCAAAAACCGAGAGAGGAGTTGGAGCTGGAATACATGGGAGGACAGTCAAGGGAGATACTAGTATAACCCTAGGGGTGTATCCTACTGTGTTCCAAGCTGAAGTATATGCCATCCTCGGGTGTGCCTGGCTCATTAAGAGACGGAACATCAGGGGAGGGTGAATCTTGATATTGTCTGACAGCCAAGCAGCGCTGCAAGCGTTGCGAGCTGTCATCATAGATTCCAAAATCGTCCTAGAATGCCTTCAAGCACTGGAGTCCCTGACGGATCAGAATAGAGTGGAATTGAGATGGGTGCCAGGGCACCGGGGGTTTGAGGGCAACGAAAGGGCTGATCAACTGGCCCGATCAGGAGCTGACGGTAAACCTATAGGACCGGAACCCTTCTGCGGGATCTCTAAGAGCACCGCAAGGGCGGCAATAAATGGTTGGCTGACCAGGAATCACATCCAGTTCTGGAGAGGGGTCCCAAAGTAAAGGCATTCAAAACTCTTTATAGCGGAACCCTCAGAGAAAAGGAGCCGAGAACTCCTGAATATGAGCAGAATGGATCTAAGAGCTACGACAGGGCTGATTACAGGACACTGTCATATGAACAAACACCTATACAATATGGGCATCGCTAGAAGCCCTCTGTGCAGGAAATGTGTCGAGGAAAATGAGACTCCGGTTCATATTCTAAGCCGGTGCGGGGCACTAGAAAGCAGACGTTTCCACTGCTTCGGGTCTGCCATAACAGAACCGAAGCAGGTAATGGAAGGAACCTGCAGAAGAATCCTGGACTATATCAAAAATGCAGGGCTGCTGTAGGGACCAACACACACAGTGCACACAATAGGCCTACTCTGGCCGTGGTGACACAAATCAGCCCTCGGAGAAAAAAAAAAATAATAATAATATTGTATTAATCTAGACACTAGGTGATTTAATACACGCACATACACTATATTGTATTAATCTAGACACTAGGTGATTTAATAAACGCACATACACTATATTGTATTAATCTAGACACTAGGTGATTTAATACACGCTCATACACTATATTGTATTAATCTAGACACTAGGTGATTTAATTTTCAATTTTTTTTACAGATGAGTGGTTAGGACTCGAAGGTTATTGTGACGATGATGTAAGTTTTTTTTAAAATACTGCATCAATATTAACGCAATGTTCAGAGGACAGAGAAAATGTTGATACAACATCGAGATGACGATGTTAGGCAGTATTCAGAGGACAGAAAAAATGTTGAAACAAGAGCGAGATGACGATGTTAGGCCGTATTTAGAGAACGGAGACAAATGAAGGTTCTGATGAAAGGTATTGTGCAGATTTCAGGTCCGACCTCAAGTTGCCACTTGAGATCAATTTTTTTTCTTTCGATCGCTGTTCGAAAACTTAGTTGTCAACAAAGAAAATGAGAATCAATATTTTTCCACTCCTCAAGATGCGTTCAAAAAGCTAAATTAAGAACGTATTGTGAGTATTTTGCCCACGGGGTTGATAGTTATACATATTCAGTTATAAATATGTACAATGTTGGTGATACGATTTTACTTTTATCAGTAGCGTGTTGTGTTTCTACAAACCTTATTCAATATTTTAGATGGTTTTCCTAATTCTAATTTTCAAGGGGGCTTTTACAGTATTTCCATCCTTGCCCGGAGTATATTACAATATATATATTTTTTTTTGTTTGACATTTGCCATGTTAAATCAAGATTGTACTCATCTCTTGTTTCTCATAAAAAAATAAAATTGAGAAATCACAATTTGTTTTCACAATTACCTTTCAATAATTTATTTTCAGGTATTTCTTGGAATCTACTTGATGCATATGGGATATGTAAGTATATAACTAAGCAACATAAATAAAAATGAAGAACTTGTTTAACTTTCATATTGTCTTATTTCCATAATATTATATACATGTAGTGTCCCGATATCGGCTGACCAAGTTTTAAACCGAAACCGGTATTTGTATAAAATTTTGTGAAACTATACAATATACTTAAAAGGTGAATAAGTTTGTTGTTTTTATTTATTTTTATTAGCTTTCCACTATATCGACACAGATAGAAAAAAGGATGCATACACATAACTATACAACAATAAAATAAAATGGGGTCGTGCGGGCTAGAGTATAGGGCATTGCCCGCATAGTCTTACCCGTATAGAATGCCGTCCGAGAGAGTTTTATTTCGTAGATAGAACTCCCTCCGATGGGATGTTTTGTTAATAACCAGGTCGCTCATGAGGACAATAAAAAAACAAGAAAAAAAAAACCTAAGTCTTGTAACGAGGAGAACTAGTAACTACCCTTTTGGAGACAGGGAAACCCAACTGAAGAGCTATGATACTCACACTTGTATATTTGTTACAACAGATCAGTGAAAACATGGAGATAGATTTGGAAAAATTACGAGGAGACCTGGAAGTGTACTATTCAAAAGAGGCTGCAGAATTGGAGATAGTTCATCTTAAATATGAATGTAATGAAGGTAAGCTGCCATACTCGATACTGCGCTGTGTGCTATTTGAAGGGTATATGATTAGGATTAGGTTTAGGATTATAGATGCTCAACAGCTAGGTCACAAGCATCTTAGTGTCAAGCTGTTTCTTTAAGATGGAGACGTGATTTTTTTTTTCTTTCTATAGTTCGTCTATTAATTTCAAATCTTTAAAGAAATCTATTTTTTTTTTTTTTTTCCCTCTATAGTTCGTCTATTAATTTAAGATCTTTAAAGAAATCTATTGTTCTCTGAAGTGGCTCTGGACGGTTGCCCAGTGCTGTTGGAAGTGAACTGGTGATGCCTCTCCTGGCCAGCTCCTCCTGGTAGAGCGCACATTCCTCTAGGATGTGTCGGATCGACATCTCCTCCTCACACAGTTCGCATTTCCTCGCTTCATCTCTGCTCATCAAGTGACTGTGACTCAACCGACTGTGTCCTATTCTTAGCCTCATCAGGGCAACCTCTTCCCTTCCATCATCTCTTATAGATGTCTTCCAAGGTTCCACTCCTTCTTTTATGTATTTCAATTTGTTGCTACAGTCTATTTCCTTCCACATGTCGATCCAACCCTGTTTAACTCTGCTATGAAGCAGCTGTTTCAGATCTGATTTTGTAAAAATTCTCTTACAATCGGTAGCGGAGGTAGAAGCTTCTTTTGCGGCGGTGTCTGCTCTTTCGTTACCTTCTATCCCAATATGTGATGGGATCCACATAAGAGTAACCGTTTTTCCTTGTGATATGATATTGTCTGAGTATCTGTGTATTTTACTAACCCCAGGATTATCGGTAAACAATATTTGGGTTGCTTTTAGTGCAGCTATTGAGTCGGAGCAGACGATGAAGGATTGTCCTTTCATGGTAATTATGTGGTAAAGTGCTGCAGAGAGGGCGCACAGCTCTGCAGTGTATCTGCTGGTCCAAGGTGTTAGTCTGCATTTTATTGTGGTGTCCATAGCAACTAGAGCAAAGCCAGCGCTCTCAGAGCTCTGGAAGCCATCAGTGTACAAAAAATTATTTTTGTAGCGTATGCTTTTAATTTTATTAAATTCTGCTCTAAATGTGCAATCACTAGTTGTAGACTTCTTCAGTCGATGCAGATCCAGATGGAGCAATGTGTGGAGTCTCATGTGTCTATGGTGGTTCTTCCGGAGGGTCACTTCGTGGTTGCTCGTCCATGAGGTCTACTATGAATTGCCTTGCTCTTATTGCCAGGGGAGCGGACGTATTCGGTATCCCTTCATTTAATCGGCGGTATTTGGGTTTGAAGATATAGTTGTAGGCAGAGTTATTTTCATTTAATGACAGAGCAGCAATATAGCTGGAGGTTAACCAATGTCGGCGGAACAGAAGAGGGGGAATCCCAGTTTCGGCACAAAGGCTGACAACGGGACTTGACCTGAAGGCTCCGGTAGCAAGTCGAAGGCCAGCGTGGTGCACAGGATCTAATTTGCTCAGGTAGCTCTTTGGAGCCGAAGCATAAATAAAACTTCCATAGTCCAATTTCGATCTCACAACACTCTGATATACTCTTAGAAGAGATGTCCTGTCGGCTCCCTATTGCGTATTGGCCAACATTTTCAATAAACTAAGTCTTCTGGAGCTTTCTTTCTTCAAGTATTTGATATGGCTGGACCAGTTTAGTTTCTTGTCCACGATCATACCAAGAAATGTTGCTTCATCTTTGAAGACGACGGGTTCTCCGTCTAGTACGAGTGCAGGGTCGGGGCTAGGCCGCCTTTTGCGAGAGAAGTGCACACAGCAAGTTTTCTCCTTTGAAAACTTTAATCCTGTTTTACTAGACAATTCTTTGAGGTTGTTGAGGAGTCTCTGTAATAAATGATTAAAACAAACTTATTTTTAATATATTATGAAATATTAATATATATGAAATATTGTCTATTCCACTAAAGATATAAATATATATAACTACCGGTTTCGGTCTTGCACCATCGTCAGGTCTAGTTATAACCTCAGTTCATAACTAGACCTGACGATGGTGTAAGGCCGAAACCGGTAGTTATATATATTTATATCTTTAGTGGAATACACAATATTTCAAAAATAAGTTTGTTTTATTTATTTATTACAAGTTTCCACAATATGTCCGCGTTCCTCTACTTAGGAGTCTCTATAAGTCATCTTGGACCTTATGGGTGTCACGATACCTGCACAGAACGGCGAGATCATCTACAAAAAGAAAAGCCTTCATCATTTTAGGGATAGCAGCCGCAACACTGTCCATCGCAATTGCGAAGATTGTGCAACTAAGAACGCTTCCCTGTGGGATACCATTGTTCACCTGCCTTCTTGCTGATAAACTGCTTCCTATTCTTACTCTAACCCACCTATTAGTTAGAAAATTGCTTATGAATATGGGTCAGTTTCCACGTAGTCCCCAATCGTAAATTTGATGTAGGATTGCGGTGTCTCTAACAGTGTCATAGGCCTTGTCTATGTCGAAAAATATCCTTATACTCTCTTCTTTATTGATGAAGATGTTCACCAGTTCAGCCTCTTAAGCTACGCGCGCACTAAGGGGGCACGGTACGGACGGGCGGCCGTCACGGCAATTTAAAAAAAATAATATCATTGAATCAAATGTGTATGCGCTCACTTGGTCGGTACGGCCGGCCGGACTGGGTTTCCGCACCTTCCGCCGTTTTAAAAAGTCAGCGAGGAAGAACTTCAGGACATTTCCGAAAGGCCCTGACTCATCGGCATTTCTGGGGTAGTGAGCGCGCCTCTCCGGCGGGCGCCTTGGAATTGTTGTCACGTCATCCTCATAACAGATTGACAGTCAGTTGAGTCTACCCTTCTACAAAAAGAGATGGATGTGTCCAAATTGATTATATTAGTGCAAAACTATCCAGAAATATTTAACATGCGCCACCCTGAATATTTCAACAGTAGCAGACGGGAAAATATATGGGAAGAGATCGGTGGATTGATGAAACAGAATGGTAAGTGACTTGAAGTATATAAGTAATAATAATTTTTAGTATTAGTAATAATTAATATTATGTATAATAATTTTTAGTTGTGTACATTGATGGATTGTCACTCTCACACTTATAACTTTCCTTATCCTGCACTGCAGGTAAAGAAAGTATTTTGATCCGTCAAAAAATTAAGTATGCCGTTTTCTATGGATTTACACGTTTTAGGATCCCCTGAGTCTTTGATTTCGACGAAATCGTCTATTCCAGTGGTTACAATTATAATCATTTTTAATTGAAAATGTGAACATAACACTGTTCAATAATTCTACATTTGTGCCAGGTACCATTTTTCTTAAAAACATATGTATATTTTATATAAAAAACCACACAAAAATATTTTCTAAATATAACCATTACTGATGCAACTAGATTGAGTATGTAGCAGTCGCACATGTTCAAGCAATTTCGAATTCATTTACTTATGTTCATTTATTATAAGTTGTATAATTAAATATTTTTGAAGTAGCCTACACAGTTTTGTGACAAAAAAAAATTATAACTAAGTTTTATAGTAATTTAAACATATTGTTTTCCAGCTTGAGATCGTTTCTGTTGCCACTTTACTGATCCCAACTCAGAGTTGAAGTAATCTTTAAATATGTTTCGGACCTCTATAGCTTCGCAACCAGACAAACCACCTGTGTCTTTTAATGGAGCAAGTGACTTAGCATCTGAAACTGTAGTTTCTAAGTCTTTTTCAGTCCAGTAACATGAGTCCGTCTTTAAATAATTATGCAAACAACAGGCTGTTAAAACCACAGAGATCAGGTGCTCCTGAGAAAGGGACAGTTTCTTTTCAAAAATATGAAACCTTCTCACCAAAATTCCAAATGCATTTTCAACTACATTTCTTACACGACTTATGCGGTAGTTGCAAATTTTTTCTTCTATCTTGCCATGTACATCTTCTTTTGAGTATGGGCGCATGATATTTGTACGAAGAGGAAAAGCTTCGTCACCAATAATCACATGAGGAAGATAAATATTAGTACCAGTTAATACCTTTGAAGGCGGAAGGTTTAGTGAACCATTTTCCAGCCTTTTTCCCAATTCAGAAGAATTGAAAATACTTGAATCAGAGTTTTTTCCATAACCACCAACATCTACAAAAATGAACTTTTTATCTGCGTCCACCAATGCTAATAATACGATGCTAAAGCACTTTTTATAGCAGAAGTAATCAGCTCCACTGTTATGAGGGGCTTCTATGATGACATGTTTCCGTCCAAAGCACCAACAGCGTTCGGGAAGTTCCATTTCGTACAAAACCCTCTTTCAATATCTTTCCACATCTCCTCTGTAGGTTGGGGCATCGCGGATGGTTGTAAGCACTTCCATATTGCCTTGCAAGTTGAATGAACAATTTCTCTTACTGTTGTTAGACCCATTCTGAAAGAGAAAGCCATGGAGCGGTAAGACATTCCAGTTGCAAGAAACCTAAAAAAAAAATTTTTTAATTAATTAATTCTATTATGAAACGGTATTATTAAACACATTGTAGGCCCTATTTATTTATAAGCACGAGATAACTTTAACTTTTGTTTGTTTTGAAGATTGTGTTAATTCAGTAGACAATGTAAACGTATCGTGTTTCAGGTACTGAATGCAAGGATCGTTGGGCAAAAGTTCGAGACAATCATCGAAAAGCACTCCAACGCCGGAGAACCAAAAGTGGCCATGCTGCGAAAAAAATTATGAAGAGGAAGATAATAATTCCGAAATGCCAGAGTCGCCTAATATTTCCTGGCCAGTTCCAAGCCATCTAACGATAACTTCGCAGGATTCGCTCTCCACCTATCCTCCGTCATCCATGGCATCGTCGCGTAGTTCGTCGAAGAAAGAGCTTATTTCCAACCCGAAAAAAAGGAGTAGGGCTGGAAATGCCCCTGCAAAAACTGCAGCAACTGTGTTGGAGGTCTATTTGGCAAGAAAAAGACAGCAACCTACCGAAGAAGACTCTTTAGCAGCCTTCTTTACAACAATGGTAAAAACTGTCAAAAATGTTCCTCTTCGTGACCAGATTGACATAAAAAGAAAAATTTTTAAACTGGTTTCAGACAAAGAAATGGACATTGCACTTAGAGTGGGGGAACCACCATCGTCTGTATTACGCAACATGGATACAGTTTCAAGACAGTCATTTTTTCTTCGCAAGCTCCACCTCAACCAGAAAACACTGGCCTTGTTTTACCAAAATACAATGAAACTCCTCAACGACCTACACCACGACCAAATGCTGACGAGGCAACACTTAGCAGCTACAGCGCTTGGGGATGGAGGGACGAAACTGATGCATGAGATTTCAATTTTTAAAAAATAAAAAATTGATATTGACACTATGTTTTTTTTTGTTTTCTAAATATAAATTTTATAACATTGAAGCTGCGCCGTTATTTATTCATTTATTTTATACATTCCCCTATAGTAAAGTCAAATTAGCAAAATATCATTTAGTGAATTGGAACATAAATTGGTGTTAGCCTATATGTTTGGTACTATTTCATTATGTGTACAGGTTTTAAAATTGTGCTAAACCTGGAAAACTTTATACATTGTTTGGCATATAAAACCCGTCTGGTCTTCAAAATGTTTATACAGAATACATAGTAAGTTTTGTAATGTAATCAATTTGCGACTGCATCTAAATATATTGTAAAATATAAAGTTTGTAAGGTTAATAGTATTTGTGGACAGAAATGGTGAAATAAACCCTTAATTCTATAGGCGGGCTAGGGAGACCCGGATCAGGTAGAAGGAGCTTATCCCATTTTGCCTCCGTCAAGAAAGAAGCTGACAGGATGCAATAAAAGAAGGCACCAACAGTCACCTGGAGGAATATTTATATAGCTTTTACAACCAGGATTTTACAATCTGGCTACAGTCAGGTACCAGATTGGAGCTCCAAGCCCGTTGTTAGTGGCCCATAAAGCAATCTGGAATGTCCAAATTAAAGTGGATAGAGGTCAAATGGATTGCCTCCCAGGCAAACAATTTGCTTTCCGAAATGGCCGAGGAGAAGAAAGAAGGAGAAGTAGTGGGGGAAGATGGCAGTCCGAGTTCGAAGTGAGGGCTCAAGTTCATTCAGTTCCAGTCGAGACCCACCAGAGTGTCAGTTACAGTCTGGATCCAAGAGTCAGAGGGTTCACTTCCTGGAGTCCTAGTTGAGAGAGGGAAGTGGCCAGACTCTGATCCACCAGTTGATGTCTGAGTCCTGATCCAGTAGCCCTCGAGAGAAGATCCAGCCATCATCCAACCCCAGGAGTTCAGGAGGAACTCAGCCAGCCGACAGCCCTCTTTCTACCCTCTGGCCATCGCAGACCTCCCTGGCATCCAATCATCAGTTATCGTCTCCAGCCCCTGTCTCTACAGCGTACATAGCAATAAGGTTTATATTATATATTATAATTTTTATTTTTATTTTAAGTATTAATTTTTGTTTTAGCATAAATATAATTTTTTTTAAATGAATTTCTAAATTTTAGTTGTTTGTTCCTATGCTATATCCCAGGTCAGTTATGATTTAACAATTTGGTTTTTCAAAACTCTTTTCGCTGACGAATCCTTTCGCCTTTGGTTATAGAAATTCAATTTATATATTAAAATCAGTAAATGTAAATGATCGTCTAGTACATAAGCGATCTGGCATCCTATGGACATTTTTTTTAGTAAAGACAAAGCAATTTTATAGAAAATCTCCGCAGCTTATATAAAAAGTAAAGTCAAATACCATTTTTTATTATTAAAAACCGCGACGCGCAACTCATAAATATTACAAATTTGGCAACCCCTTGTGGAGATTTTGGTAAAATCATTATTATTCAGCAAGAGAGGAAAGGCGAAATTTTTAAACCAAAATTGACTTGGAAAGCGGGGAACAAACTTAATTTTGATATTTTATATTAATTAAATTTTGAAATTTTATTTACATTTTTTTTTAGTTGGTTAATTGTTAGTAATTTTTTAAATTCTTTTTAATATGGATAATCAGATAGTTGTCGAGAATATTGAGCAATTCGAGGAAGCGAGTGTTGATAGTGAGATAGAAAATGTAGATATTCCAGTCTCGGCAGGGACAAGGTCACGCGAAACGAATGTCATTAATGAGAAAGAGGGGACCCAAGTTTTTACGGGAGATATGTTTAAGGAATTATTGAAGGCAATGGGAAATTTAGAAAGTAAAATGGATTCACACTATGCTAATTTAGGAAGTATAATAAGAAATTTCGGCGAGCGAATGGATAATAGAAGTAGGGAATTAGTTGATATGGGAAAAAATATATTTAGAAGTGACAATGGGATAGAGCAGATAGAGGTCCTAAGTAATGTAGAAACTGTTGAAAATAATAATAAAAAGGAACAGGTTCAAATTTTAAAATTAGAAACAGAAACAACCTTGGAAATCTTAGTTGAGGAAGTTAAAGTAATCAGGGATTTAGATATAGACGTGAAGGAGAATAAAGTTGTTTCTGAAATAGATTCTAGAATTAATTTAGAAGGTCATAAGGCCGATTTAGAAATAGGAAAGAAAGTTCCGAATCAAACGAAAATGGTGAGGAAATTGTTATCAATGGAGGAAATAATTATGAATAAGCAGTTAAGAAAAGTTAATTTAGAAATAAGTGAATGTGCTTGTGTAAATGTTTTAATGAATGTTTGGAAAAATGACAATACTGATATGTTACAAAAGACAATTTATAATTTAGAGGAAATATTGATAGTAACAAACAGACAAACGGGACAGAAAAGTTTTAAGATAAAAGGGAATGTAGAAACAATGACAGACAGACGACACCGAATTATAGTAAATAAGGGGGAGGGGATTTTCAAAGACATTATACGTCGGGGTATCCGCAAAAAGGAAATAATTAATTTTAGACTTTGCAACCAGAAGTTGTAGTAGCCAAATTTTATAGTAAATATCCTTTTATGAAACTCGAATGAGTTATAAACACGACAGACAGACTTACAAAACAAAATTTAAAAAGAGAATTAAGAGACAAAGATTTAGACAGAAAACAACAGAAGACTTTGAATAAATGAATATGTGGAGTAAATAGTTGAATGAAAGTGAGAATTATTTTTGGTAAGAGTGAAATTTATAAATGTTATTTTTGAAAACTGGATTTATTTGAAATTTATATATAATTTTTTTTATTGGAGTTAGTTTGAATTTTATAAGTTGCATGGAAGTTTGTGTTGATTGAGACTTTGGAAGTGAGTTAATTTTTTTTTAGTAAGTTTAGAAATATAAACGTGATTCATTTTAGATTTGGGAAGTTTTTCTTTTTGTTGGGTTGATTTTTTTTTGATGATGAATTTTTATGCGTTAGATTTATTGATAATATTTTTGAACAATTGGAGTTATTTGAAATTTTATATATTGCATTTATTTATAGATCGATTGAGGCTTTGGAAGAGAACTAAATAGCAAGTTAATTTTTTTTAGTATTTTTTTTGATATAGGATTAATTTATTTCGGTAAATTTTTTTGGGAGAAGATATTTTTATAAATAAGATTTAGTGATAATAGTTCGAATTTATATATAATAATTTTGCGTTTTTTTTTATTTAATTATATGGTGGTGGTTCTTTGATTAGTTAGTATTATTAAGAGTTTGAAAAGAAATATTTATGAAGTTCGTTTAATTTTGTTTATGGACCAGTTTGAATTATTTATACAGATTTTGAAGAAGTAAGAAAGTTTTTTTTTAGTAAGTGATTGATATATTTGATTTTTTATATGGGTAAATTTTTAAATAAAAAGTAATTGAGAAAAGTGGTTGAAATAAGAATTTTTTTTTTTAATTGATAAAAGGAGAGATGAATTAAGAAGTATTATTGGTCAAGACACAATATTGTTTTTAAGAATTTAATGGGAAGAAAGGAATTTAAG
The DNA here is from genome assembly GCA_963662175.1 of Aradus depressus. Classification (NCBI taxonomy): domain Eukaryota; kingdom Metazoa; phylum Arthropoda; class Insecta; order Hemiptera; family Aradidae; genus Aradus; species Aradus depressus. Next base: position 103,572,156 of record OY759214.1, read on the forward strand.
ATTTTAAAATACGAAATTATATTTGGAAATTTTTTAACTAGAAGTTTTTGTTTTATTGATAGGGAGATGCTTGTGGTCGTTTTTTTTTTGTGAAGCCATTTAAGATAGAAAATGACAGTTTTAAAAAGGGTAAGGTAGGAAAGAAAGGAATAACATGCGCGGTATAAAAGGTTTTATAAATAATTTTATCCAAGATTGATTCATAAAAGAGCAAAGAATAATTAAAAAGGTATATAGGGATGTTTTTTTTTTGTTTTGTATGTGACGTTAGTAAAACTTCGCGGAGAATTAATATGGAGAAAAGTTAATATGTGAAAATGAGCTATTTGTTTAAGAGTATATAGATGAGAATTTTATTTATTATGAGATTGCCTACCCAGAGAAGGGAGGAATCTATCTGTACTACGACGATATAATTATGAGATGGCCTACCCAAGGAAGGGAGGATCCATGAAATCTACGACGATATAAAGTAATAATATGTGTTAGAAACATATGAGATATTTTTTTGAGTATATGAGATTATTTTTTGATGTTAAGAGAAATAAAGAATAGGTAGGGAATGGGTGAAGACCTGAGTAGCGTCACATATAAATAATAAGAAAAATATATACTTATAAAAGGGGGGATATATTGAATAAATAAGAAAATAAGATGGATTTTGATTGCTCAAATGTAGATAATAGGGTAAAATATTTATAAAATGAGACCATAGAATGAAAGTTTTTGAATTTAGAAGGCAACCCGTTTTCTTTTTGTCATTTATTAAGGTCGACCCAGATTTTTTGAGAAATTTAAGTATTAAAGTGTTATTAAGTGAATTGGTTATCCATATTGTAGAGAAGATTAGTTATGTTTTTTTTTTTGGCATAGGATAATTTAATTACTGTAAAAATAAGAAGAAAGGACGAAAATTATGTAAAATAAATATTGAAGTTTTTGTACCCATAGTAAAATTTAATAATTTGTTTTCTTTTATATTAATTATAAATTTCTTGTAAATATATATTATTCAAACCCTAGTTAGTAAGTTCTGTTATTTGTTTTTGAAATTCGTGTACAGTTTAAGAATAAAGGAGATGATTTTTTTTGTTAATTATAGATTTAATATAAAGATAAGTTGTTTAAACATTAGTTTTTTTTTTGTATAACTTTTTTTTTTGTTTCGTTTTTTTTAATGGAAATTATTGTAAGTAGAAATAAAATTGTCCTACGTACAATTTTAGTAAACTAAGGGGAGGGTAATGTAATGTAATCAATTTGCGACTGCATCTAAATATATTGTAAAATATAAAGTTTGTAAGGTTAATAGTATTTGTGGACAGAAATGGTGAAATAAACCCTTAATTCTATAGGCGGGCTAGGGAGACCCGGATCAGGTAGAAGGAGCTTATCCCATTTTGCCTCCGTCAAGAAAGAAGCTGACAGGATGCAATAAAAGAAGGCACCAACAGTCACCTGGAGGAATATTTATATAGCTTTTACAACCAGGATTTTACAATCTGGCTACAGTCAGGTACCAGATTGGAGCTCCAAGCCCGTTGTTAGTGGCCCATAAAGCAATCTGGAATGTCCAAATTAAAGTGGATAGAGGTCAAATGGATTGCCTCCCAGGCAAACAATTTGCTTTCCGAAATGGCCGAGGAGAAGAAAGAAGGAGAAGTAGTGGGGGAAGATGGCAGTCCGAGTTCGAAGTGAGGGCTCAAGTTCATTCAGTTCCAGTCGAGACCCACCAGAGTGTCAGTTACAGTCTGGATCCAAGAGTCAGAGGGTTCACTTCCTGGAGTCCTAGTTGAGAGAGGGAAGTGGCCAGACTCTGATCCACCAGTTGATGTCTGAGTCCTGATCCAGTAGCCCTCGAGAGAAGATCCAGCCATCATCCAACCCCAGGAGTTCAGGAGGAACTCAGCCAGCCGACAGCCCTCTTTCTACCCTCTGGCCATCGCAGACCTCCCTGGCATCCAATCATCAGTTATCGTCTCCAGCCCCTGTCTCTACAGCGTACATAGCAATAAGGTTTATATTATATATTATAATTTTTATTTTTATTTTAAGTATTAATTTTTGTTTTAGCATAAATATAATTTTTTTTAAATGAATTTCTAAATTTTAGTTGTTTGTTCCTATGCTATATCCCAGGTCAGTTATGATTTAACAATTTGGTTTTTCAAAACTCTTTTCGCTGACGAATCCTTTCGCCTTTGGTTATAGAAATTCAATTTATATATTAAAATCAGTAAATGTAAATGATCGTCTAGTACATAAGCGATCTGGCATCCTATGGACATTTTTTTTAGTAAAGACAAAGCAATTTTATAGAAAATCTCCGCAGCTTATATAAAAAGTAAAGTCAAATACCATTTTTTATTATTAAAAACCGCGACGCGCAACTCTTAAATATTACAGTTTAGAGTATTACAAAAAATAATATTAATAAAACGACCAATGAAATAATGACGTAGGAACTTACCGCAAACAAATCGCTAGCCTTTCCTTTGGTTCAACAGGACTTCGAAACTTAGTTTGTTTCCTGAAGATTTCATCTTTAATAAGGTCATAAAGAGATTCGAACTTCTCCTGAGTCATTCGGAAGTATTGAAAGAATTTAGCATCATCTTCTATAAGGTCCGGAAACAAGGTATGAAATTCACCAAAAGTCAGTCTTTTTCTATTAATTTGATGAATCCAAAAAATTATATTTTTTTTGGTTAGCATCTCTTCCTCTTCTTCTACCAAAATTGCACTAACAACCAAACACTCGTCATCACTATCCATTTTGACCTTGTTCACCACACGGTAGCTCAGTATACACTGCCATGTGCGGATGGCGGGAGTTCCCGTCTAGTACGCGCTCCCACCTTTAAAAATGCCGTCCATGCCGTGCCGCCCTAGTGCGCGCTTAGCTTTAGGCTACCAAATGATCAAGCGTCGATCTACCTTTTCGGGAACCGCATTGGATGTTCTTTAAGTGGCCGCTAGTTTCGAGTGTCCAGAGTAGTCGTCGATTGACCATCTTTTCGGACAGTTTGCAAAGACAACTCGTTAATGAGACCGGCCTATAACTGGCCAGTAGTAGTTTGTCTTTTCCTGGTTTTAGTAATGGGAGAATGATTGATTCCCTCCAAGCATCAGGGAAGGACCCTTCTGTCCATATTTTGTTGAAGAAGGCCAAAAGTGCTCTTCTGTTTGCCGGGTTCAAATTTTTGAGCATGGCATTATGAATTTCATCTGGGCCGCTTGCTGTATTTTTGACTTCTCTAATGGCAGAGTCCAACTCCCACTCTGTAACTTCCATGTTGTATGCCTGGTTGTTGTTTCCATCTTTGAATCTGGTGCGATAGATTGTGTCCAGACTGGTCTCTGCGCTAGGGTTCTGGGATGCGTAGTATTCTACAAAGAGGTTACTAACCTCTGATTGTTCATATATTATGTTGTTGTTCACTTTGATTGCAGGCTGGACGTGGTGGTTATTTCCAGAAATACTTCTTATTTTCCGCCATACCGCCTTTGAAGGAGTGTTATGATTGATTGTAGAAACATAGTGTTGCCATGTTTGTTTACGTTTTCCTTTGAACGTCCTCCGACAGGAAGCTCGCATTTTTTATAGTGGATAAGATTTTGTGTGTTTGGATTGTTTCTAAATATCCTGAGCGCTTGCCTTCTTTCTTTCCTGGCCTGCCGACATTCACTGTCGAACCAAGGTGTAGAGTTTTTACTATAGTATGACTTGGTTTTTGGAATGGTCTCCTCAGCAGGTTTGACGATGCAGTTGGTAATGTATTCGTTCGTTTCATTGACATTGTCAGTTAACATCTTTTCGTCGATGTGTACCAAGGTCCTGAACATCTCCCAGTTTGCTCTGTCAATGATCCAGCTGGGGTTCCTCTCAAACCTATTTTCTGTTCCCCGGAGTACTATTCTAATTGGATAGTGGTCGCTGTTGTGTGACTCGTCCAGCACGTCCCAGTCAAGCTGGAGGGAAAGATTAGGCTAGGAAAAAGCCAGATCAAGTACTGAGAAGCTGGGCTGACATATGTGCCTGCTCCTGTGTTTAGTAGAATCAAGTCTGAGCCATCAGATATCCGTTTGATGGTGTTCCCACGGCTGTCTCACCTGGAGGAGCCCCACATCGTTGTACATGTCATTGGTTAAAATATACAAATAATTGAAGATGAGATAACATGTACATATTGGTTTGAAATTTTTAAACGTTAGTATAGACATGCAATGCCTTGTGTTATATGTTAGTAAAATTTGCATATTATCACTAGGTACAGTAAATGAAGAAATGCCGCAGTATTTAAGAGAAAAGTTAAAAAGGCTTTTATATAAGCGAAATCTGTAAACTACAGACTGAAAGCTGATAAGAACCATATATTTATGAGTTTTTATTTATCAGTCTCCATCTTTTGGGGTACGTCCTTTTTTGATGCTTTAGTTACTACTGTGTATTGTGTAGTGAAATGGATTTGCGACTGGGTCCAAATGTATTCTTTAAAATAATAAATAACAATATATAAGATAAATAATGTATGGAGTAAGTAAATAACCAAAGGGGCTGAGGGGATCAGGTATCAAGGTATAGGAAAAGGGGTCCTTTTAACCTTCGTCAAATACCTACCGGAATATGAGTATAACAGAAGTGACAGTTAGAAATAGCGATACCTGACTTTGTCGAAGACAAAGATCCTTTGTCGAAGACATATAAAGCCTGAGTGTCCATCTGAAAAATGTACAAGGAAGTACCTGCGCTGTTGGGAAATGAGAACTTTTCCCCTTGAAGTCTGCCCCCGGATCTCCCCCAGGCAGTATCGCAAAGTGGTGGGGGGAGAATCGAGATCTTCAGGTGGAAGGGAGCTTGAGACAGTTCAAGTTGAGTCAGTCACAGAACAGTTCAGTTGAGAGAAGCTCCATAGTCAGTCTTCAGTCAGAGTTCAGGAGTCTTTGGAGGAGTTTCCAGTGGGAGTTCAGTTGAGAGAAGCTCCATAGTCAGTCTTCAGTCAGAGTTCAGGAGTCTTTGGAGGAGTTTCCAGTGGGAGTTCAGTTGAGAGAAGCTCCATAGTCATTCTTCAGTCAGAGTTCAGGAGTCTTTGGAGGAGTCTCCAGTGGGAGTTCTGTTGAGAGAAGCCCCGCAGTCAGTCTTCAGTCAGAGTTCAGGAGTCTTTGGAGGAGTCTCCAGTGGGAGTTCAGTTGAGAGAAGCTTCATAGTCAGTCTTCAGTCAGAGTTCAGGAGTCTTTGGAGGAGTTTCCAGTGGGAGTTCAGTTGAGAGAAGCTCCATAGTCAGTCTTCAGTCAGAGTTCAGGAGTCTTTGGAGGAGTTTCCAGTGGGAGTTCAGTTAGGAGTCTTTGGAGGAGTCTCCAGTGAGAGTTCAGTCAGAGTCGAGCTCCAATCTTCAGTCAGTCCCTAGTGAGTCTTAAGTGTCCCCATTCCCGTTCACTATTCGTCTTCCCACTCGTTCAGCCCCACTGTCTCCGCCCACCACCCATTCAACTCATCGCAGACTGAGGAACCATCGTGAAGTATTCGAAAGAAGCTTGGAAAACATCGTCAGTTCCCTCCATACAGCATTATCCATATAAGGTTTAATTTTATATTATGTTTTTTAATTTTAAGTTATTTATTTTATTTGTAAATATATTCTTTTTAAATATGAGTTTCTAGATTTTTGTAGTTTGCTTCCTATGCTCAAACCTAGTCAGTAATGATTTAACAATTTGGTTATTCAAAACTTTCTTCGCTGGACCTACTTTCGCCTTTGGTTTATAGAAATCCAATTTATATATTCAAATCAGTAATTTAAGTATCGTTCTATTAAATAGGCGATCTGGAATCCCACAAATATTTTCATTTAGTAAAATTTTGAGAAAATCTCCGTGTCTTTGATTTAAAGTAAAGTAAAGATAATTAGAATATTTTATTAAAAACGCGAATAACAAGCTCCTATTATTACAATGGTTTGTCGTTTTCGTTTTTTCTTATAACAATCTGGGGGGTGTCAGTGGCAGGAATTTCTTCACTGCCACTTGGGATGGGGAAAGGAGGGGATGTAGCGTTAGCAGTAGCAGGTACTGCTGGAGACTGTGATGGAGGGGTGGAAGGAGTAGAAGTGGCAGGTACTGCAGGATTCTGTGATGGCGAGGAGGTGGGAGTAGCAGTAACAGGTACTGCAGGAGACTTTGGTGGAGGGGTGGTAGTATAGACAGGTACTGAAGGATTCTGTGATGGCGAGGAGGTGGGAGTAGCAGTAACCGGTACTGCAGGAGACTGTGATGGAGGGGTGGTAGGAGTAGAAGTGACAGGTACTGCAGGATTCTGTGATGGCGAGGAGGTGGGAGTAGCAGTAACCGGTACTGCAGGAGACTGTGATGGAGGGGTGGTAGGAGTAGAAGTGACAGGTACTGCTGGATTCTGTGATGGCGAGGAGGTGGGAGTAGCAGGTATTGCAGGAGACTGATGGAGGAGTGGACAATCAAAACCTCCAAAAACAACTTAGACCCCACAATCCTAAAAGCCAACACAATAGAAATGATTAACACTCTTTACGATAAATGTCACAAACTCTTCACAGATGCTTCAAAAACACCAGAGGGGACGGGGATAGGTATCTTCGATCCCCAAACAGACACTAACCTAACAGAAAAAATCTCACCACATCATAACGTCTGTACCTCTGAACTGATTGCTATCCAAAAGGCCATAGAATACTCTAAAAGTATTACATTTTCAGAAGAGATAGTTATATTGACCGACTCTAAATCCGCCTGCCAACTACTACGCAACTTTCACCTCAAAACTCGCAGCAACTACATACTCTCCACAATAGCTACATCCATTTACCAGTCAGATAAGAACTATTACATTCAATGGATTCCTGGACACATCAATTTGACTGACAACGACAGAGCTGACCACCTAGCCAAGCGAGGAACGGCAAAGGACACAGTGACACTCAGAATCGACTTGACCTTAGAAGACACCCTTTCCATCCTACAACACCAGACACTCACGGAATGGCAAACCAACTATACTGACATATCCCAAACCAAAGAACAATTCCACTACAGAGTACAGAAGACAATAACGACAAAGCCATGGTTCCACCCACACAGTAAGACACTGACGACTAAACAAATCATATACTTGACACGACTGAGGACCGGACATGCCAGAAACAAACAAATACTTACATCTAATCAAAATAAAACCATCCCCCAACTGTGAACACTGCAATGAGACTGAGGACGTAATCCACATTTTCACTAACTGCAAAAAATACGACAACCAGAGACAACATGAGACACTACTATCCAACGAAAACACATTTCTTCAAACAATAGCTAACATTAATACCATAGAAAACATTAACAGACTCATTAAATTTATTACCAAATCAAAAATAGAATTATAGGATCAATGGACTCCTACATACTCGCTCCGGCTTTATAGGACTACAATTAGTCTTACGGCATAATAATAAAAAAAAAAAAAAAAAACTTTATCAATATCGATTTAACAAAGCGATCTAACATACCTTTTCCTCTGTTAGATCGAAGTGTGTTAAAGTCATATATTTAGCAGACTACTGTCAAAATTTTTATCGAACTAACACAGTTAACAGATTTAACATAGTTAACACACACATCATGAATACACCAATTGTTTCAAATTCAGATGGGTCTACTTGAATACTAATTTCTTTCGTATTAACACTAACTTTAGTTTCTTTTATTATATTTGCAAAGGATTTCTGAAAGGTGGTACCACTTTGCCGGTCTAACAATTTTTTCCTAGCCGAACCGTAAGGAATTTTTTCACTATCCTGTATCTTTTTAATTTCTTTTTCGTTAATGAACGTTGGGCATTTTTTATAAAAAGCATTATGAGTTCCCTTACAGTTTACACACTTAACTGGCTTATTGCATTCGACTTCCTCGTGTTTCTTCTCTCCACATTTGGCACAAAGTGCATCTTTTTTACATGAGAAGGATGGGTGCCCAAAAGACAAGCAAGTGTAACATCTCAAGGGATTCGAAAAAAATTGTCGAACTGAAACATTATAATAACCTACTCGTAGATGAGATGGGATTGTTGGGGTACAAAAGATAACAATGTAATTATCTGTTTTTGTCTCGTTTCACTAAACCTAAACCTCTTTATGTCAATTACATTTTCACTTTTTAATTCGAATAAAATTTCCTCGGGTTCTAGAAAATCAAAATCTCGGCATCTTATTACCCCTTTACTATGATTAAGTTTTTTGTGGGGTTCAACTTTAACTTTTATTTTGTTGAATAATTCTTCAACTTGCAGTAACTTTTTTGATTGGTTACTATTTAAGGTTTCAACCAAAACCGTACCGTCTCTAAGTTTTTTTTATATTTTTCACATCCCCCGCGACTCCTACTATTGATGTATTCCCCACAAATGGTGATATATTACTCAAACTCCCTTCGCCTTTACGGGAAATTATCAAAAATTTCGGTAAAAGCTGGATGTTGGAGGTTAGTGGCTCTAAAGGGGACTTGATTCTTCAACGCTTGTGCCGTTTATCCGGCGGTATGCTCATTTTGTTTTTGTTTTTTCCACTTAATTACTATAAAATATATTAGGTTGTACTCACCAAACCGAAGGTCACTAAGAATAAGAAATAATATGATATTTAACATTTTTGCAGAGATATTGTGAAACAGTTGATAAAAATAAAGAAAACGTATGTTTTTTTTAAAAATATTGTCTATTTCACAAATAATATATAATATGGGAGTACTTTCGGTATTGCTATCATCTTCAGCTACGACTTAACAAATACTAAATTGAAGTTCAACTAGGTAGTTTACAATCCAAGCGGTAGGTAGGTATCCCTTTTCAATGAAAACTGACATTATTGCAGAGATATTGTGAAATAATTCAAATGGACTTGAAAAATAAAATAAAACTTGTTTATTTAATATATTGTCCAATTTCACTAACTATATATACATGGGAGTACTTTCGGTATTTCTACCATCCTCAGCCAAAAGCATAAGAGATAAGACTAAGTTAGTCTTATCTCTTATGCTTTTGGCTGAGGATGGTAGAAATACCGAAAGTACTCCCATGTATATATAGTTAGTGAAATTAGACAATATATTAAATAAACAAGTTTTATTTTATTTTTCAAGTCTATCCCTTTTCAGCCCCTACGGGGTTTTCCTATCCCTTCTGTACAGTTAATATTTGAAATATGGAAAAACATAAAAAATGACAGTGGGTGAGTATTTCAGATTGGTCTGATTGTTCATACAATTTCCTTTTTGCAGCATTTATATACCTATTATTTTTTAAGAAATAATAGGTATATAAATGTGAAAATAAAATAAATAAAGTGTGGATAGCAATAAAATAATTATTAAATTGTAGAAATCTAAAAAAAAGAATACGTTAATCCTCACGAGATCTGCACTCAACCACGTCTGGACACGAACTCCTAAAAGGAAATGATATGCTAAATTTGAATGTGAAAATGATATAAAACCCTAGCTGATATTGCTAAACTATTCAATATTTGAAATAATTTCAAGATCCCATTTGCAAAATACTTGAAAAAAATGTTGATGGTAAATTAAGATACCTTAGCAAAAATAAAGCAGACGTTACACACATTATTTGAACTCGAATATTTTCAAAGAAACACCGCTGATTCTATAAGAATGCGACACTCTGTATATGAGCCGGTGAGAATGATAGTGGTGTAAGTCAAGTTTCCTTTATTTAGAGAAAATGAATGTTTCTTAAATTTGATTTTAAAAATTACCTAAGGAAGATAAAAAGGGATATGGTTCAATTCTAGCCACCAATGCTTCAAAGCTTAAAACGATAAGTTGTGCAAGTTTTAATGTTTTTTTATTAACTGGTTTCAACGGACTTAAATCCACTACGCCACTTTCATTCTAAACCAAGATAAAAAAGCAGGTGAGAATGATAGTGGTGTAAGTCTAGTTTCGTAATCTTGAGAAAATTAATATTTTGCAAATTTTATTTTTAAGCATTACCAAGTGAGATAAAATGGAATATGTCTCAATTCCAGCCATTAAAGCTTTAAAGTGTAATAAAATCAGTTGTCCCAGTTTTTAGAATTTATTATTAACTAGTTTCGGTGCGCTCAAAACACTTACACTACTCTCATTATTAACCAAGATGTCATAAAAAAGAAAATGAACTAATTTCAAAATCTTTATTCCAAATGAAATTTCATAAAACATTAACGATAATATCAATACTAATTATTAACGTAATTATTACCAAAAAATCAAATTTCAAACGCAAAATTTATTAGCATAAGGCTTAAGCTGATAATCTTCAGCCTTTAGGTTAATGATGTTGAGTCTTTTTGTTCTTCGTAATAGATTAAGGGTCCAATATCCTCTCCAGCTACATTAGTAGTCGTGACAAGGTTTTGGAAAAAACAATGGTATATTGGTGGAATATATAGAAGCAGATCAATCATATCCCTTTTTTTAAAATCTCCAACCGATCTCACATTCTTACATAACAACACCCTTGGTATTTTATGTAATTGCAGTGGCCCGCCCACTTTCGCCGGTTTCAAATTTAAAATCTGAAAATTCGCAGATTCGTCTAATGATTCTTTGTAAAGAATTTGATATGGTCGGCATTTTTCATAACGTATCCACTGCATTTTCAACCAGTTTACTTTACAATTTTCTTGGTCATATTTCCTTCTGGTACATTTTTATTCCAATGAAGCAGTAGAAAAAAACTCATCGTAATTCATTTCACGTTCAGTGAACTTCTTCTGTCGCCTAGCTGATTCCATAATGCTATACCACTGGTAACAGCAAAAGTGTTATTTTAATTATCGCAAACCTTTTTTGTTTATCATTTATAAAAATTTAAATTTAATGTTTGTAAATGAACGTCTTGAGTCTATTAGAGGAAGATTGGAACTGAATCAGAAATGAACGTATTTACCTGCAATAAACAGATAAGAGTATAGTATAGTACCAATAATGTAAAGAAACGTTTATTTTTAATACCTATTGACTTACACCACTTTCTTTCTCAACAGGAATCTGGTTTTGTTCAAATTGATAATGATATTGTGTTTTTGCTGGCGATAGGTAAAACTTTTAACTGAATTCACAATGTTAATTATTAGAGTAGTGATAAAAGAGCAAAAATTTTGTATAAACCCAATTTCGAAATTTTTTGACTTACACCACTTTCATCCTCACCGGCTCATATGTACATAGCATATATATATATATATATATATATATACAGCATGTTTACGGCAGTTTTTTTTGCTTAATTGTTGATGTCTCACTAACATTTATATTTTTCTACCCGAAAGTGCAGAAGTGTTGCATGCGGAACGCCTGGCAGTTCTGTCCCCTGTGCACGTCCTCACTTGACCGCAGTCCACATCACTCTCCGCCAGGCAGCTTTGTCTCCTTTGCGCGTCCCAACGTGATCTCAGTCCACATCACTCTCCGCCTGGCAGTTCTGTCCAATATGCGCATCCTCACTTGACCTCAGTCCACATCACTCTCCGCCAGGCAGCTTTGTCTCCTTTGCGCGTCCCAACGTGATCTCAGTCACATCACTCTCCGCCAGGCAGTTCTGTCCAATATGCGCATCCTCACTTGACCTCAGTCCACATCGCTCTCCGCCAGGCAGCTTTGTCTCCTTTGCGCGTCCCAACGTGATCTCAGTCCACATCACTCTCCGCCAGGCAGCTTTGTCTCCTTTGCGCGTCCCAACGTGATCTCAGTCCACATCACTCTCCGCCAGGCAGCTTTGTCTCCTTTGCGCGTCCCAACGTGATCTCAGTCCACATCACTCTCCGCCAGGCAGTTCTGTCCAATATGCGCATCCTCACTTGACCGCAGTCCACATCACTCTCCGCCAGGCAGCTTTGTCTCCTTTGCGCGTCCCAACGTGATCTCAGTCCACATCACTCTCCGCCAGGCAGTTCTGTCCAATATGCGCATCCTCACTTGACCTCAGTCCACATCACTCTCCGCCAGGCAGCTTTGTCTCCTTTGCGCGTCCCAACGTGATCTCAGTCCACATCACTCTCCGCCAGGCAGTTCTGTCCAATATGCGCATCCTCACTTGACCTCAGTCCACATCACTCTCCGCCAGGCAGCTTTGTCTCCTTTGCGCGTCCCAACGTGATCTCAGTCCACATCACTCTCCGCCAGGCAGTTCTGTCCAATATGCGCATCCTCACTTGACCTCAGTCCACATCACTCTCTGCCAGGCAGCTCTGCCTCTTCATGCGTCCCAACGTCAGCTCAGTTCACATCACTTTCCGCCAAGCAGTTCTGTAGTTGTGCGCGTCCTCACTTGACCTTAGTCCACATCACTCTCTGCCAAACAGTTCTGTCCGCTGTGCGCGTCCTCACTTTAGTCCACATCACTCACCGCCAGGCTTCCTCTGGTATTATCTTATAGAATTAGGACCACTGCCCAAACTTTCCAAAGACCATTGAAAGCCTTATTTGACATTTTATATGCTCTTTGAATTTTTAACTGTGTTAAATCAAGATTTATTATAACTTTTTTGTTTTAGCTCTACATAAGAATACATTCGGTGATTTGGTAGGCCAAGCAAAGAAGATCTACTGGTGTTTGAAATTGTTCCTATTTCCGCTGGTATGTTGACTGAAATTTTACTTGTGTTTCGATCCCGATGCAAAAACCATGCTACCATGAAGGAAGTATATTTGCAAAAAAAAAATGGTCAGTGTTTTTCCCACAGACGTTTTTTTTTTTTTGATTTTATGAATTATAATTTTTTTTGCTCAGAATTCCGATCTCTGTAAGATCCCAAATGCGGCTCAATAAGATGGGATCTAAGTGTACGTGTATATAGATACTGTTTTTATGAATTGTATGTATTTCGTTACAGCAAACACTCCAGAGAATGCCCCCACTCCGTTGTTCCCTCTCCGACCATCTTATTCTTGCTTACCTCTTTCTTGATCGCACAGCTTCGGAGTGGAACTCGGGAAAGTTAGAAGAAACGGACTATAACGTATTTTTGAATCTGTTTTGTAGGATCGTATTATTGACACACCTGAAAAATACAACAAAAGGCGGACCGAGGCTCTGAAAAAAATTAACGAAATATACATCGAAATAAATAAAGGTAAATTAAAAATTTTCATTTTGATTTTTGACTATTGTATACAAAAATCTGTTTCCGGAGAGGGGGGAGAGAAAAATGAGACTTATTCGTTGACTTTAGAAAAGGGTAGAGAAGGTGAAAAAAAACTCACTCAAGGCCTAGTGTTCATTTGAAAATACATGGTAAGAGGGACTATCTAGAGAAGTCTCAGAGTATTGTCCAGAGCATACCTAACAACTATCACTCCGCAGAACGCTCTCAGGTGGACAAACAACTGAACGGGGAGGGGTGGGGAGCATCACGAAGGCTTGATGTCCATTTGAGAATACCTGGTAAGAGGGACTATCGAGAGAAGTCTCAGGGTATTGTCCAGAGCATGCCTAACAACTATCACTCCGCAGAAAGCTCTCGGGTGGACAAACAACTGAACAGGGAGGGGTGGGGAGCCTGAAGAAGGCTTAGTGTTCATTTGAAAATACCTGGTAAGAGGGACTATCTAGAGAAGTCTCAGGGTATTGTCCAGAGCATACCTAACAACTATCACTCCGCAGAAAGCTCTCGGGCGGACAAACAACTGAACAGGGAGGGGTGGGGAGCCTGAAGAAGGCTTAGTGTTCATTTGAAAATACCTGGTAAGAGGGACTATCTAGACATACCTAACAACTATCACTCCGCAGAAAGCTCTCAAGGTGCACAAACAACTGAACAGGGAGGGGTGGGGAGCCTGAAGAAGGCTTAGTGTTCATTTGAAAATACCTGGTAAGAGGGACTATCTAGAGAAGTCTCAAGGTATTGTCCAGAGCATGCCTAACAACTATCACTCCGCAGAAAGCTCTCGGGTGGACAAACAACTGAACAGGGAGGGGTGGGGAGCCTCAAGAAGGCTTAGTGTTCATTTGAAAATACCTGGTAAGAGGGACTATCTAGAGAAGTCTCAGGGTATTGTCCAGAGCATGCCTAACAACTATCACTCCGCAGAAAGCTCTTGGGTGGACACACGACTGAAAGAGGAGGGGTGGGGAGCCTCAGAAGGCTTAGTGTTCATTTGAAAATACCTGGTAAGAGGGACTATCTAGAGAAGTCTCAGGGTATTGTCCAGAGCATACCTAACAACTATCACTCCGCAGAAAGCTCTCGGGTGGACAAACAACTGAACAGGGAGGGGTGGGGAGCCTCAAGAAGGCTTAGTGTTCATTTGAAAATACCTGGTAAGAGGGACTATCTAGAGAAGTCTCAGGGTATTGTCCAGAGCATACCTAACAACTATCACTCCGCAGAAAGCTCTCGGGTGGACACACGACTGAAAGGGGAGGGGTGGGGAGCCTCAAGAAGGCTTAGTGTTTATTTGAAAATACCTGGTAAGAGGGACTATCTAGAGAAGTCTCAGGGTATTGTCCAGAGCATGCCTAACAACTATCACTCCGCAGAAAGCTCTCGGGTGGACAAACAACTGAACAGGGAGGGGTGGGGAGCCTCAAGAAGGCTTAGTGTTCATTTGAAAATACCTGGTAAGAGGGACTATCTAGAGAAGTCTCAGGGTATTGTCCAGAGCATGCCTAACAACTATCACTCCGCAGAAAGCTCTCGGGTGGACAAACAACTGAACAGGGAGGGGTGGGGAGCTCGAAGAAGGCTTAGTGTTCATTTGAAAATACCTGGTAAGAGGGACTATCTAGAGAAGTCTCAGGGTATTGTCCAGAGCATGCCTAACAACTATCACTCCGCAGAAAGCTCTCGGGTGGACACACGACTGAAAGGGGAGGGGTGGGGAGCCTCAAGAAGGCTTAGTGTTCATTTGAAAATACCTGGTAAGAGGGACTATCTAGAGAAGCCTCAGGGTATTGTCCAGAGCATGCCTAACAACTATCACTCCGCAGAAAGCTCTCGGGTGGACAAACAACTGAACAGGGAGGGGTGGGGAGCTCGAAGAAGGCTTAGTGTTCATTTGAAAATACCTGGTAAGAGGGACTATCTAGAGAAGTCTCAGGGTATTGTCCAGAGCATGCCTAACAACTATCACTCCGCAGAAAGCTCTCGGGTGGACAAACAACTGAACAGGGAGGGGTGGGGAGCCTCAAGAAGGCTTAGTGTTCATTTGAAAATACCTGGTAAGAGGGACTATCTAGAGAAGTCTCAGGGTATTGTCCAGAGCATACCTAACAACTATCACTCCGCAGAAAGCTCTCGGGTGGACAAACAACTGAACAGGGAGGGGTGGGGAGCCTCAAGAAGGCTTAGTGTTCATTTGAAAATACCTGGTAAGAGGGACTATCTAGAGAAGTCTCAGGGTATTGTCCAGAGCATGCCTAACAACTATCACTCCGCAGAAAGCTCTCGGGTGGACAAACAACTGAACAGGGAGGGGTGGGGAGCTCGAAGAAGGCTTAGTGTTCATTTGAAAATACCTGGTAAGAGGGACTATCTAGAGAAGTCTCAGGGTATTGTCCAGAGCATGCCTAACAACTATCACTCCGCAGAAAGCTCTCGGGTGGACACACGACTGAAAGGGGAGGGGTGGGGAGCTCGAAGAAGGCTTAGTGTTCATTTGAAAATACCTGGTAAGAGGGACTATCTAGAGAAGTCTCAGGGTATTGTCCAGAGCATGCCTAACAACTATCACTCCGCAGAAAGCTCTCGGGTGGACAAACAACTGAACAGGGAGGGGTGGGGAGCTCGAAGAAGGCTTAGTGTTCATTTGAAAATACCTGGTAAGAGGGACTATCTAGAGAAGTCTCAGGGTATTGTCCAGAGCATGCCTAACAACTATCACTCCGCAGAAAGCTCTCGGGTGGACAAACAACTGAACAGGGAGGGGTGGGGAGCTCGAAGAAGGCTTAGTGTTCATTTGAAAATACCTGGTAAGAGGGACTATCTAGAGAAGTCTCAGGGTATTGTCCAGAGCATGCCTAACAACTATCACTCCGCAGAAAGCTCTCGGGTGGACACACGACTGAAAGGGGAGGGGTGGGGAGCCTCAAGAAGGCTTAGTGTTCATTTGAAAATACCTGGTAAGAGGGACTATCTAGAGAAGTCTCAGGGTATTGTCCAGAGTATACCTAACAACTATCACTCCGCAGAAAGCTCTCGGGTGGACAAACAACTGAACAGGGAGGGGTGGGGAGCCTCAAGAAGGCTTAGTGTTCATTTGAAAATACCTGGTAAGAGGGACTATCTAGAGAAGTCTCAGGGTATTGTCCAGAGCATACCTAACAACTATCACTCCGCAGAAAGCTCTCGGGTGGACAAACAACTGAACAGGGAGGGGTGGGGAGCCTCAAGAAGGCTTAGTGTTTATTTGAAAATACCTGGTAAGAGGGACTATCTAGAGAAGTCTCAGGGTATTGTCCAGAGCATGCCTAACAACTATCACTCCGCAGAAAGCTCTCGGGTGGACAAACAACTGAACAGGGAGGGGTGGGGAGCCTCAAGAAGGCTTAGTGTTCATTTGAAAATACCTGGTAAGAGGGACTATCTAGAGAAGTCTCAGGGTATTGTCCAGAGCATGCCTAACAACTATCACTCCGCAGAAAGCTCTCGGGTGGACAAACAACTGAACAGGGAGGGGTGGGGAGCCTCAAGAAGGCTTAGTGTTCATTTGAAAATACCTGGTAAGAGGGACTATCTAGAGAAGTCTCAGGGTATTGTCCAGAGCATGCCTAACAACTATCACTCCGCAGAAAGCTCTCGGGTGGACAAACAACTGAACAGGGAGGGGTGGGGAGCTCGAAGAAGGCTTAGTGTTCATTTGAAAATACCTGGTAAGAGGGACTATCTAGAGAAGTCTCAGGGTATTGTCCAGAGCATGCCTAACAACTATCACTCCGCAGAAAGCTCTCGGGTGGACAAACAACTGAACAGGGAGGGGTGGGGAGCTCGAAGAAGGCTTAGTGTTCATTTGAAAATACCTGGTAAGAGGGACTATCTAGAGAAGTCTCAGGGTATTGTCCAGAGCATGCCTAACAACTATCACTCCGCAGAAAGCTCTCGGGTGGACACACGACTGAAAGGGGAGGGGTGGGGAGCCTCAAGAAGGCTTAGTGTTCATTTGAAAATACCTGGTAAGAGGGACTATCTAGAGAAGTCTCAGGGTATTGTCCAGAGTATACCTAACAACTATCACTCCGCAGAAAGCTCTCGGGTGGACAAACAACTGAACAGGGAGGGGTGGGGAGCCTCAAGAAGGCTTAGTGTTCATTTGAAAATACCTGGTAAGAGGGACTATCTAGAGAAGTCTCAGGGTATTGTCCAGAGCATACCTAACAACTATCACTCCGCAGAAAGCTCTCGGGTGGACAAACAACTGAACAGGGAGGGGTGGGGAGCCTCAAGAAGGCTTAGTGTTTATTTGAAAATACCTGGTAAGAGGGACTATCTAGAGAAGTCTCAGGGTATTGTCCAGAGCATGCCTAACAACTATCACTCCGCAGAAAGCTCTCGGGTGGACAAACAACTGAACAGGGAGGGGTGGGGAGCCTCAAGAAGGCTTAGTGTTCATTTGAAAATACCCGGTAAGAGGGACTATCTAGAGAAGTCTCAGGGTATTGTCCAGAGCATGCCTAACAACTATCACTCCGCAGAAAGCTCTCGGGTGGACAAACAACTGAACAGGGAGGGGTGGGGAGCTCGAAGAAGGCTTAGTGTTCATTTGAAAATACCTGGTAAGAGGGACTATCTAGAGAAGTCTCAGGGTATTGTCCAGAGCATGCCTAACAACTATCACTCCGCAGAAAGCTCTCGGGTGGACACACGACTGAAAGGGGAGGGGTGGGGAGCCTCAAGAAGGCTTAGTGTTCATTTGAAAATACCTGGTAAGAGGGACTATCTAGAGAAGCCTCAGGGTATTGTCCAGAGCATGCCTAACAACTATCACTCCGCAGAAAGCTCTCGGGTGGACAAACAACTGAACAGGGAGGGGTGGGGAGCTCGAAGAAGGCTTAGTGTTCATTTGAAAATACCTGGTAAGAAGGACTATCTAGAGAAGTCTCAGGGTATTGTCCAGAGCATGCCTAACAACTATCACTCCGCAGAAAGCTCTCGGGTGGACACACGACTGAAAGGGGAGGGGTGGGGAGCCTCAAGAAGGCTTAGTGTTCATTTGAAAATACCTGGTAAGAGGGACTATCTAGAGAAGTCTCAGGGTATTGTCCAGAGCATACCTAACAACTATCACTCCGCAGAAAGCTCTCGGGTGGACAAACAACTGAACAGGGAGGGGTGGGGAGCCTCAAGAAGGCTTAGTGTTCATTTGAAAATACCTGGTAAGAGGGACTATCTAGAGAAGTCTCAGGGTATTGTCCAGAGCATACCTAACAACTATCACTCCGCAGAAAGCTCTCGGGTGGACAAACAACTGAACAGGGAGGGGTGGGGAGCCTCAAGAAGGCTTAGTGTTCATTTGAAAATACCTGGTAAGAGGGACTATCTAGAGAAGTCTCAGGGTATTGTCCAGAGCATGCCTAACAACTATCACTCCGCAGAAAGCTCTCGGGTGGACAAACAACTGAACAGGGAGGGGTGGGGAGCTCGAAGAAGGCTTAGTGTTCATTTGAAAATACCTGGTAAGAGGGACTATCTAGAGAAGTCTCAGGGTATTGTCCAGAGCATGCCTAACAACTATCACTCCGCAGAAAGCTCTCGGGTGGACACACGACTGAAAGGGGAGGGGTGGGGAGCTCGAAGAAGGCTTAGTGTTCATTTGAAAATACCTGGTAAGAGGGACTATCTAGAGAAGTCTCAGGGTATTGTCCAGAGCATGCCTAACAACTATCACTCCGCAGAAAGCTCTCGGGTGGACACACGACTGAAAGGGGAGGGGTGGGGAGCCTCAAGAAGGCTTAGTGTTCATTTGAAAATACCTGGTAAGAGGGACTATCTAGAGAAGTCTCAGGGTATTGTCCAGAGCATGCCTAACAACTATCACTCCGCAGAAAGCTCTCGGGTGGACAAACAACTGAACAGGGAGGGGTGGGGAGCCTCAAGAAGGCTTAGTGTTCATTTGAAAATACCTGGTAAGAGGGACTATCTAGAGAAGTCTCAGGGTATTGTCCAGAGCATGCCTAACAACTATCACTCCGCAGAAAGCTCTCGGGTGGACAAACAACTGAACAGGGAGGGGTGGGGAGCTCGAAGAAGGCTTAGTGTTCATTTGAAAATACCTGGTAAGAGGGACTATCTAGAGAAGTCTCAGGGTATTGTCCAGAGCATGCCTAACAACTATCACTCCGCAGAAAGCTCTCGGGTGGACAAACAACTGAACAGGGAGGGGTGGGGAGCTCGAAGAAGGCTTAGTGTTCATTTGAAAATACCTGGTAAGAGGGACTATCTAGAGAAGTCTCAGGGTATTGTCCAGAGCATGCCTAACAACTATCACTCCGCAGAAAGCTCTCGGGTGGACACACGACTGAAAGGGGAGGGGTGGGGAGCCTCAAGAAGGCTTAGTGTTCATTTGAAAATACCTGGTAAGAGGGACTATCTAGAGAAGTCTCAGGGTATTGTCCAGAGTATACCTAACAACTATCACTCCGCAGAAAGCTCTCGGGTGGACAAACAGCTGAACAGGGAGGGGTGGGGAGCCTCAAGAAGGCTTAGTGTTCATTTGAAAATACCTGGTAAGAGGGACTATCTAGAGAAGTCTCAGGTTATTGTCCAGAGCATGCCTAACAACTATCACTCCGCAGAAAGCTCTCGGGTGGACAAACAACTGATGAGGGAGGGGTGGGGAGCATCACGAAGGCTTAGTGTTCATTTGAAAATACCTGGTAAGAGGGACTATCTAGAGAAGTCTCAGGGTATTGTCCAGAGCATGCCTAACAACTATCACTCCGCAGAAAGCTCTCGGGTGGACAAACAACTGAACAGGGAGGGGTGGGGAGCCTGAAGAAGGCTTAGTGTTCATTTGAAAATACCTGGTAAGAGGGACTATCTAGACATACCTAACAACTATCACTCCGCAGAAAGCTCTGAAGGTGGACAAACAACTGAACAGGGAGGGGTGGGGAGCCTGAAGAAGGCTTAGTGTTCATTTGAAAATACCTGGTAAGAGGGACTATCTAGAGAAGTCTCAGGGTATTGTCCAGAGCATACTGAACCGGTTGACCAGATTGAGGATGGGGTCGGCAGGCTCAGTAGTATACTACTTCGAGCTGCCGATGAGACCATCCCCAAGAAGGTAAACCGGATCAGGAAGGTACCCTGGTGGGGTGAGGACCTTATCCTCGCCAAGAAGGCTGTATCGTGCCAGGAGAAGGTGTCAGCTGTGCCAAAACCAAAACCCACTCCAGAGGGTAATACGGAGGGAGGAGTACCGGCAGCTTAGCAAGGCTTATGGTAGCTGACATTTCTATAATTTGTAAATAAAATCGTTAGGCCTCCCTTTTTCCCCGACGATTCGGCGATGGTGTCGTGGCCGGAGGTCGGCCACCCAAAAAAAAAAAAAAAAAAAAAAGTAGTCCTATCAACCGAGAGGGGTATAAAACTGTTACAGTCCTATCTACAGAAAAGGGTATAAAGCTATTACAGCCCTATCTACAGACAGGGGCATGAAGCTATTACAGTCCTATCTACAGAGAGAGGTATAAAGCTATTACAGTCCTATCTACAGACATCCAGATATAACTATCCTTGTATTCCCTTCCCCCAAATATAATTATTTATGGATGGCACTTGAGATTTTCATGAAATCTGCACGTTGGCAATTTAGATCCCACAAAAATGAATGAATGTAAAGTTTTGAAGCTATTACAGGTATAAAGCTATTACAGTCCTATCTACAGAGCGAGGTATAAAGCTATTACAGTCCTATCTACAGAGAGGGGTGAAAAGCTATTACGGTCCTAACTACAAAGAGGGGTATAAAGCTATTACTGTCCTATCTACAGAGAGGGGCATAAAGCTAATACTGTCCTACCTACAGAGGGGTATAAAGCTATTACAGTCCTAGCTACAGAGAGGCATAATGCTATTACAGTCCTATCTACAGAGAGGGGTATAAAGCTATTAAAGTCCTATCTACAGAGAGGGGTATAAAGCTATTACTGTCCTATCTACAGAGAGGGGTATAAAGCTATTACAGTCCTATCTACAGAGAGGGGTATAAAGCTATTACAGTCCGATCTACAGAGAGGGGGAAGAGGCTATTACAGCCCTATCTACAGAGAGGGGTATAAAGTTATTAGAGTCCTATCTACACAGAGGGGTATAAAGCTATTACAGTCCTATCTACAGAGAGGGGTATAAAACAATTCCAGTCCTATCTACAGAGAAGGGTATGTAGCTATTACAGTCCTATCAACAGAGAGGGGTATAAAGCTATTATAGTCCTATCTAAAGAGAGGGGCATAAAACTATTACAGTCCTATATACAGAGAGGCATAAAGCTTTTACAGTCCTATCTACAGGGAGGCATAAAGCTATTACAGTCCTATCTACAGAGAGGGGCATAAAGCTATTATAGTCCTATCTAAAGAGAGGGGTATAAAGCTATTACTGTCCTGTCTACAGAGAGAAGCATAGAGCTATTATAGTCCTATCTAAAGAGAGGGGCACAGAGCTATTACAGTCCTATCTACAGAGAGGGGCATAAAGCTATTACTGTCCTATCTACAGAGAGGGGCATAAAGCTATTACTGTTCTATCTACAGAGAGTGGTATAAAGCTATTTCAGTCCTATCTACAGAGAGGGGTATAAAGCTATTACTGTCCTGTCTACAGAGAGGGGCATAAAGCTATTATAGTCCTATCTAAAGAGAGAGGCACAGAGCTATTACAGTCCTATCTACAGAGAGGGGTATAAAGCTATTACTGTCCTATCTACAGAAAGGGGTATAAAGCTATTACAGTCCTATATACAGAGAGGGGTATAAAGGTATTACAGTCCGATCTACAGAGAGGGGGAAGAGGCTATTACAGCCCTATCTACAGAGAGGGGTATAAAGTTATTAGTCCTATCTACACTGAGGGGTATAAAGCTATTACAGTCCTAGCTACAGAGAGGCATAATGCTATTACAGTCCTATCTACAGAGAGGGGTATAAAGCTATTAAAGTCCTATCTATAGAGAGGGGTATAAAGCTATTACTGTCCCATCTACAGAATGGGGTATAAAGCTATTACAGTCCTATATACAGAGAGTGGTATAAAGCTATTTCAGTCCTATATAGAGAGAGGGGTATAAAGCTATTACAGTCCTTGAAATGCTCCAAGGGAAGAATGAATGAATGGGTTCTTTTCCATTGAACAGCCTACAGACTGTCTGATGCTGCACGGAAGGACAGGGCTTGCAAATATTGAGTTATACTCTATATAACTACCCCTATACCTGGGAAAGTAAACATTAATGAGTATTGTTGGTTAGGGACCTTTTTTCTTATATTTATTACTTTTATAAGAACTGTTTTCGTCTGTTTTTGGAACTTGTCGGCTCTTTTTAAAATGAATAAATAAAGAAGTATAAGTAAAGTTATGTATATTTCAAATACATTATAATATATTTCAATCATTACAACAAATTTTGATCATCATAATATATTTTCAGCGTAAATTACATTTGTATATTATACTAATAATATATTTTTTTTCTTTTAGAATCGTTAGAGCCAATCTTCCAGAGGATGTCAGGGAATATACAACGTTCATATACCAATTATGAACCAACCGAAAGTACGTCACTGACATCCAGATATAACTATCCTTGTATTCCCTTCCCCCAAATATAATTATTTATGGATGGCACTTTGAGATTTTCATGAAATCTGCACGTTGGCAATTTAGATCCCACAAAAATGAATGAATGTAAAGTTTTGAAGCTATTACAGGTATAAAGCTATTACAGTCCTATCTACAGAGCGAGGTATAAAGCTATTACAGTCCTATCTACAGAGAGGGGTGAAAAGCTATTACGGTCCTAACTACAAAGAGGGGTATAAAGCTATTACTGTCCTATCTACAGAGAGGGGCATAAAGCTAATACTGTCCTACCTACAGAGGGGTATAAAGCTATTACAGTCCTAGCTACAGAGAGGCATAATGCTATTACAGTCCTATCTACAGAGAGGGGTATAAAGCTATTAAAGTCCTATCTACAGAGAGGGGTATAAAGCTATTACTGTCCTATCTACAGAGAGGGGTATAAAGCTATTACAGTCCTATCTACAGAGAGGGGTATAAAGCTATTACAGTCCGATCTACAGAGAGGGGGAAGAGGCTATTACAGCCCTATCTACAGAGAGGGGTATAAAGTTATTAGAGTCCTATCTACACAGAGGGGTATAAAGCTATTACAGTCCTATATACAGAGAGTGGTATAAAGCTATTTCAGTCCTATATAGAGAGAGGGGTATAAAGCTATTACAGTCCTTGAAATGCTCCAAGGGAAGAATGAATGAATGGGTTCTTTTCCATTGAACAGCCTACAGACTGTCTGATGCTGCACGGAAGGACAGGGCGGGCAAATATTGAGTTATACTCTATATAACTACCCCTATACCTGGGAAAGTAAACATTAATGAGAATTGTCGGTGAGGGACCTTTTTTCTTATATTTATTACTTTTATAAGAACTGTTTTCGTCTGTTTTTGGAACTTGTCGGCTCTTATTAAAATGAATAAATAAAGAAATATTAGTAAAGTTATGTATATTTCAAATACATTATAATATATTTCAATCATTATAATATATTTTCAAGGTAAATTACATTTGTATATTATAATAACAATTATTATTTTTTCTTTTGGGAAGTATAAAATCAGGTTTCAAAAGGCTGTCAGGAAATAAACCACGTAAATAGCCTTGTAATCCCTTCACCCAAACAACATTATTTATGGATGGCACTTTGACATTTTTATGAAATCTGCACATTGGGAATTTAGCCCCAAAAAAATTAATGATGATATCCCTTCTCTGAATGTATTACAACAGAAATTTCAAATTTCTGATATGACTATAACATGACATTTACCTACCAAGTTTGTACGGATCACTATCCCTCCCATCTCAAACCGGCATTACTCGATATAAAAAGGAATAAGAAAGTAATAAAGGACATCAATGGGTTTCTTTTCACCGTTGTGGTCACAATGTAATTCTGAAAGTAATGGGGGGGAATGGTATGTAAAACGTGGAGGGTAGGTATAAGAAAGTTCAGAAAATTTTCAGATAAAAATCGAAGGAAATCAGTCAGCTTCACACAATCAACTAATACTTTTATTTTAGTTTACAATATAATATTATATTTCAATTTTATGTTTCCCATAATTTCCCTCAATAGAAGAACAATATATATAATATATATAACTTTCATAAATATAATAAATAACTTTCAAACTATCAAAAATAAATTATTAAAAAAATTTCCAACTTTTATATTCTGATTACAACTTTTAAATTTTTGCAGTTGGGCAACTGAAGAAGGCAACTGAACTTTGTGATTTATTGCTTGAATCCATTACAATTAGCTCATCATCTCTGGAGTTTAAATAGATTTCTAAGCTCCCCAGAGAAAATTGTCAATTGTGTAGTCAAAATACAACTTTTTTGAAGCTTTTCACATAAATTATAGGTCAAGGGTTTTTAAAAATCTATTTATATATATATTTACTAATTTTATTTTTTAGTTAAAGTTGAATTTTAGGAGACTGTAAATTATTTTAAAGATCTACCACCTTGTCGGGACTAAAAAATGTTTAATATTAAAATAACAATGTTTAAAATTGTTTGCATCCATAGTGACTTCGGTATCACATAACGGACAGATCGGGTTTTTTTGACACCAATTCTTTTTACGTGTCCTTGGAGGCCCGGAAGCGAAAAGTTAATTTATTCGTGAATCACCGACGATTTTTAATTTATTGTCTCCGCAGGATACAAACAGTTAAATACTTTTAAAATAGTTTTCTTTTTTTCTTCTGATGACTAATTTCATTCTAATTGCTTCTTCATTGCCATACTCAACAAATAAATTAGTTTTTAAGAAAGCAACAGATACATACACAGTTGAAATTTGGATTTCATATAAATTAGATTCACTGTATACCGTGCATACTACATCTGAATACGAACAAACAAGAACGCCCGTTTTGAAACTCCAGAAATTAATAACAAAACTCCTTGTACATTTAACTCAACAGTATTTTCTTTTCTAGGTAAAGTATTGGTGCACCCCAGTACCGATAATATGGAGGTAAGCTAAATAAATCTTTACCTCCTACTTCAGAGAACATGTATTTCAATGTCCTCCTTATTATTTCTTCAATCGTTAGATGTAAATAGTCCATTGTACAAAATATGGCACATTTCTGGGAGGCCGGGGGGAGGGGGGACTAAAACATGATAAACTTTTAGTAATGCAATCTTATAACTTTTTCTGTATTGTATTAGTAAAATATAATATACTAGGCAAGATCAGAAGGCCTAAATATAGTGAAGAGTCAGGTGGACCTTAGAAATTATCTACGATGAGAGCACCTGCGGCCCACCTTTTCCATTGCGCAAAGCTCCATATCTCAGTACCTTAGAACCGAACTATCGTATGTCCATTTTCTTGTTTTTTGGAAAAACGCAAAATACACTTTTTATAAATAGTTTCAAATGAATTGAACTGAATTATTGTATTCCTGCCTTCAATATTTTTTTGGTTAACACCTTATGTAATGTATTTACTATATCAATAATTAAATTGATATTATTGAGGAATAAAAAAAAATTTGTTTTACTTTTAATTGGACTTTGTGATCAAGTCTGGACATACGATAGTTTCTGTCATTAATCTAAGTTCAACACTACATGTCACAGGGACATACATTGCATGAGAGGAGGTTGTAATGTGGTTACAATGTGACATAGGCTCGGTGAACCCATTTTTTCTGAGAGCCAAACCATCTTAACTGGACATAGGATGTATCCAAATTTAATTTAAACGATCGTATGAGCAATTCTTGTCTGTAAGATAGTTTGGATCTAAGCAATTGTGGACATAACATTTTCTCAATTTTAAAATAAAGACTTTTGATTGGTTTAGAGACATATGATTGCCACTATCGGAAAGAGCGCCCTAGAATTAGTAAATATCGATTTTTACCTACTTATCACCAAAAATGAACATACGATAGATGGTTCTAAAGTACTGATCTTTGCTCATCAGGCAATCACACTGAGCTTCCATTTTGACATTAGAAGGGTAATCACAAAACCTAACAAGCTGGTTTTCGGATGTGTGTGTTTCGCCTCTTTGCACCCTAAATCAGAGGAATTTACTTTCCCTGGCGCTACGGTCCTTGTAGAACCTGGGCCTCCGCAACGATCTTCCGTCATTCTTCTCTATCCTCGGCCTCCCGTCTCCGTCTTCTCCCACCCATCGTTCTAAGGTCGTCCTCCAGGCAACGTAAGCAGGGTCTACCTCTTCTTCTTTGTCCTCCCGGGTGTCCCTCCAGTATCCTCCTCGGCAATCTGTCTGGTCCATCTCAGCCGCCCCTGCTTCATGAAGGCCACCAGTTCCGGGCTCTTGTACAGGTCCCTCAGCTTCCTATTGGTCCGTATCGTCCATCGATCCCCCTCTGGAGTAGGATCGTATATCTTCCTCAATAACTTCTTCCCCCACGTATTAAGTAAGACTTCGTCCCTCCTAGTCAGGACCCAGATTTCACTCGCATATATGACGACCGGTCTCAGGACTGTTTTATAAATTGCTATTTTGGCACCTCGGGATACAGTCCTCGATCCGCGCATCTTTTGCAGTGACCGGTAGAATCTATTCCTGGCCGTTATCCTCGCTTTGATGTCTATTTATCATCATTCCTTTCCGTGATAACGGGCCCCAGGTATTTGATATTATCCACCCGATCAAACCTGCAACCTCCAAGTACGAGTTCCTTGTCTCTTACTTCCTTCCTGGTGGTTCTCATGTACTTGGTTTTGTCCTCGTTGACAAGAAGACCCAGCTTCCTGGACTCCTCGTCACATTCTTGGAACGCCCCCGCTAGTGCAGCATTCGAGCGTCCGGTTATGACCACATCGTTTGCATATGCGAGATGCTGACTGAACCTGTTATAGATCGTGCCATTAGGGTTCGTGCGGATGCCCCTAATAGCTTTCTCCAGAGTTATATTGAAGAGTAAGGGGGATAATGGGTCGCCCTGTCTCAGACCCCGCCTGACCTCAAAGCTTTTAGAGATCGCATTCTGGACCTTGACATTTCCACAAGTGTGCGTTGTAATAAAGGTGAGTTGCGCGTCGCGGTTTTAATAAAAAAAATGGTATTTTTGAATTTACATTTAATCTAAACTGCGGAGATTTACTCAAAAATGCTTTGTCTTTACTAATTTAAAATGTCCAAAGGATGCCAGCTCTATTATGTAATAGAACGATAATTTAAATTTACTGATTTTAATATATAAATTGAATTTCTATAGTCCAAAGGCGAAGGATTCGTCAGCGAAAAGAGTTTTGAAAAACCAAATTCTTAAATCAATATTGACTAGGATAAGTAAGGGAAGCAAACAAAAAAATCTAGCAAGTCATATTGAAATTAATATATTTACAACAAAATAAATAACTTAAAATTAAAAACATAATAACCTTATTGATAATGGTGTATGGATGCTGGGGCTGGAGGCTAATCGGATGATGATGATTGGACGGC
Organism: Aradus depressus; assembly: GCA_963662175.1. NCBI lineage: Eukaryota > Metazoa > Arthropoda > Insecta > Hemiptera > Aradidae > Aradus > Aradus depressus. Next base: position 103,599,924 of record OY759214.1, read on the forward strand.
TCTGCGAGGGTTTGAGAGTGGAAGAACAGACTAGCAGCTGAGTTCCTCCTGAACTTCTGTGGTTGGATGATGGGAGCTGGAGCTTCCCTCGAGGGCTACTGGATCAGGACTCCTACTTCAACTGGTGTCTTCCTCTCCTCACTTGGAACTGTAGGAAGTGAACCTCTCCTCTCCTAGATCTCAACTGTAACTGCAAGATGAACCCCCGACTTCCTCCTGGCTCCTGAACTGGCATCTTCCCCCACTACTTCTCCTTCTTTCCTCTCTTCGGCCATTTCGGAATTTTGCCTGGGAGGCAATCAATTTGACCTTTGTCCACTTTAATTTGGACATTCCAGATTGTTTTATGGGCTACTAACAACAGGCTTGGAGTTCTAATCCTTCATAGTTCTGTCAACTGGGTTAAGCTTGGTTGTAAAAGGTTATATGAATACTCCATACAGGTAACTGGTGGTGCCTTTTTTTTATTGCATCCTGTCAGCTTACTTTAGGCAAGTGCTTGACGAAGGCCAAATGGGATAAGCTCCTAATACCTGATCCTTTTCAGCCCCTTGAGATACCTACTCCCAATATAATACATATATATATATTTCCTATATATTGTTATTAATCTTAAAAAATATATTCAGATCGCGCAAATCCATTACACTACATTACCCTCTTCTTGTTTTACTAAAATTGTACATAGGGCAATTTTATTATTATTATTTACAACAATTCCAATATAAATTAATTACATAAAAAAACTAAAACTAGTATTTGAACAACTTATATTTATATTAAATCTATAATTAACATAAAAAATCCAATTATTATTTTCAAACTACAATATATACACAAATTTCATAAAAAAAACAACAACTTACTAACTAGGATATGAATACCATATATTTACATGTAATCTTATAATTAATATAAAAGAAATCAAATTATTAATTTTTACTTTGGGTACCAAAGCTTCAATATTTATTTTACATAATTTTCGTCCTTTCTCCATCTTTCACAGTAATCAACGTATTTTACACAAAAAATAACAGAAACATAACATCAACTAATTTTTTCTAACCAATTCAATTAATTTCACTTTAATATTTAAAATTTCTCAAATAAAATCTGGGCCGACTTGAAAATTTTTCTTTTCTTATTATCAATGACAAAAAGAAACGGGTTTTCTTCTAAATTCAAAACTTTCATTCTATGGTCTCATTTTATAAATATTTCATCCTATCATCTACATTCGAGCAATCAAAAAAAATCATCTTATTTTCTTATTTATTCAATATATCCCCCCTTTATAAGTATATATATTTCTTATTTATGGGACGTTAATCAGGTCTTCACCTATTTCCTACCTATCCTTTATTTCTCCTAAACATCAAAAAAAATAATCTCATATACTCAAAAAATATCTCACATGTTTCAACACATATTATTACTTTATATCGTCGTAGATTTCATGGATCCTCCCTTCCTTGGGTAGGCCATCTCAAAAAATATCTAGCTACCTGTTCCTTGATAGCTCTCTTCTCATAAACAAAACTATTCTCCATAATTAATGCTCCACTAAGTTTCACTAACGTCCCTACAAATTATTTAAAAAAACATCCCTATATCTCTTTCTAATTATTATTTATTACTTTTTTTTTTTGCTCTTTTATGAATCGATCTTAGATAAAATTATTTATAAAACCTTTTATTCTGCGCATCTTCACTCTTTTCTTTCACTCTTTACCCTATTTAAAATTGTCATTTTCCTATCCTAAATGACTTCACAACTAAAAAAAATGACCACAAACTTCTTCCTATCAAAAAAATATAGTTATCCAAAAAAATTTCAATTATAATTTCCTATCTTAAAATTTTAAATTCCTTTCTTCCCATTAAATTCTTAAAAACAATATTGTGTCTCGACCAATAACACTTCTCAATTATTTTCTCCTTTTATCTATATAATAAAAATGAGTGCTAAATTTTGCTAAGCGCAAAACTCGAGAACGGCTGGACCAATTCGGCTAATTTTTTTTTTCAAATATTCGTTGAAGTCCGAGGAAGGTTCTTATGAAGAGTTTTTAGCTGTTAATTCTAGGGATGGCGATCTGAGATAGATTAATCGAAGAATCGATGTTTGGGGTCGTAATAATCGATGTGAACAATGAATCGATCAAGTGAATCGATCTCAGTCACCCTAAAATCATTTACTTATCGTTTCGTTTTATTCAGTTTTTAGTGCATGTTACTTTCTTGGCTGAATAAAACGTAATTACAACTCTTACTGTTTCGTTTTATTCAGTTTTTAGTGCGTGTTATCAGTTTTTAGTGCGTGTTATCAGTTTTTAGTGCGTGTTATCAGTTTTTAGTGCGTTTTATTTTCTTGATTGTTTTTAAATCTTTGCTTCTGGCAAGTTCCTCGATTTATCTTTGGTTGTCATCTTTGTCATTTACTTAATGTTTCGTTTTATTCAGTTTTTACATATCTACATCTATATAATAAAAATGATTGGCTAAATGTTCACGGGAGGGGGGGTTGTGGAGGTAGGCCTTAATATAAAGATACCGGTAACTCATTAACTAATAGTCGGATTGTCATGGAATTTCACATGTAGTATTCTAAAAAGCCAAATTTAAAAAAAGGATGTGTGAAGTCTCAAAATTTGAAGGGGGGGGGGGGGGGCTAGGCCTAATATAAAGATAGTGATAGGTCTTTAACGGATGATCCGATTGTCATGGAATTTCACATGTAGTATTCTTAAAGGCCAAATTGAAAAATACGGTACGTGACATCTCAAAATTTTGAACGGGAGGGGGGTTGTGGGGGTAGGCCTACATATAAAGATAGTGATAGGTCTTTAACGGATGTTCGGAATGTCATGGCATTTGACATGTAGTATGCTTAAAGGCCAAATTGAAAAATAGGCTACGTGACATTTCAAAATTTCGAACAGGAGGGGGGGTTATGGGGGGGGGGGGGGCTAAGTATAAATATAGTCCTAGCTCATTAACGGTTGTTCGGATTGTCACGAAATTTGACATGTAGTATTCTTAAAGGCCAAATTGAAAAATACGGTATGTGACATCTCAAAATTTTGAACGGGAGGGGGGGTTGTGGGGGTAGGCCTACATATAAAGATAGTGATAGGTCTTTAACGGATGATCGGTATGTCATGGAATTTCACATGTCGAATTCTTGAAAGTCAAATTGTTTACATAACAACATATGTCACATGATTTTGCTTTTAAAACTACTACATGTAAAACTTCATGACAATCCGATAATCCGTTAATGAGGTTGAATTTATTTTATGCTCAACTTCCACTCACAGTCCCTCCTCCCGACAGAATTTTGTGTCGCCAGATAGTGTATATCTCAATTGGCTCTTAAGAATACTACATGTGAAAATTCATTACGATCCGACTTTCGTTCATGAGCTAGCACTATATGTATGCATAGAACCCCCCCCCCCCCCCCCCCCCCCCCCACAACACCCCTCTCCTTAAGAATTTTGTGACGCTAGATAGTCTATATCTCAATTGGCTCTTCAGAATACTACATGTGAAATTTCATAACGATCCAACCATTCGTTTATGAGCTTCTTCTTCTTCCTGCGGCGCTACGGTCCTGAAAGAACCCGAGCCTCCGTCACAATCCTCCTCCATTCGTCTCGATCTAAAACCTTCTCCCTCCATCCTCTGATGCCCAACACTCGGAGGTCTGCCTTGACGTCGTCCAGCCAACGGAGTCTCGGCCTTCCTCTTCTCCTTGCACCACCTGGCGTACCGTAGAGGGCCTGTTTAGGGAGTCTTCCTCCTTCCATTCTCTCTACGTGGCCCAACCAACGTAATCTCGCCTGCTTGATCACGGATACCAGGTCGGAATCCCCGTAGAGGTCTCTCAATTCTCTGTTCTTCCGGATACGCCATCTGCCGTTCTCGGAAACTGGTCCATTAATCTTGCTAAGTACTTTCCGTTCCCACAGTAGCAGAGTCTCTTCATTTTCTTTTGTCAATGCCCAAGTTTCACCAGTGTAAGTTACAATTGGACGGACAATGGTTTTATAGTCAATTAGCTTGGTCCTCCATGTTAATGTGCGGAGCTTGAGAATTCTTTGGATAGAAAATAGATATCTGTTCCCTGCAGCAATGCGTGCTCTTATTTCGTGGCTAACGCCATTATCTTCTGTGATGAGAGCCCCGAGATATTTGAATTCCCTGACTACTGGAAATTAGTGCTCATTGATAGAAATTATTTCAGGAGCGTCTTGCACAGGTTTCCGTGAGGTCTTCATGTACACGGCCTTATCTACAATCAAATGAAGATCTAGTTTCTCTGCTTCTCCTCCGAATTCCTGTAGAGCCCCGGCCAATGCTGCTATTGTGCGTGCTGTGACCACCATGTCATCAGCATACCCCATACGCTGCGTCAGGCGGTTATAGATAGTTCCTCCCGGATTTGTCCGGATGGCCCTAACAGCTCTTTCTTGAGTCAGGTTGAACAGAACAGGTGAGATTGGGTCTCCCTGTCTCAGTCCATTGCTCACCTCAAACTGTTCATACGTCTTATTTTGCAGCTTCACCCGACACTTTGAGCCCCCCAGAGTCATTCTTACCAGTCTAACTAACTTCCCTGGAATTCCCAGCCTTATCAGGTCATTCAGCAGCTCATCTCTCTTTACCCGGTCATAGGCCTGTTTAAAATCAATGAATAAGTGGTGAAGACGGACGTTATATTCATTGCTTTTCTCGAGCATCTGCCTTAAGAAAAACACGTTGTCCACCGTTGATCTGCCAGCCCTAAAGCCACACTGGTACTCCCCAAGGAGTCTTTCTGCATGTCGCTTCATTCTGTCATTTATTGCTGTCGAAAGAACTTTATACGCTGTACATAACAAGGCAATGCCTCTGTGGTTATCACAGTTGAGGACGTCACCCTTCTTGTGGATGGGGCAAACTGCAGCCACTGACCACACTTCCGGCATTCTTTCTTCCATCCAAACGTCATATTCTCATTCGTTTATGAGCTAGCACTATATTTATGCATAGGGCCCCCCACAACCCCCCTCCCCTTTACAATTTTGAGACCCCACACACGCTATTTTTCAATTGGCTACTAAGAATATTACATGTGAAATTTCATGACAATCCGACTATCCGTTTATGGGTTACAACAATTTTTATGCTTAGCCTCTCTCATAACCCACTCTCCCGTTCAAAATATTCAGACTCCATGTAGCGGAGTCGATATCATTTTTCATTCGCGAGATATCGTGCAGGAAGAATTGACCACACACATACTTCTTTCCAAAAATAGTGTAAAAATACCGTAATGACCTTGAAACATAAAAATATTATGAAAATTTTGATTTCTATTTTCGGACCCATTACAATAACTTCCCTATAAGTTAATAAATAGGAATGTTTTCGGCTGTGGTCTTTAAGGATAGAATGTGCGTGTAAACAATTGGGGCGCCGTTAGCTCAAAGGTATTGTGCTTGCTTACTGCTGACTGGCTTACTTACGGCTGAGGCCATTAGGTTTTTTTGTTGTTATCTGGAAGATAAAAGAACTTTGTCCACGCCGTCCTTTGGATGAGACATTAAGCGATGGTCCGAGCCCGAACGATGTCAGGTACTCGTTAAATACCGTATAGTCGGGCTCATGTCCACCAGAGCGACCAAAGAGTGCTTCTCGTATTTGAAGCCCGGCCTTGAGTCACAATAACTAACTAACTATTATTTACTAATAACAAACTTTTTTTCCTATAGTTGAATCTCTTCATTAATTTAATACAGGAATATAATTATGTGAGTATAAACAATTTGTGTACCTCTTTTATACTTATGTCTTTACAGTAGTATTTATATAAACAAACAAATAGGTCCTCGGATGTGTGTTTCGCCTCTTTGTACCCTAAATCAGAGGAAATTACGGGGCCATGCATTATGACAAAGGTGGCATTTGTAACTAAGTGCGGCCCTTGAGGTAGGAAACTTCCCAGCATGATATAAATATCAACAGTAATAATATCAAAAAAGTAGGCATATTATTCAGTAGGTACATAATTATTTATTCATTTAATTGAATTTAATCTAAACATAGATTTTTAATTGTGATTCAAATACACATTTGTCACACAACATATTTTTTCAGTTTAGCTTTTACAACAAAATTTCAAGACAATCCGATTATCCGTTGATGAGCTAGACCTACTTTTATTCTTAGCCCCCTCACAACCCCCGTTTCCCTTAAGAATTTTGAGACGTCACACAACCTATTTTTCAATTGGCTTGTAAGAATACTACATGTGAAATTTCATGATAATCCGACTATCCGTTAATGAGCTAGAACCATTTTTATGCTTAGCCCCCCCCCACCCCACAACCCCCATCCCATTAAAAAAATTTATTCGCCATATAGCCTATTTTTCAATCTGACTCATAAGGATGCTACATTGCCACCAGAACAAAAAATTAGGTCGGATACATTTTTTTCATGAATTCCTAAAATCCACTTTTTTAGCAGTCTTTTTGTTCAAACAAAAAAACGGATGGATCAAGTTTAATAAAATTTCTTTCAGATCATATTTACGTTGTTACGCTTTGATAGGCACCAAAGCAGAGTCGATACCTTTTTGCATTTGCTAGATATCGTGCAGGATAAATTGACCACGCACGTACGTACACACACATACACATACTTCTTTCCAAAAATAATGTAAAAATACTGTAATGACTTTGAAACATAGAAATATGATAAAAATTTGATTCAGATTTTCGGACCCATTACAATAACTTCTCCATATCCTGGGAAGTAAAAAATTTCTATTGGCTCAGCACTTACAGTGCTATACTCGAAAAGTTAAAGACATCCACATGAAAGACCTTAAGAACGATGCACAACTCAATACTTTACGCACTTTCCCCCTCCTGTAGATCCCCCACAACAACCTTCTCGTTCAAAAGTTTGACATGCGATATTGTTTGAAACAGGCTTATGAGGATTACTGGTTAAATTTTCTGAAATTTCCATCAGCTGTTAAAGAGCTTGCACTCCTTTTCTGTGTTGAGCCCCCACAACCCTTCAGATCAGCTGTTAAAGAGTTTGCCCTCCTTTCTTGTGTTGGGCCCTCACAACCCTTCTGATCAGCTGTTTAAGAGCTTGCACTCATTTCCTGTTTTGGGCCCCACAACCCTTCAGATCAGCTGTTAAAGAGCTTGCACTCCTTTCCTGTGTTGAGCCACACAACCCTTCTGATCAGCTGTTTAAGAGCTTGCCCTCTTTTCCTGTTTTGGGCCCCCACAACCCTTCTGATCAGCTGTTTAAGAGCTTGCCCTCCTTTCCTGTGTTGGGCCCACAACCCTCCTGATCAGCTGTTTAAGAGCTTGCCCTCCTTTCCTGTGTTGTGCCCCACAACCCTCCTGATCAGCTGTTAAAGAGCTTACACTCCTTTCCTGTGTTGAGCCACACAACCCTTCTGATCAGCTGTTTAAGAGCTTGCCCTCTTTTCCTGTTTTGGGCCCCCACAACCCTTCTGATCAGCTGTTTAAGAGCTTGCCCTCCTTTCCTGTGTTGGGCCCACAACCCTCCTGATTAGCTGTTTAAGAGCTTGCCCTCCTTTCCTGTGTTGTGCCCCACAACCCTCCTGATCAGCTGTTAAAGAGCTTACACTCCTTTCCTGTGTTGGGCCCTCACAATGTTTGAGATCAGCTGTTAAAGAGCTTGCACTCCTTTCCTGTGTTGGGCCCCACAACCCATCTGATCAGATGTTAAAGAGCTTACACTCCTTTCCTGTGTTTAGCCACACAACCCTTATGATCAGCTGTTTAAGAGCTTGCCCTCCTTTCCTGTGTTGGGCCCTCACAATGCTTCAGATCAGCTGTTAAAGAGCTTGCACTCCTTTCCTGTGTTGGGCCCTCACAACCCTTCTGATCAGCTGTTTAAGAGCTTGCACTCATTTCCTGTGTTGGGCCCCACAACCCTTCTGATCAGCTGTTAAGGAGCTTGCCCTCCTTTCCTGTGTTGGGCCCTCACAATGCTTCAGATCAGCTGTTAAAGAGCTTGCACTCCTTTCCTGTGTTGGGCCCTCACAACCCTTCTGATCAGCTGTTTAAGAGCTTGCACTCATTTCCTGTGTTGGGCCCCACAACCCTTCTGATCAGCTGTTAAAGAGCTTGCCCTCCTTTCCTGTGTTGGGCCACACAACCCTCCTGATCAGCTGTTTAGGCGTCATCTTGGAACATATACATATATTTCATTGTTTGTTTAGTTACAAGCTTTCCGCAGAGGCCCTCCTGAGCTGTACATGAGATTGTTCATGAATGACGCCAGAACATTACGCCCGACGGACGCCTACAAGAACATCAATCTTAAAGAAGGTATTATACTAAGATTGTCACACATTGAAATAACGAATAAAACTTTAAATTTTGCAAGACTATACCTGGCGCAGCCGGTCTCAGATTTTCACAGAATGTTTACATGACTGTAGGTACATTAGGCCTCCATATGGAAGCCCTACAGTTCTCGGTAATGATCCAACGAGGGCAAGTTATCACCATAACAATTTTTCCTCCACTTCTCTTTCGCTCTCCATGATGAACTAGGTTGGGTTTTAGAAATGAGTTGATGTCCCTTATCGATATTTGAAAAACAGAAACACACATTTTGTGTTATTCCACGAACTATTTGTTTCAAAATAAACGTATATTAAATTTTTCTTTGAATACTATTGATGTTGTGTAATATTGGTGAAATAAATCCCAATGAACTGTTACCTGTAATCGGTTAAGTTGGAGAAATCATCAATTAGGGGGAATTAATCATTCTCTGACATTGAGAATGACAAAAACTGGTCATGAGCGAGTCGGTCCTCGTGCGCTAAAGTTTCTGTAGCTCTCACAATTTTTGTTAGAACAGCGAAACTAATTTTTGAGAAACCTTCCGATTGTCCTCAATATCTCATTCATTTTTTCAGAACTTTGTTATGAGTACATTCGAAAATAAGAGGATGGGCACTCATGCAAACGCGATTATTCCAGTATAAAACTATTAAGGCGCATATCGTTGTTCAGATATTTAATAAAATAATAATTGACGATTTGGTTGGAATAATCCTCAAATGACATAAGCCATTTTGTAATAATTATTAGGGTTTGTGTTTTATTAATCAGTACTAACTTACTTTCATCATAGTAAGTTATTGTGACTCATGTCCGGGCTTTAACTACGAAGACATATCGCCTATCGCCAAAGCGCTCTCTCTTCGCTTTGGTGGGCATGAGCCCGACACTACTATGGGAGTTCCAAATTTTGCCTATTTAAGTTTATTCAGCTAGGATAGGGACCTTTAACGAATACCTAACATAGCACAAGCTCGGAACCATCGCTTAACGAACCATTCTGAAGAACGGCGTCCTCAAGTTTTTTTCACCTGCCAAATAAAAAATCGAAGGACCTCTGCCGGGTTTTGAACCCACTATCTTGAGCTTAGTTACGCTACTTCTGAGCTACCGGCCCTCTCAGCTTACTTTCATCATCTTTTCTTTACACCTATTTTTCGGTAGGGGTACTTATCACCCTTTAATATTGTACTGACGGACAGACGTTTTAATAACAGTCGTTAATACGGTTCCGTGTATGGTCTTCGACCTATGGAACCCTAGAAGCTAATCTCACATCTGAAGTCTGTAGACCTAAAAAAATTGCAATTTCTTGTAAGAACGTTGCCCGCATCAACCTGACAGATACCTGCTTTGTGGAGTCACCTCTTTGTTTTAGTTGCAGGTTTTCTCGAACGACTTGTCGATCCTAGTAGACACGACAGTTCAACGAAGGAATTTGCTCTAAGTGATTCTGAGGAGAAATTTATCAACCTGCTGGTACCTGAGGTGGGTATCGGTCAACTAATTGTAACGTCACAATTTACTTTAGGTATCATACTCAGAATAAGTATATCAAATATAAATTTTTATATATAATATTATTATATTGTAACAATTCGTCCTGCGTGGGAGTGCAAATTACTTAATTAGTAAAAATATAAAATTAATGTCGAAAAACATTAAAATCGAGACTTTAAATAAAAAATGCATTGGATAGCTGAGTACACTCCTCACGGGAAGAACGGTTACAAGTTCCTAATGTGTAGTTGTCACCAGTAATTAATAATAATTAATTACTGTTGTCAACTAGAAGAAGCATGAGTGGGGGGAAATGGAATGAATCAAAATTAGAACTGTAACATATTTATTTTTAAGAAAACTTATCATATTTACAAAAAAAATAATTTAATATATAATTGGCCGTATGTCTGAAGGATTTAATTATAATTTAAATACGAGGTACCTCGATAATGATATCCCAGGCGATGACGGTGTGATCATCTTTATCTGGACATCCCGCAGAAATCATCCAATCACATATTTCAAAGTCATTGAAGATCTGTCTGGTTTCGAGGCCACACTAGAAGTTACATTTTTCACTGACTTTACACCGTCCGAAATACACTATATCTCACTGACTAGTTGATTTACTCACATATTTAAAACTCAACTGTAAAATCTAAAAGAAAGATATAATTGACGTGGTCTTTCTGGCCCCAACTCTCAACGTTGACTGAAGCTCTTCCCGGGCACAACTCTTCTTTTTCGTGGGGTAGGGGATGGATCCCGACATCTTATTGGCTGTTGGTTCCCGCCAAATTTACCTCCAGCCAATCACCGATCACCGGTTGCATCAGCTTCTTCTAAGAACGACAGGTGTGGTAGCCCGCCTTGCTGTTCATGCAACACCGGATGTAAACAATTATCTGTTTCCTTCCTTTCCTTTATATCCTTTGTTCCTTGTTTTCGCTCCTAGCGATCGCGATTCTCTCGCAGGAATCGCTAGTTCCGAGCATATTCTTCTAAATGAAATTCTCTTCAAATTCAAATCCAAATGACCCATAATTCGCTCTTGTTTCGCTCCTAGCGATCGCGATTCACTCGCAGGCATCGCTAGTTCCGAGCATTAATCTTCTTAATAAAATCCTCTTTAATCAGCTCCAAGTGGCCTCGATTCGCTCGTAGTGTCACTGGTCCTTGCTGTATAATAATAATAATAATTGTCCATGGGGTAGACATGCTACAATATAGGTGGAACGAGAAACCATATTGTATTCGTTCATGTGACAATGGGTTAAAGTGTGATAAGTGGTATAATATAAAATCTAGACACTAACAGAAATATGTGGCAAAATATCTGAAAATGCCCGGGCCGCTGGTTACCAACATCCATCTATCAAAACCGAGAAAAGTAAAACAATTGTGAAGTTTGTGATGTAACTCATGCCCGGGCTTTAACTTCAAGACCATATCGACTACTACCATGAGTCCGACACTACTATGGGAGTATTATTTTGATCCCCTAAATTTTTATTCGCATAGGGTAGGGGTCATTAGGGAGTACCTGACATAGTACAGCCTCGTGACCATCACTTCACGTCCCATCCGGCGTGCTTAAGTTTATTTTACCTTCCCAATAAAACCTCGGCCAGGTTTCAGACGCGCGATCTTGATATAATTTTTTTATCTATATGGAAAGGAGAGGAAGCTTTCCATCCTTAACTCGAGAATGGCTGAAAACTCTTAAATTAGAACCCTTCAATGGGTGATATAATCATAATATTTTTATCTATCTCTTGCTCTTCTTTCCACCCTAACTCGAGGATGGCTGAAAACTGTTAAATTAGAACCCTTCAATGGGTGATATAATCATAATATTTTTATCTATCTCTTGCTCTTCTTTCCACCCTAACTCGAGGATGGCTGAAAACTGTTAAGTTAGAACCCTTCAATGGGTGATATAATCATAATATTTTTATCTATCTCTTGCTCTTCTTTCCACCCTAACTCGAGGATGGCTGAAAACTGTTAAATTAGAACCCTTCAATGGGTGATATAATCATAATATTTTTATCTATCTCTTCCTCTCCTTTCCACCCTAACTCGAGGATGGCTGAAAACTGTTAAATTAGAACCCTTCAATGGGTGATATAATCATAATATTTTTATCTATCTCTTCCTCTCCTTTTCACCCTAACTCGAGGATGGCTGAAAACTGTTAAATTAGAACCCTTCAATGGGTGATATAATCATAATATTTTTATCTATCTCTTCCTCTCCTTTTCACTCTAACTCGAGGATGGCTGAAAACTGTTAAATTAGAACCCTTCAATGGGTGATATAATCATAATATTTTTATCTATCTCTTCCTCTCCTTTTCACCCTAACTCGAGGATGGCTGAAAACTGTTAAATTAGAACCTTTCAATGGGTGATATAATCATAATATTTTTATCTATCTCTTCCTCTCCTTTCCACCCTAACTCGAGGATGGCTGAAAACTGTTAAGTTAGAACCCTTCAATGGGTGATATAATCATAATATTTTTATTTATCTCTTCCTCTCCTTTTCACCCTAACTCGAGGATGGCTGAAAACTGTTAAATTAGAACCCTTCAATGGGTGATATAATCATAATATTTTTATCTATCTCTTCCTCTCCTTTTCACCCTAACTCGAGGATGGCTGAAAACTGTTAAATTAGAACCCTTCAATGGGTGATATAATCATAATATTTTTATCTATTTCTTCCTCTCCTTTCCATCCTTAACTCGAGAATGGCTGAAAACTGTTAACTGGTTCTTTCTGTTATATGTCATAATTTTCTTAGTGATGCAATTTTAAAATTATTGCAAAAAAAACAAAATGCCATAGTTAATAATATTTTTAAAAATGATTTTTTCAGAAGGTAGACGTGAAGAAAGCTCTTCAAAGAAGGTTCTCACATGCACATGACACATGCAACAAAAGAAAATTAATCTTGAGTAAGAAGTTTTTTGGTATTTTTCAATATTTACGTTTTTTTTCTAATGTTCAAGTATTCAGTGGGGATGTTGATGAAGTAATTCGAAATGACGTTAGAATAAGAAAATATTCTTATAAATCGTAAAAATACAGTTTTTTTTTTTTTACTCCCCAGCTCTAAGAAGTATAGAAGAAGTTATGTAATTGGTCAACATTTATTGTTGAGTTTGCACCGGAATTTCATATTTTCTATTACTTTAATTTTTAATAGAAAGTACTGTCTTTCTGTGAACATAATAACTCCCGATACACATGAAATTTTATTTTGAGAGTGCCGGTAGTTCAAATGTAGCGTGCTAGCTTACTGAGCTCAATGATCGATGGTTTGAAAGACGTCCGGGGCCCTTAGGTTTTTTTTATCGGAGAAGTGAAAAACCTTGAGCACGCCGTCCTTCCGATGGAAGGTTATGCGATGGTGCTGATCCTGTGTGATGTCAGGTAAAGATCCATACCCTAGGTGGGTAAGGAGGCTACTAAATATATTCCAAACAGAAGTATATGCTGGATGGAAATTTATTTGTTACTTTTATTTTCTAAAATTCAATTTATTGTGCTTCCTTCTCAAATTATTCAAAATGTCCTTTCCTTATTTTAGATGAAGAAGTGTGCAAACAATTATATTATATTATAATTCTTTCCACACTTTTTTTTTTTTTTTTTTTTTTTTTTTTGGCCTTATGTACAATGCATATTAGCCATGTCACTGTGTAATTTAATAGTTATTTACGACATCCATGGCCCCGGGAGGGAGTTCTATCTATGAAATAAAACTCACTCCCGGACGGGATTCGAACCCGCAAACCATGGTGAGACCATGCGACCAGAGCCCTACGCTCTAGCCCGCACTGCCACCATGGCTCCCTACTTTGCACACTTCCTCACCTGAAATAAGGAAAGGAAATTTTGAATTAAATGCGAATGAGGCACATTAAGAAATAAAATATCAATAAATTGAATTTTAGAAAACAAAAGTAACAAATAAATTTCCATCCAGCATATACTTCTGTTTGGAATATACTTAGTAGGCTCCTTACCCACCTATTGTATGGATCTTTACCTGACAATATTATTTTCATTGAGTGCTTTCTATATCATTTTATTTCTTCAGGTCCACTATTTTTTTTTTTTTTTTTTTTTTTTTTTTTTTTTTTTTTTTTTTTTTTTTTTTTTTTTTTTTTTTTTTTATGAAGAACTTTTATAATTAAATTCAACCAGACAGGTATTCCATTGATAACTCCGGATATTGGTATTTATGGAGGACATTAATAATTAAATTCAACCAGACAGGTATTCTATTGATAACTCCGGATATTCGTAGTTCCAGATCCATATTGTGACCTTATGTGGCCTTTACCTTCTGACAGACCTCGCAAGTACGCACGTAACTCCTTTTTTTTCCTCCTTAGGGACAAGGGTGAGTGAAGAGACTTCCGGTATGCGAGATAATGCATCAGCTACCACATTAAGTTTCCCCTTCCGGTATTCGATACCGAAGTCATATTGTTGCAACTGAAGAGCCCATCGTGCGAGCCTACCAGTGGGATCTTTCAGATTAAACAACCACCGTAAACTACTGAGATCGGTTATCACTTTAAATTTGAATCCTTCCAAATATTGGCGGTGCTTTGCTATGCTCCAGACCACTGCCAAGCATTCTCTTTCGCACACTGAGTAATTCCTTTCACTAGCTGATAAGGATCTTGAGCTGTAGGCAATTACTCGTTCCACTCCTTCTTGCACCTGGGCGAGGACTGCGCCAAGTCCACATTGGCTGGCATCTGTGATGAGAGTGAATGGGACACTAAAGTCTGGTCTCGCTAAAATGGGGGCTGTGGTAAGTACTTCCTTCAGTTTGGAGAATGACTTGTCCTGATCGTCGGTCCATTTCCAGCGAGCACTCTTGCGAAGCAAAGAGGTTAGAGGAGCAGTAATAGTAGAGTAATCACAAACGAACCTCCGATACCATCCAGCTATGCCCAGAAATCTCCTAAGGGCTTTTACGTTATGTGGCTGTGAAAATTCAGTTACTGAAGAAATCTTCTCCGGGTCAGGGACAATTCCCTGGGGTGTGACTACATACCCGAGATACTTCAGTTCCTTACAAACGAATGCACACTTCTCGCTGTTGACTTTCAGTCCGGCCTCGTAAAGTCTTTGGAAGACCTCCTTCAGGATACGGCAATGAGTCTCGAAATCCGGTGTGCAAATGAGGATATCATCCAGGTAAACCATGACGAAGGGTAATAGGTCGGGACCGAAAACCTTGTCTACCAGCCGTTGGAAGGTGGCTGGGCTGCCTGTAAGTCCGAAGGGCATTACAGTAAAGCGAAAGAGTCCCCTCCCTGGAACTATAAAAGAGGTTAAATCTTTGCTCCGTTCATCCGCCAACGGTACCTGCAAGAAAGCATTTTTCAAATCTAGTTTAGACATATACTTGGCGTTATGTAGATTGTCTAAGAGCTGAGATAGGTTTGGCATGGGGTAAGAATCCTTCTTTGAAACGGAATTCAATTTGCGGTAGTCTACGCAGAAGCGATAAGTACCGTTAGGCTTCCTTACCATTACTACGGGTGATGCCCATTCCGAATGACTGGGTTCGACCAAGCCCTTTTCTGAAAGCTCGTCGAGTTCAGCATGCATCGCCTCCAGAACTTTAGGTGAGTAGCAGTATGCTCTCAGTTTGATAGGTTTAGCGTCACCTATTTCAATATGATGAGTAATCTTACTCGTCTTGCCAGTGAGTCCTTCCACTTTCTTCATTCCTTCGGTGACAATTTGGTTCATGATCCTGTTCTCCCCAGCGCTAAGAGTATAGGTCTTCAGCTTATCTTCCTGGCAAACCTCTGATACCTTGAGTTTTGACGTATCTGCGCCAAATTTATGGAAAGCAGAGGGGTCATCCGCAATCACCACTGGCCCACGGAGTTAAAAACCACTCCTAGGGTGCTTAATAAGCACTGCTTATACAATCTAAGTCGAGTAAGAGTGCGTTGCTCAATTGAGGCATAAAGTGAAACATCAGATCAAACTGTCTCTGCCCTAGTGAAACCTTGACTGAATGCGCTTTGTCAACACGTACAGAGTCTCCATTGGCTACAATGACAGTAAAGGGTTGAATCTTAATTTCAGTTGGTTCCCAATTAGCTATATTCTTTAAGCCTTTGGCACTCACATAAGAATTACATGATCCAGTGTCGACCAAAGCAAGCTGGGATGCAGATTCACAAACGGGATGTGTCAAAGGTAAGAACCATCTGCCATGGCTAGGCTGTTGAGACCCGGGGTGGTCGTCCTGAGCGGAAAATGCTACATATTGTTGGTCCGATTTCGTTCCGACAGCTGCTATGGGATTCATGGTTGGAGGGTTTGAAAGATCCTCGGAAGTCAATGAGACCCTCTCCTCTGACGTCCAGTCGCGTTTCCCTGACTACACCTTGGACACGACTTGGCTTTAGAATAACAGAATATAGCCCTGAGTAGAGGACATTTAGAGAATGCATGGGGACCCTTGCAGTTCCAACACTGTAGAGGGTCTCTTTTTTCCTTCTTTTGTTTATTGGGGTTCGATATTGCGCAGACGTTACAGCATGCGTCCCTCTGGACATGATCTCCATCTTTGCTGGTCTCTTCCTCTAACTCCTTCAACCCCTCTTCTAGGCTATACAAGTTTTGCTCAGGTTTATTCTTCAAGGACTGGAATTTTAATTTTTCGGGTTCCTCACATGGCCTCGAGTCATCGACCATTAGTTCCGCGGAACGACTTCTGTTGGTAACAAACATGAATAAGTCCTGGTAGGTAGGGAATGGAGTAGAAGAAAACTTATCTTCGAATGCTCGGCGGCTACTTGGGTCTAGGTTACTTAGTGATAAGTGCAATTTGATGAAGTCCAACTGATTAGGAATTCCTACCTTTTCTAGTGCACTAAAGCTATTGCAGTGGGCCGTGAGGAATCTCTGTAGTTCCCTGTGTAGCCATTGTTTAACGGTGAGAAATTAGTAATTTTACGCAGATAAATGGTGGCCAATCTTCTTTTGTTCTCATAACGATTCTTCAGTGCTTCTATGGCGAGCTGGTAGTTCTCTGGGACAAAATCGAAACCGGATATTATAGCTAACTCGTCTCCTCTCAACGATGACCTTAGATATTGAAACTTGGCAATGTCGGATATATATTTATTATTGTGAACGACGGATTCGAATAATGAAAAATACTCAACGAAGGCTTCGACTTCTCCGTAGAATGTAGGTACCTATCTATATCCTTGGCAAAAGGTTCTCTGGCAATGGACTAACTTGTCCTGTCAACTTAGTTTTTTCTATAGAAGTAGGAACTACCGGTAATAATGTCAAATATCTGTTCCTTGATGTATCGACCAATTCGATAAAAGATAATTCTTCCGAAATTGTTGACAAAGCGAGATTTTCCTCCGTCCTCGAAGCATTAAAAAGTTCAATTTTTTCTTGGATTTCTCGCCAGTCATCTTCTAAGACCTTGAGTCTCTCAAACTGGGATTTGAACGATGACACCTTGAACATCTCAGCAGTCAACGTCTCTGATTTTACATAAATTTGGTTGACCCTAGAGAAAACTGACTCTCTTTTCGATTTCAAGAAGTTATACTTCTGAGTCTCGGACGGCCTATCAAAGGTGGCCATTCTTTAACTGATAAAATGAAAATAAAGAAAGGAAGAGAAATTTTACGATATAATGAAAATAGGACCCTTTAGTCCCTGTTCGGGCGCCAAAATTGTGCCGTTACTGGACTTACCTCCACCCCGGGAAAGCACAATTTGGCTGGATCTACTCAGCGGGACCCAGAGTTCTCCTCACTAGTCCTGTTCGTCCGTGCCGGGAATGATTTCCTTGGGGTGTATGTTTAAAAATAAAAGAGAAAAAGAAGAAAAGAAAAACCAAATAACAGTCCACTCTTATATTGACTAATCATAATTTTTTTTTTTTTTTATTTACAAAGAGATATTTACAACTGTATAAAAATATATACAACAAGCAAATATGCTAATACAGAGATAATGGCAGTGTCAAAATGTCATGAGGGGAGAAATCACCCAGTGGTGACACTCCCTAGTCACTGATTTTCTCGCATTTGTAACTAATCACTGTCACTGTCACTGCTTCTGCTCAGGAGGTCTCTAGGCCATTGACGCTTAAGCCGTCGTTGGGGAAGTATGGCAGAATGGAGGGCACGGGCTAGAGGATTATTGTGGGAACTAAGAAGGGAAAATAATTGTTTATATTTGGATTTAGCGACTTCAGTAATGAAAGGTACATTAAGGTCAGTGTGATGAATATATATCTCAAATTAACACACTCAAATTCTTACTAGCTTTTTTCTATCTTCAAGGTTGTCTCACCTCGATTATCGATTGACAATCGATAATCGATTTTTTTTTTACGAACTTCAAATAAAGGGGGGAGATTTTCATCTCTATACAAAACGGTACAACCCCCATAGAACTGAGCTACCGGCGCCCTCCATTGTGAACAGTTCGTTAGTTATTGTGACTCATGCCCGGGCTTTAACTTTGAGGCCATTTCGCATTTACCCCCATAGCACTGAGCTACCGGCGCCCTCCATTGTGAAGAACTGATCACTTTAAAAAGGCAATTGAACTTTCCCATTAATGTACGCCACAAAACTATTATGTTTCCCATTGGGAAGAGTTAAGTAAAATATTTCGCTGTGATATCTGACAAGTTGTGTCTAATTTCAGTGTCGCCAATTGATGCTGAGAAACATAGTCTAGTAAGTTTTTTCCTTTAATATTAGTCAAATTGATTTCTGTATAAATACCATTGCCGCCCATTTGTGCCAACAGCTGATTATTATTTCACTAGCGCCATGTATAGCATTATTTTTGTTGATGGGGTGAAGTAATTATGAATGTAAGGAAATAAATATACGAAAAAAACAGGTGTGTTGTCTTGTGAAAGATGCGGAATGAAGTGTTTATCCCTAAATGCCATGTGGCTACATTTTCGTATTTTAAAATATCGGCTAATAGCTTCTGGGCAAGATTGTAATCATCCTGATTATTGAGTTTGATGAGGGGTGGGTGGGTTGGACCAGGTTTCTTGAGACTGGCGTTTATCCACTGAAATAGTATGCGGAATTTTTCCTCCGTTGCGAATAAATTAACGAATAATGATTTTAAGTCATCTTTGAAAACAACATACTAAACATTGGTTATACAAACTGTCTAATCTAGTAAACTACCTAATCTAGTTAACTAGTGATACATCTCATTATTGGAACACAACCACTGTGTCATTATTGGAACAGCTCACTCTTTCCGTCTCATTATTCGAATACGACCATCCTGTTATTATTGGAACACAACCACTGTGTCATTATTGGAACAGCTCACTCCTTCCGTCTCATTATTCGAATACGACCATCCTGTTATTATTGGAACACAACCACTGTGTCATTATTGGAACAGCTCACTCCTTCCGTCTCATTATTCGAATACGACCATCCTGTTATTATTGGAACACAACCACTGTGTCATTATTGGAACAGCTCACTCCTTCCGTCTCATTATTCGAATACGACCATCCTGTTATTATTGGAACACAACCACTGTGTCATTATTGGAACAGCTCACTCCTTCCGTCTCATTATTCGAATACGACCATCCTGTTATTATTGGAACACAACCACTGTGTCATTATTGGAACAGCTCACTCCTTCCGCCTCATTATTCGAATACGACCATCGTGTTATTATTGGAACACAACCACTGTGTCATTATTGGAACAGCTCACTCCTTCCGTCTCATTATTCGAATACGACCATCGTGTTATTATTGGAACACAACCACTGTGTCATTATTGGAACAGCTCACTCCTTCCGTCTCATTATTCGAATACGACCATCCTGTTATTATTGGAACACAACCACTGTGTCATTATTGGAACAGCTCACTCCTTCCGTCTCATTATTCGAATACGACCATCGTGTTATTATTGGAACACAACCACTGTGTCATTATTGGAACAGCTCACTCCTTCCACCTCATTATTCGAATACGACCATCGTGTTATTATTGGAACACAACCACTGTGTCATTATTGGAACAGCTCACTCCTTCCGTCTCATTATTCGAATACGACCATCGTGTTATTATTTGAACACCACCACTGTATCATTATTGGAATATCATCATGACGAGCCTGCTTAACGTCCCATTTCTTATTTGTTTCAGTGTTACTTCAGATGTGTTCTCCAGGTCTTGGAATATGTGAGTACTCCCTTCCTTTTACTTATTATCTATATATACCTACCTACAGAAATAACCATTTAGGGCAGAGATGAGGCGTGGCTTCACAATAATGAAACTGAGACTACCCTCTCCCTGAATATCGGGTAAATATTATATCCTCCATAAGTGATTAAAACATTTCTTTCGATTAATTTATTCTTGTTACCGTTATATGGTCATTATATTAATTACATATTGAATTAAAATACTAACTGAGCTATAAGCATGCGTTGGGTGTATGTACTTTACTATAGATGTACCAAGATGACAAGTAATGTAGAATTAATGGGTTTATGTACTGTACTATAGATGAACCATGATGAGTTATACAACATGGAGTTGTACCGGACTGACTTTGAGAATATCTATGCCGTTGATAATATCCCTCCCGAGCAGCTGAATAAAAGAGTTAACTGGGTGGAATTGGCACTGGCTGCAGGTAGGTAACGTATGATTAGCATGTTCATGAATCTGGAGTTTTCACCTTGATCTCGTGACCACGCCACAACTCCCTGGTTAAGGGTCGGTTACTGATACTACTGCCTGTTTCAAAAACATTGATTCATAACCTCTACCGACCTTTTCAAGTGTTCCCGTTTATATGACAATGTATTTCTGATTCATTGTCAGTGGTCATTTTTAGATTCTATAGTTTGCAGTTTTATAAAAACACTTATTTTTGACCTAGTGTACAATTGTTTTTCAACATTAAGTCCTTCAATTCCTATCTGTACATAAAACCAAATGTTACTCTCTGTCACTAACACAATGATAACTATTGATTTCCATCCAAATCAGTCAAAGGGATAACCCAATAACTGCCAATGTAATGAATATATCGACATGAAATTTTATGTTTAAATTCAAATCCCATGAGGATGGCACCTATTAATTTTCCATAAAATCGATAGAAGGGAAGTTTGAGACCAGAGAAGGGGCTCGACTCAAATATCCTAATTATTGCCGATGTAAGGAATACATCGACACAAAATTTAGTATGAAGATTCAAAAGTTACTATATAAGTCAAATTGACTTTTCGCCCAAACGGTCGACTGGCATTGGAGAGAGAGCGACAACGTAATTGATTATTTCACCCTTGACTTAAAGATTAGGGACAAAATTATCTGTCCTTTCTAATGGGGAAAAAATCGCTGGTGAATCATCGGCATAGTACTTCCCCAGAACGAATTAATCAATTAACTGTTCGATCCCTATCCGAAACCAGTCGAATGTTTACGGTAGTATTCAACAGTTCATTTACATAGGGGCTCCTAAATGTTCGTACTAAACGTTGTGTCGATGAATTCTTTACATGGGTGGTTATTGGACTTTTTGAAATGCCCCCTCCCTTGAACCCCCTTCCCTCCAGCCAATAAGTGTTGTCCCCATGGGGTTTTGAATTCACATATAAAATTTGGTGTCGATCCATTTATTCTATCGGGAGTTATCGTGTTCACAGATACACAGAAATTTCTTTTTTCATATCTGGAATCTAGAGGTCGGAAAACATGAAATTTCGTTGAAAACTCCGCATCGAATTTTTGAGCGATTACATAACTACATTTTATACTTTTTTCGTATTTATACAAAGAAAATTGTCAACTTTTACTATGGCACCAATAGTACATATTAATAATGAAACTTTACGTTTTATCTTGTCAATAGTGTGTCTAGTGTATCCGTGCTATGCTAATAATTACTACGTTTTCATGGACGTTCAAATCGATTTGAATCCCAAATAGCGTGTTCGAATCGATTTGAGTTCCATGAAAACCCCTGTTTCAAACCGATTTCAAATCGTGTTATCCCAAGGTCAATTCGCTAATTTCTGGGATCGTATCGAAAGTGATTCGTATTGAAGTACATGAAAACCCTCAACACTAGTATTGAGTATTGAGGCATGCGCAGTTGTGGCGCACGACTCTCCTGGCGGATTTTTCGTGTACTGAATAAGGAAGGGTATTTTTTGCAAGTTATTGAGGTTAGGTTTTTAATGGTTTTTATTTGTAAAAAAACGTGACTATTTATTTAAAGAGACCGTTTTTATTTATTTTGTGACTACATAGTGAACAATTTCATTTAAAGCTAAAACTATCCCCTGCCCCAAAAATGAAAAAAACGACTCCCCATTTCTTGCGGAATCCTTCATGCAGTATACAAAACAATTAAACACCGTAATTATTAATATTTATGTTAACAAATAAAACACTTTTAAAATAAAAATAACAAACAATCTAGCTTATCAGCGCATATCACTTGTTTATAACCTGCTCACACAAAACCTAGGTGAGGTTACTTTTGACAGTTAAAATCCTCTTTTCAATCCGATTTGGAATCGATCTGAACCCACTCCATGAAAACCCTTGTCAATTTTCAAACCTTGTTCAATATTCAAATCGATTTGAAATGCATGAAAACGTAGTAAATGATACCTAACTCTATGTTTCTGTTGTCTTCGTTTAATGGTATTGTGTAGGCTCTATGAAGTAGTGAATAAAATGCTGCATGTTTGTGTGTTGTGGGAGCGTTTGATGTATTGTGTATGAAGGAATCTGTGGTTGTTGGTTTTCTGTAAATTTAAATCCAAATCCAAGAATACAACATTTACAGAAAACCAACAACCACAGATTCCGTCATACACAATACATCAAACGCTCCCACAACACACAAACATGCAGCATTTTATTCACTACCTACTTCATAGAGCCTACACAATACCATTAAACGAAGACAACAGAAACATAGAGTTAGGTATCATTATTAGCATAGCGAAAGAAAACGGATACACTAGACACACTATTGACAAGATAAAACGTAAAGTCATTAACAAAATACATTTAAAAGAACTTTCAAAATTAGACACAACAAATAATACAAGGACTAAGGAATGGGTGAGTTTACCATATTTTGGAAAAATGTCTGAACAAATAGGCAATATATTCAAAAAAGAGGATTTTCGGGTTTCAGAACAAACAATACAATATACAAATATCTGAACAACACTAAAGACCAAACTAAAAGTGAAGAAAAAAGTGGAATTTACCAACTAGAATGTAATTCTTGCAATCTAGTTTATGTTGGTCAAACTGGAAGATCATTTAAGAACAAGGTAAAAGAACACATATCAGAAATAGGGTTACACACTGACACAACATACAACTCAGTAAAATCAACTTTCGCCCAAGATATCAACGAAAACAAACACCATTTTGACATAAACACAGGCATACAATATCTACATTTTTGTGACAAAGGTACATTACTCAACTCACTGGAACAACTAGAAATAAACAGAGCGCTACAAAAAGGCAAGTGTATGAACGATCAGACCAATCTCACATATTCATTCACCCCTTTTATCGCCAATATTATCTCAGTCTCTGTGTATCCGTACTTACTTTCAAGAGCCTATGTATTTTATTCTATATTTTGATTTTCATTTGTATATTTATTAGTCTTTGATCTATTTCATGTATGCATACATAATATGTATTCTTCAAATGTGTGGAGCGTTGGAGATCAGATTTCGTCTCGGGGTGGGGTCTTAATGGTGGAGGCTTTGGGATGGTGTGGGTTGATTAAAATACACATATGATGTATACCATACTGCTTCGGAGTTTTTGTTATAGGGATTTCGATTTGGGACGGAGTTTCGTTTTTGATGTTTCACATATTTGAAGAATTAACGGTACAGGAGGGATAGGAAACCCCCATGGGGGGCTGAGTAAGGGTACCTACCTACCGGTTAGATTGTAAAAATAGTTGAACTTCCATTTAGTATTTGTTAAGTCGTGGCTGAAGATGGTAACAATACCGAAAGTACTTCCATATATTTTATATATCTTATGAAATAGACAATATTTAAAAAACATTCGTGTTTTCTTTATAATTTATTAAGTGTTTCACAATCTCTCTGCAAAAATGTTAAATATCATAATGTAAATAATAATAATACTAATAATGTGTAATTATAAAGAAAAACAGAAGTCCGAGACAAAAAAAAAATTTATATATCTACGGAAGATTTTTAGCCAGATTCACCCAAGATAATGGGAGTTTGTAGATTGTCTTTCAGCTAAATGAGGGAAAGTAGGGGGAACCAGGTAACTTAGTTGGTTGTAAATAGTTCGGGCTGGCAAGGTACACTACCGGTCATCCACCCCATTTTTTGTAACTATATTTATATTATAATTTAAAGTAAGCAAATTATCGGTAACAAAAGATCTATTGTAATAATTTACTTATTTCAGCGGAACAACCTCCCAAACGTGCCAAGAAGACAAGTTCTTCGGACCCTCTTTCCTACGCAGAAACAGGTACAGCTCGCCTCATGAATTTGAAAGTTGAAATAAAACTAAAAATAACCTTTATTCTGGGACATACGTCCCTCATAAATAATAACATATGAAATAAACAAAAACCGTGTTCACAGACACAGAAATATTAAACATCCAAACAAGTCACTGGGTATAAATTGTAAAATAATGTAAATTGTCACCTTTTACCATGGCATCAATAGAACATACTTTAATATGTTACTGGACCCAGTAACTTTAATATGTTACTGGACACAGTAACTTTAATATGTTACTGGACCCAATATGCATTGTAAAATAATGAAAATTTCCACCTTTCACTGTGTCACCAATATAACATACTTTAATATGTTACTGAGTATGAATTGTAAAGTAATGAAAATGTTCACCATTCACTGTGGCACCAATAGTATATATTCAAATAAGTCACGCGATGGTCCCGTGCCTGTACGATGTCAGGTACTCGTTAAAGACCCCTACCCCAGGTGAATAAAAATTAAAGGTAGGCAAAATTTAGGACTCCCATAGTAGGCGATATGACCTCGATGTTAAAGCCAAGGCATGAGTCATAACTAAATCTATAGAAAATTAACATTCAGCACTTGTGTAAGAAGTTTTATTAGGTAATTAACAATTATATAATAAAAAAAGAACTTCTTAAAGTTTGGAATTCACTTGCATCTAAAATTCTATTCCGTAATTTAAAGAATTGAATCGAAAATCTGCTTAAAAAATTGTGGAATAATATTATTCACAAAACTTTTCTAATCTTTAAGTTTATTATCGGTAGGTGGAATCCTTTCAACGCTGGCAGGTCTTAAGAATACTTTTTAGTAAGAAGTAACTCGATACAATCTCACTTCATATGTTCCATACATCTTTTATAACGCTATGACCCGGACTGGAAATTTAGAAATTTGATTTCGAAACATTCAACTAGATGCAAATAGATATCAAAGATAAATCTGCAATAGAATTAGGAATTATTATTAATAATTGTGTTATTAAGATTAGTGTTCACTATTAGTTCTTATTAATGAGTCAAATGGAGGGAGAGCGTTGACAACTTTCTTCATTTCAGAATTAAATGCTGAGGCGCTTATAATGAAAATTATTGTAATCGTAATTCGATAGCCTAAAAAAAGGATAAAAAAAAAATTGCCGGAGAGGATGGGCACAAAATTGTGACGTTTAAATAATTTTCTTTGTGAAAATCTTGGGAAATTTAATATTTGGTTTTATCGAGAATTATAGAATCTCATAGAAATATAAGACGTTGTCTTCACACTGTTTTATTTTTGACCAGAACCGGTTTTCAACACAACAGCGTCATCAGTGGTAGATACATCCCACTCAGACAGCGTAGCGGTTAAAGAAGAACTGGCCAGTTCTACGCTATTGCGTTGAAAACCGGTTCTGGTCAAAAATAAAATAGTGGGAAGACAACGTCTTTTATTTATATGAAAAATGTCTCACATAATGCCTATTGGAATGTCTCAGATTATGCCTATTGAAATGTCTCAGATTATGCCTATTGGAATGTCTCAGATTATGCCTATTGAAATGTCTCAGATTATGCCTATTGAAATGTCTCAGATTATGCCTATTCTCATCGCTATTTTTTTTTTTTTTTTTCAAACTTTAGGTATTTTTTCTTTCTTTAGGCTACCGAAATACGATTATAATTTCTAAACTTTCTCTTATCATTGTTCCGGAAGAGCAGTACTAAGTGAAAAAAATTAGTTGGTGAATCACCGGCTATGTACTTCCCCAGCACGAATTAATCAATTACGTTTTCGCTCTCCCTCCAAAGCCAACCGACCGTTTGGGCTGAAACTCAATATTTGACTTACATAGAGGGCTTCTGAATCCCATACTTAATTTTGGGTCGAGACCCCCTTCTCTGATCATCTCCTTCCCTTCGACCGATTGAAATAAACATAAAATTTAATTACATCGGCCGTTATTCGGATTTTTGAATTGAGCCCCCCAGATCCCCCCCCCCCCCCCCCCTACGACTGATTTCCTATCAGTAGATTGATTACAATGGCAGTTACTAGAGTCTTTGTATTAAGGCTTCCCCCTAATTCCTCCTTCCTTCAGGCTGATTTCCTATCAGTACATTGATTACAATGGCAGTTACTAGAGTGTTTGTATTAAGGCTTCCCCCTAATTCCTCCTTCCTTCGGCTGATTTCCTATCAGTACATTGATTACAATGGCAGTTACTAGAGTCTTTGTATTAAGGCTCCCCCCTAATCCCTTCTTCCTTCAGACTGATTACGCTGAAAATCGGTAGGTGTCGTCCTTAGAGAGTGTGAAGGGCGACCATGCAGCCGGCAGTCTGAAGGACGAGAGGGGGTCAGGCTATTTCTTCAACCATGGTTGCATTCACTCACAGATTTGTGCCATCCATACCCAATATGGATGTGATATCTTCTGTAAGGATAATGGAAAAGTAGTGTATCCTATTTGGCGACCTGCTTTTTTTATTAAGATTTTTTTCTTCAAAACAAACAACATATACAATTAACTAAATTTTTTTTTTTTTAATGTTGAATTTTTGTGTTGAATAGTTGAGAAGACTGTGGATGAGGCATCAGGCAAATATCGCTGTGAAACGGCCAAAAATATCTACAATATATTAGACGTGGGCTTTTTGTTGTCCCTGACCAATTCGTGGACCTTTCCATAAACTACAAAGCTACGTCAGTCTGCATCCAGTGTGTTGTTTTATTGAATTATTATTAAATTTATTGTGCTGACTGATTTTTTTTGTTTGTTTTTTTCGTTTTTCCCAATGCCCCCCAATCAACCCGCATCTGCTATGGTCCTCTTGTGCGACCCATGAGATCGCACTGTGAGTACTGGCCGACACAAGATGCTGGATATGACCTTAAGGATACTGTATATAAAATTTCAAAGCGATCAAATTTAATCCGTTTTTTCGCGAGGGCCCCAAAAGTTGTACAATTCAGGAGACTGCCCCCTGCACCGGGTCTGGGGGCCGTAGGGAGGAACTCGTTTGGGAAGTATCACGCCTGATTGGCTCTTCACATAGCTTGTTGCTCCGGAAGGATCGTATTGTATCTGCTCGACGTTCTTTTCTGGTAATTTTTTCATTTACTCTATAAAAATAAAAATTCTATCAATAGTTTCAAAATAACATTTATACGAAAGAATTTGACCCTCTCGTCGGCAAAGTTGTGCAAGTTCTCCGATCATAGCCGAGTGTTCCCGAAACGAGCTCTTTCTTCCCCCGCAGTCCCACTACCACCTCCTCATCAATAAACATGTAAAGTTGTGCAAGTTCTCCGATCGTAGACGAGTGTTCCCGAAACGAGCTCTTTCTTCCCCCGCAGTCCCACTTCCGCCTCCTCATCAATAAACATATAAAGTTGTGCAAGTTCTCCGATCATAGCCGAGTGATCCCGAAACGAGCTCTTTCTTCCCCCGCAGTCCCACTACCGCCTCCTCATCAATAAACATGTAAAGTTGTGCAAGTTCTCCGATCGTAGCCGAGTGTTCCCGAAACGAGCTCTTTCTTCCCCCGCAGTCCCACTACCGCCTCCTCATCAATAAACATATTAAGTTGTGCAAGTTCTCCGATCATAGCCGAGTGTTCCCGAGACGAGCTATTTCTTCCCCCGCAGTCCCACTACCACCTCCTCATCAATAAACATGTAAAGTTGTGCAAGTTCTCCGATCGTAGCCGAATGTTCCCGAAACGAGCTCTTCCTTCCCCCGCAGTCCCACTACCGCCTCCTCATCAATAAACATATAAAGTTGTGCAAGTTCTCCGATCGTAGCCGAGTGTTCCCAAAACGAGCTCTTTCTTCCCCTGCAGTCCCACTACCGCCTCCTCATCAATAAACATATAAAGTTGTGCAAGTTCTCCGATCGTAGCCGAGTGTTCCCAAAACGAGCTCTTCCTTCCCCCGCAGTCCCACTACCGCCTCCTCATCAATAAACATATAAAGTTGTGCAAGTTCTCCGATCGTAGCCGAGTGTTCCCAAAACGAGCTCTTTCTTCCCCTGCAGTCCCACTACCGCCTCCTCATCAATAAACATATAAAGTTGTGCAAGTTCTCCGATCATAGCCGAGTGTTCCCGAAACGAGCTCTTTCTTCCCCCGCAGTCGCACTACCGCCTCCTCATCAATAAACATGTAAAGTTGTATCTATGTATAGGTAGTATTCCTTAGCTCTACGATGCACAGTGGGACGAAAAAGGCCAAAAGTACGACATCAGCCCAAATTAAAATTTTGTTTTATGGACCAAAAAACTGTTTTATTATAACTTTCGAGTATGTGAGAAATCAGTAAATGAGGCGAAAATAGATTTTTCCTTCCAAAGTTCAATTGAAAACCGGGTAATTTTGTGGAATTTCGCATGATTATCAGGTTTTGTCAAATTGTTTTGGTTCGAGCTGGTAGTTGATAGTTTTTTCCTCTCTTCAAGTCCAACTTTTTATTATCATTCTGCGCCATCTACTCATTAATAGCTCTACGACGCCTCGTATCTGGTTGGAGTACTCTAACGGGTAAGGTGGGAACTTCATCTTTTTATGAGGCCACTCGCCAGAATAAAATACCAATGGCAAATGGCAATTTCACCTGGAATTAATTTAGCTATTGGAAAGGTTTAGCACAGTAAAACAGAAATGAAGAAAGGGGAGCCAACCAGGGATGAAGATATGCCCTTTATACTGGATCATGATAAAGGACATGGGCGTAGCCAGGCGGGTAGAGGGGGGGGGGGGGGGGGGGGGGGGGGGCATGTGCCAAAGCAAAAATCCAAGATAAAAATTAAATGAACTAAAAAAAATAGTTTTTATTAAAAATGAATTGCTTACAAGTTACCAATAGGATCTTCAAATTACCCGTGCGTCTGATTCCTAAATCAGCAATCAGCTGTTACATAAATGTACATGTACAAAACAAGTCATATTACATTTATTTAAATATATATGAATTCGATCATTTCATTTCCTCGCTCAAAATCCTCATTTATGTTATACTTTATACTCTTAAAGCTGATTTTACATGCGCAGTAAAAACGCAAAGCGCAGCAGGAGCAAATGCACGCTATTGGATGTGAGTAATTTAATTCTAAAAACACAGAAACCATAGCGTGCATTTGCTGCTGCTGCGCTTTGCATTTTTGCTGGTTATGTAAAATCAGCTTAAGTATTACAGTCAGTGGTTACCTCAGGGGGAGCTTCTAGAGGTCCGAGTCTCCAAAATTAATAACAAAAAGTCTGCAGCGCTAACCACGGAAACTGCGGGCTGAGCCCCCCGGGAGTCTATACCCCCCCCCCCCCCCCCCCCCCCCCCCCCCCCCGATGAATAAAATATGAATAAAAATATCCCTCAAATATTGAATTTTTTTACATGTACGATGCATATTAGCCACAACGTTGTTATTGGTTATTTACACAACAACCATGATCATGGGAGGAGTTCTATCTATTAACTAAAACTCTCTGTCGGGCGGGATTCGAACCCTCAACCGTGGTGGGTCCATGCGACCAAAGATCTAGCCCGTACGTGCCCTAGTCTAAAAATATGTGCAATATATTAAAGTGCAGATAGGTATCCTTCGATGTTAAAGTACCTTATCTTATTATCATATTTTAACTATATTTAGAGCAGGTCTGAACGTCAAAATATATATATATTGTAGCATATCTACCCTATAGACAATTATTGTCACTATTATACAGCAAGGACCAGTGTCACTACGAGCGAATCGAGGCCACTTGGAGCTGATTTGAAGAGGATTTCATTTAGAAGAATATGCTCGGAACTAGCGATGCCTGCGAGAGAATCGCGATCGCGAGGAGCGAAACAAGGGACAAAGGATATAGATGAAAGGAAGGGTGTAGATAATTGTTTATATCCGGGGTTGCATGAACGGCCAACGCGGGCTGGCAATCTCCTATTCACAGAAGAGGCTGATGCAACCAGTGATCAGTGATTGGCTGGAAGTAAATTGGGCGGGAACAAACGGCCAATGAGATCTCGGGATCCGTCCCCCACCACCAGAAAAATCAAGAAGCCACCCTCTTCATAGATCATTCTACGTTCAGAATTGGTCCAATTCAGAATTGGTCCAGCGGTCCGCTCAGGTCACGTCAGTTATATCTTTCTATTTTATATTTGACAGTTCAGTTTTAAATATGTGATTTCAGTCTACGTTCAGAGTTGGGCCACTCAGGTCACGTCAGTTATATCTTTCTATTTTATATTTGACAGTTCAGTTTTAAATATGTGATTTCAGTCTACGTTCAGAGTTGGGCCGCTCAGGTCACGTCAGTTATATCTTTTGTGATGCCCAAAAATATGGACATACATTGTTTGAAATAAATTAGGGACAAAGGAATAAAAACCGGTGGCTTGAACAACAGGAAGTCCAAGAAGAACCACAACAATACGGAGAAACCAAGGTGGGGAACTGAGCCACCAATAGGCACCCAGATCAGTCCCGGAGGGCGGGAAAAGTTGCTGTGAGCGGACCCCAATATGGATCGATATTCTTCAACTGTTGCCACCTGAGAGGTAGGAACAACCACTTCGTCAGAGACCGCCGCCGAGGGAGGACCTGCCCCAACTCATCCGTTGCCTCCAGAGAGGGAGGATCACACTACTTCATCAACTGTCCTGAGCAACCATTCAACATTAGATCAACAGAGGGAAATCCATTGGAGCTCTTCTGGACCATTAAGACAACAGCAGAGGCTGATCAGCGTAGAACTCCAGGACCCAATAGCCATCACATCCAGCATTAAATCAAGAAGGTACCGTGAATTTTAAACCATTATAAAGACAAAGCCAGAGAGTATTTTGAGAAAATACATTTTCATTTTTAAAGACTTGTTTAATAAGGATTCTGAGCAATTGTTTTTAAGTTTTCCACACATGTTTTTTATTAAGAATATATACAATCAAACCAGAATGGCCTAATTTTTATTTCATGTATTTTGCACCTCATGTCATTTTGACTTTTCACAACTGCTAGTCTTGGCGGACCCACGACCAAAGGAAGGTAAGAAAGAATAAGAATCATTTTTTTAGAACATTTTATTTCTTAATAACAATAATAAGCATTTTAAATTACACTTTCTATTTTATATTTGACATATCAGTTTTAAATATGTGATTTCAGTCTACGTTCAGAGTTGGGCCACTCAGGTCACGTCAGTTATATCTTTCTATTTTATATTTGACAGTTTAGTTTAAAATATAATACCGGCAGGTCACGTCTCTTTTATATTTCACAATTCAGTTTTTAATATGTGAGTGAAACAATCTACGTTCAGAGTGGTGCCCGGCAGGTCACGTCAGCTCTACTTTAAAGTTTTTAGCCCGTTTAATTATATATAAAGAGGTGAACTTACAGTTTTCTGCCCTCTAAGTCGGACATAAATTCAGAGAGATACCAAATATGTAATTTCGTGATCGCTGTGCTGTGCTCGGATGTTAATGATGTCAGACATTTCCCGAGTACACGACAAACACCGAGATGCGGACAATCTCACTTACCCATCCAGGCATATATATTATCGAGGTACCTCGTAGTTAAGTTATAATTAAGGATCATCATTATCGATATCAAGTTTTAAAGAACATTACTTCTTCTTTCCAACGATGTATCATATGTCTAGGTTGAACTGTATAAAAAACGACAAAAAAAGTAAACATTTATGTTTATCTTCAACCTTATTTTTGGAGTAGAAAGCATTGATCAAATGTTATGTTTTCTATATCAATTTAATGCTCTCGACGAGTTCCATCAAACGAAGTATCATTCATTAAAATCGATTAAGTAGACTGCGCAATACACGATTATATTAGTTTTCAAAAACGTCCAAATGCAGTCAGTCGTCCGAATTTTCGATCAAAAATGTTTTGATCCCGATCCCGCCAAAAATCCAGATATATGGTTTTTTTGGTACCTACGAGAAACACAAATCTGGTCTTCATTTTGGCGAAAAAAAATTTCTAAATATACTTTAGTTCGTATAATATGTGAGCTGGTTCCGTTACAGGAACTGATTCCGATACCAGTTCACAGATTTTATGGAATTCTAAGAACTAAAGTATATCTAGAAATTTTTTTTTGCCAAAAGACGAGATTTGTGTTTCTCATACCAAAAAACCCGTATATATGGATTTTGGGCGAAATAGTGATCAAATCATTTTTGACCGAAAATTCGGACGAACTGCATTTGGACATTTTTGAAAACTAATTTAATCGTGTATTGGCAAAGTCTACTCAACCGATTTTAATAAACGAAACTTCGTTCGAAAGAACTCGTCATTTTATTGGTGTAGAAATCATAACATTTGATCAACGCTTTCTACGTAAAAAAAGGTTGAAGATGGACATTAATTGTTACTTTTTTTGTCAAGTGTTTTATAGTGGGCACAGTTGAACCTAGACATATGTATGATAGATACATCATTGGAAAGAAGAAGTAAAGTTCTTTAAAACTTGCTTTCGATAATTAAAATCGGTTGATTACATTCGAAGTAAAGTTGACAGTTCAAAACTGGTCTCATGAAAATTGCCCAAAATTTGGGGTCTAAAAATCGATAATTTTTGACTTGAACCAAAATCTGTATTCAATGGTTTTTTGACATGGGAAACACGAATTTTAAATTAGTTTTCATGAAAACAATTTTCTAGACCGTGTTCTCTTAGAAAAAAAAAAATGTTTTTTATGTTATTCATTTTACTTCAAAATATTTTTTCTGAAATCTGGGTAAATAAAAAATGATATCAAGAACTTCTCATTTGGTAAAACATACAAAAACGAAAAATTAAATTTTACAAAAATTAGTTGCGACCACAGCAAGGCCCATTGGGACGAACGGTGAGACACGTGTCTTCTTATTTTCGACCTAGAACATGCAGAAAAAGTATCCTCCTTGTTAGATATATAAGGGAATGGAAGGGGTTGAATTTTTGAACAATAGTTAGGTCCCAAAATCCAATTTGCTAAAAGTTCACAAACTTGCTAAACTAGTTCTGTGATGCGAACAAGCCTCATAATCGATCGGTATTTACATTTTAGTCGATTCAGATGGGAGCTTATTTAAATAAAATCATCAAAACATCTTCGCTAATTTATCATTTATCTAAGATTAGAATATGATTAATGAGTTAGATTACTATTATAACTACAAATAACATATAGTAGATATTTGTTAGGCATACAACTAACGCCCCCCTCCTCCACGGCACTTTTGTCACTAACATGGAATCGTTAAGTATATATTATTATTTCAATGCGGTACGTAAAATAAATGGATTTGTATATTGAGAAAATTCGAAGTTACAAAAAAAAAAAATTACGGTTTTAGAAAAAAATGTTGAATTGTGGAAAAGAAAGACTTGTACTAAGATCGAGTTTTAGTGATCGAATTTCTTAGACGAAGTGAATCGTTCGTAGGAACTGTCGTATTTACAAGTCAAGTACTGAATAATTAAATGTTAGTTTTTCTTAAAAGTAAATCTAATGAAGTTTTCTCTAAGGTATTAATGAATTTTCCTTTTTGTGGTATTTAAAAATATAATAATGTTGAAACCTAAAATTCTGGCTGAAATCCTCAGTCAAGCCAATACATGTGGAATAGAAAATACTTTGTAAGTTTTGTTTTCTCTATTTTAATGAACTTAGAATTGTACATACTTTTTCTATGCATTAATCAATTTAATACATCAATTGCATCATGTTAATTAAATTACTAAATTAAATACTTGTAGGTTATTAAACCATGAAGGTGCACTTTTGGCGTATAGTGGCTATGGCAACAGGGATGCTACAGTTACTGCAGCGATCGCCAGTAATATTTGGTCGGCTTATGAAAAAAATGGACGGATGGCTCTGAAAGAAGATAGACTACAAATGGTTTTAATGGAATGTACAGTAAGTGTACTTGAATTTTTAATGTTCTCTCGGCAAGAGATGAACGAAGTAAGGCTTTTACGTATTAGTTCTGATGTTGGTTAGAAAGTTTTTCCCATTTCTTTCAAATTAGATCAAATACACTAAACGATTAACGGTTATCTGAAAAGACTGGAATCTTTCTACCCGCCCTTCTGCAGTGGCAGTTTGAAGTGGATTGCATCCTTCAGCAATTCTGCATTTTTTGCAGTGGTTAGTCTGCTTGCAGAGAAGTACAGAACAGTTTTTGAGTAGACTGCTCAATCATTCCGTTCATTCATTTACAGTGGTGAACATTAAGTAATTTTTAAATAATGCATGATAATGATTCTGATGCATTCTTAGAGTTTTAGAGCTCTTTCTGTGTCTAGTAGAGAACTTATTGGTGAAGAGAAAACACAACTGTCTTTATATTTATTAAAAAAATCCCTTTGGTTAGGCGAACTTTTTCAGCAAAGGTTATAAAAATGTTTTTTGATGTTGAGGAAAAATATCCTTGATTTGAGATCAGCATAATATTCATTTGAAGGTGGTTTGAAACGAATATATTTATATTTTCATTGACGTTTCGCCAGTATTCACGCATTTTCAAAACTTTTATTTATATATATATATTTTTTTTTTGTCTTAATAATGTTGGTCGCAATTGTTGCCATGACGCAACAACCAGCTACCAAGAGGACTTGATTGATAATGGAGATCTTGATTGGCGTGAGAGAGGAAGGCCACCCAGCGGTAGCTCCTCAGGGCGAAATTTAAAACTATGATTATTACCATTAAATATTATGGGGATATTATGATTTTGTTTCAAGAAGTGGGCGGTTGCAATTTGGGATTATAGTAAGTCACGGTTCCACCTGCTCTTCAATCTCCATAGTCCATGAGCCGAGTGCAAAAAGGGTGACTTATTTTATGAAATTTTCAAAATATCCACACAAAATGGCGGCCAATTAAAACCTATAGCTTTTTGAAAAAACTGAATTATTTTATGACAAATGAAACTTGGCCTATCTGAAACTAGATAAAATTTGAATTTAAAAAACCTAGTCTGAACTCATAAATCCGATGGAACGGCTAATCAGACATCACTCAAAATCTCACTTTTGGAACCCAAAACCGAGCTAATGTAATTCGAGTCTTCAGGAGTTTCCCCCATTTTACACTACAGTAGTTCAACTTGGTCTTAGCTCTTCCATCCTCGCGGTAACGGAACCATCCTTCTGCTATCGGAACACCTTACACAGAATGAATTAACTTTTAATAATATCGATATCCCTGAAATTTGACAGATTATGCCCTCAATGGGTTTGGCTTCGAATATAAAGTTACAATACTATTGAAAGTTTATTTTTCCAGACTTTAACTGAGACAGCGATATGCTTGTAGTTTATATAACAATATCGTGTGTATAACAAATTTGTTCCGGTACCGGAATTATTCCGCGACCAAAAGGCCCTCAAACCAATTAGTCTCAAAATGTCTTCGCAAGTAGCAAGTTGCTGCTGCCATAGGCGCATTTCTCGTCGTTTTAGAAGAAAATAGAAGAATGAAAATGAAAAGATGGTCGTCAAGAAAATTTTTTGATGTTGGAAATATGTTCACAAAAAATCTTTTGGATATACTAAAGTTGGAAGATGAGTCGGGTTTCCGGAATTTCTTGCGAATGTCCGCAATTGATTTTGAAAATGATAGGAAGTAAAATTTCAAAACGGAACCCCCGTTTATGTCTATATCATACGTATATATACGTATACCCAAATTTCGGGTGTTTGGGCAAAAGGGCTGAAGTCAGCAAATCTGAATTTTAGGAGGGGAATTTCTGAAGGTTTAAAAAATTCCTGCAAATCAGTAAAAACCCATTTATGTTACTTGAAATATTATTTCAATAAAAGTATTAAATACTAGCAGTAATACCCGGCGTTGCCCGGGAACCTTTGACTTATCTCCTAATTTCTCTCATTTGAATCCTATTCAATTCTTCGACAGTACATTCATGATGTTATAATTTTTAATTATTCAAATGGAATAAGTCTTACAGTCCTTTAACGGCATAAGTGTTTAGGACCTCTGAGCGCCTTTCAACGGCGGAAACCACAGCTAGTCAATACTTAGCATCGCTGGACATCCTAGCCAGTACGTACTACGGCTAGTATGTATCTTGCAACAGCGGATGCCCTAGCTATTTTGTGCTTAAGAACGCTGGTGAGAGCTATTATTAACCGTGTAACGGTGGACCTCCTAGGTAATACATGCTTTGGAAACCCACCCTATTAAAATTAGGGCTATATCCCATATTTAAGAAAGCTCCATGTAAGATTCATTCAGCATTAATGCTCCCCCCCCCCCCCCCCTCCCTCCAAAAGGGTCACAGCCAATTTTTAAATATTGCTTTTGAAACTACTATTTAGGTATATGCTGCCCCCCCCCCCCCCCCCCCGTACCCCCTCCCGTTGACAATTTTGAGACGTCACATATCCTTTTTTTTGTTTTTGTCTTTTAAGAATACTATCGACAATCCGATCATCTGTAATGACTTATCACTATTTTTATATTTAGGCCTAGCAGTAATACCCGGCGTTGCCCGGGGAACTTTGACTTTTCTCCCAATATCTCTCGTTCGAATCCTATTCAATTCTTCAACAGTACATTCATAATGTTATAATTTTCAATTATTCATACGGAATAAGGCCTGTCCTTCAACGGCATACATCCCAGCTAGTAAGTTTTTAGGACCCATGGGCACCATAGCTAGTACGCGCCATTCAACGGCGGAAACCACAGCTAGTGAATACTTAGCATCACTGGACGTCTTAGCCAGTGCGTACTTAAGAACGCTTGTGACCACAGCCAGTATGTACCTTGCAACGGCTAGTTTGTACCTTGCAACGGCGGGCCCCACAGCTAGTATGTAGTTAGGAACGCTGGGAACCGCAGCTAGTACGTAGTTACTACATGTGAAATTTCATGAGAATCCGATTAACTTTAATGAGTCAGTATTATTTTTATGCGTAGCCCCCCCCCCCCCCCCTCCCCTCCCGTTCAAATTGTTGAGATGTCACATAGTGTATTTTTCTATTTCGCCTTTAAAAATACTACATGTGAAATTCCATGACAATTCGACCATCAGTTAATGACCGATCACTATCTTCGTATTTAGGCCTACTCCCACAACCCCCTTTCCGTTCACTATTTTGTGACGTCACACACCCTATTTTTTCAATTTGCCCTCTAGGAATACTACTTATGAAATTCCATGACAATCCGATCATTCGTTAATGACTTAGCACTATCTTTATATTTAGGCCTACCCCCGCAACCCCCCCTCCCGTTCAAAATTTTGAAATGTCACTTAGCGTATTTTTCAATTTGGCCTTTAAGAAAACTACATATAAACTTCCATGACAATCTGAGCATCCGTTAATGACAGCACTATCTTTATATTTAGGCCTGTCCCCACAACCCCCTCTCCCTTTCAATATTTTGAGACGTCACACACCCTTTTTTTCAATTTGGCTCTTAATAATACTACAGGTGAAATTTCATGATAATCCGACCATCCGTTAATGAGCTAGAACAATTTTTATGGTTAGGCCCCACTTACAACCCCAACTCCCGTTCAACATTTAGG
The DNA here is from genome assembly GCA_963662175.1 of Aradus depressus. Taxonomy (NCBI): domain Eukaryota; kingdom Metazoa; phylum Arthropoda; class Insecta; order Hemiptera; family Aradidae; genus Aradus; species Aradus depressus. Next base: position 103,638,001 of record OY759214.1, read on the forward strand.
TACGCCACATAGCCTATTTTTAAACTAAGCTTTTGAAATACTACATGTGAAATTTGATGATAATCCGACCATCCGTTAATGAGCTAGAACAACTTTTATGGTTAGGCCCCACTTACAACCCCAACTCCCGTTCAAAATTTAGGGACGCCACATAGCCTTTTTTTTAACTAAGCTTTTAAGAATACTACATGTGAAATTTCATGATAATCCGTCCATCCGTTAATGCGCTAGAGCAATTTTTATGCTTAGGCTCCCCTTACAACCCCTCCCCCTCCAGTTGACAGCTAGGAACTCTCTTCATAAAAACCTTCCTCGGACTTCAACAAATATTTGAAAAAAATAATTAGCTGAATTGGTCCAGCCGTTCTCGAGTTTTGCGCTTAGCAGTATTTAGCCATTCATTTTTATTATATAGATAGATAAACAAAGTAAAATATTCCAACAATCAGTTAGATTTGGTAAAAACATTTAAATGCACTTGTCCTTTGGATCACAACACTTATTGTGACTTAAGCCCTTTTGCCCAAACAAACACCTATATATCGATGCGTTCTAGGCAAAAGGCCCTAACCCACATAAGATTAACTTTACAGGAGAAAAAAAAACTGTTTCATTATTAAACAAACCAAGTTGGCTTTCCACATTAGTTTAATTGTAATTTTTAAGAATCTTTTCTGTTACACAGAACAATTATTTTTCATCAATACTTGCATCTCTTTACAAGAAATAACAGTAAAGTGAACCACTTTGTTGATTAGGGTCTTTGTCACCTTGTAACAACGGGCCCTGCCTCATAATGTAAACTGCCAAAAGCCCTAACCTATTGGTTAGGGCTTTTGGCAGTTTTTGAAAGCCCCGAATGTTCAGAATGAAAGCCCTAACCCACTTCTATCATTGGTAAAATAAAAAATTACCTTTTATTAAATTTTTTAATTTATTTATATTTAACAAAAAACCGATTAGGGCGCTAGATTTAAATGAAACGGATCAATCAACAGCATCGAACTGGTGGGATAGGGCATATGGACTGGAGGATAGGTCTTTTGGTCTCTCAAATAATTTAAAGTTTTGTGATGGGAGTGGGTTAGGGCCTTTTCCACCACATTTTGCAATGCCAAAGGCCCTCCAATTTCTAATTTCCTATTTTTATAAATTTTGTTTTACAATTATTACAAAATGGAGTTAACAGAAATGTGCGGGTTAGTCAATAGTGTGGGATAGGGCAAAACATGAAAATCTCAAAAATTGAGGGACGCCTTTTGCCTGGAACGCATCGATAATATTCCTTCATTCAATTTGAATAAACTTCCGTACTAATTTTGTGTTTGTTACTTTTCAGGAAGGGAGAGTAGCAATAACGCAGGTGGCCAACGTGCTGCTGTGTTTGTGCTCCAAGGAATCTGTTGGTTTTGGCATGTTGAAGGAAAAAGCGCAGGCGCTCTCAAAATACTTAGAAGCACCTCTATCCAGAGTTATTACATGCTAATTCACAAAACATGGTTGTATATCAATAATAATAATAATTTTATCTGTATAATTGTATAAACTGTTACTTGTATTATATCCATAAAGAAAAAGCAAGAATTAATTTTATAATTAATGTTATGAATAAAGTTTATAAATTTGAATATGGGATTTCTTTATGTTGTAATTTTGAAATATCATTTACTTTATTTATTTATATTTAATGAAAGGGTGCATCTTGCAAGAGTGCAACATGACCCTGTCGTAGGTCGAGGGATTTGGAGTTCATTTTCATACTGTCCTCTGAGAAAGGTAGGTGATTGGATTCAGTGCCATGTCTAAAGACAGCAGATTTCAGAGTGGAGTGTTCCTTCAACCTTTTCTTCAAGTTCCTTCCTGTTTGACCAGCATATTCCTTTATCCTGTTCATTATGAATTTTCACAAAGTAGACCTGGAATCAGTTCAGTACTTGAGATTTATTGTTTATTAATTTTAATTGCAAACAGTTGAGTATAAAAATCTCTAGAAAACATGATCCATACCAAACAAATTCTATGTAAGATATACTCACGATTATCTAAAGGAGTTTCTTTAGGAAAATTATAAACAAACCCGTACTTGAATTGGATGATGTAGTTGAAGAAAAAGCTAGTAGTATCTCCATTGAAGGGAATTTTCTTCAGCACAAATAATTCAATTAAGTTTTCGCTCTCCCGTTTGGGCTTAACATCAGTATTTGACTTGAATAGAGGCTTCTGAATCCTCATACTAAACTTTTTTTCAATACATTCATTACAATGTACGTTATAAAAGTTTTTGTGTTAAATCCCAAGAGCTCGGACCGACCAATATGTACCTAACCCAAATTTTGGAAACATTTCCAAAAGGGGGTAGATGTAAAGAACACCGATAAAAACTAAGAAAGACATTTTTTATTTTTTTATTTACGATACATTGAACATGCAGACGCATTTTAACAATATCCATTTTAAAACAAATAGTCATTATAATAAGTTGTATATTCAAGAAACATTAAATTACTGAAATTAAAACACCCATCAGAAAATAGTAATGTAAGTAACTGTAATAATAATAATTTTTATTTCCATTAAACCAATACATGGTAATAGGATACGTCAAAAGAATGTATACATTAAGATAGCTTATAAATTAGATTTATAAATACTTGAGTCACTTGTCTGTGTTTAGCTTCTGAATCTGATATAAATATATAATATAAATATATTGTAATGTAATCAATTTGCGACTGCATCTAAATATATTGTAAAATATAAAGTTTGTAATGTTAATAGTATTTGTGGACAGTAATGGTGAAATAAACCCTTAATTCTATAGGCGGGCTAGGGAGACCCGGATCAGGTAGAAGGAGCTTATCCCATTTTGCCTCCGTCAAGAAAGAAGCTGACAAGATGCAATAAAAGAAGGCACCAACAGTCACCTGGAGGAATATTTATATAGCTTTTACAACCAGGATTTTACAATCTGGCTACAGTCAGGTACCAGATTGGAGCTCCAAGCCCGTTGTTAGTGGCCCATAAAGCAATCTGGAATGTCCAAATTAAAGTGGACAGAGGTCAAATTGATTGCCTCCCAGGCAAACAATTTGCTTTCCGAAATGGCCGAGGAGAAGAAAGAAGGAGAAGTAGTGGGGGAAGATGGCAGTCCGAGTTCCAAGTGAGGGCTCAAGTTCAGTTCCAGTCGAGATCCACCAGTGTTCAGTTCCAGTCGAGATCCACCAGTGTTCAGTTCCAGTCGAGATCCACCAGTGTTCAGTTGCAGTCGAGATCCACCAGTGTTGCAGTTACAGTCGAGATCCACCAGTGGAAGTGGACACTTCACTTTCCTGGACCAGTGGAAGCCTTCAGCTCCAGTCGAGATGAGCCGTTGATGCCTAGACCTTGAGGAGGAACTCAGCCAGCCGACATCCCTCTTTCTACTCTCTGGCCATCGCAGACCTCCCTGGCCTCCAATCATCAGTTATCGTCTCCAGCCCCTGTCTCTACAGCGTACATAGCAATAAGGTTTATATTACCTATATATTATAATTTTTATTTTAATTTTAAGTATTAATTTTTGTTTGAGCATAAATATAATTTTTTTAAAATGAATTTCTAAATTTTAGTTGCTTGTTCCTATGCTCTATCCCAGGTCAGTTATGATTTAACAATTTGGTTTTTCAAAACTCTTTTCGCTGACGAATCCTTTCGCCTTTGGTTATAGAAATCCAATTCGTATATTAAAATCAGTAAATTTAAATGATCGTCTATTACCTAAGCGATCTGGCATCCTATGGACATTTTAAATTAGTAAAGACACAGCAATTTTAGAGAAAATCTCCGCAGCTTAGATTAAAAGTAAATTCAAAATACCACATTTTTTATTAAAAACGCGACGCGCACAACTCATAAATATTACAAATTGGCAACCCCTTGTGGAGATTTTGGTAAAATCATTATTATTCAGCAAGAGAGGAAAGGCGAAATTTTTAAAACAAAATTGACTTGGAAAGCTGGGAACAAACTGGATTTGATATTTTACATTTATTAATTTTTTAAATTTAATTTACATTTTATATAGTTAGATATTTTTTTTTGAAATTTTATATAGTTTTTAAATATGGATAAACAATTAGTTTTTGAGGATATTGACCAATCTGAGGAAGCAAGTGTCGAAAGTGGGGTAGAAAGTTTAAATATTCCGGTGTCGGCAGGGACAAGGTCACACAAAATAAATGTTATAAACGAGGGACAAGAAACCAAAGATTCTGATATGGAAAAAATGATAGAAAAAATATTGAAAGGAGTAGGATCAATAGCTAACTTAGGGTCACAAATAGCTGATTTAAGAAGTGATATGGGAAATTTAAAAAAAGATTTAGGAAATGATATGGGAAATTTAGAAAGTAAATTGGGGTCACAATTAGCTAATTTAGAAAGTAAAATGGAGGCACACTACGCTAATTTAGGAAGTAAAATAGATAATTTAGCCGAGCCAATGAGTAATAGTAGATTGAAAATGGAGGATAAGAACAAAAATATGTTTAGTAGTGATAATGGGTTAGAGAAGATAGAGGACCTAAATAGTGTAGAAACTGTTGAAATTAATAATAAAAAGGAACAAGTTCAAATTTTAGAAGTAGAAATAGAAAAAGAACCTAGTGTAGAAATTTTAGTAGAGGAAGAAAAAATAATAAAAGTTTTAGAGGTTAAAGTGAAGGAGAATAAAATAATTTCCGAAATAGATTCTAGAAGTAGTCATAAAACATGTTTAGAAATAGGATATAATGTTCCGAATAGAAGGAACATAGTGAGGACATTTCTGTCGAAGGAGGAAATAATGATGAATAATCATTTAAAGAAACTTGGTTTAGAAATAAGTGAATGTGCGTGTGTAAATGTTTTAATGAATGAATGGAAAACTGACGGTACATATAATCTACATGAGATAATTTACAATTTAGAAAAAATGTATATAGAAACAAACGGACAGAATAGACAGAAAAGTTTTAAGATAAAAGGGAATGTAGGTGAAACAATGACAGACAGACGACAACGAATTATAGTCTATAAGGGGGAGGAGATTTTCAAAGAGAGCGTCCGTCGGGGTATCCGAAAAAAGGAAATAATTAATTTTAGGCTTTGCAATAATAACATTGTATTGGCCGCCATTTTACAGTAAATATCCTTTTTATGAAACTCGAATGAGTTACAGACATTACAGACAGACTTACGAAAACAAAATTTAAACAGAAAATTACGAAGATTTAGACAGAAAACAACAGAAGACTTTGAATAAATGAATATGTGGAGTAAATAGTTGAATGAAAGTGAGATTTATTTTTTGGTGTGAGTGAAATTTATAAATGTTATTTTGAAAACTGGATTTATTTGAAATTTATATATAATTTTTTTTATTGGAGTTAGTTTGAATTTTATAAGTTGCATGGAAGTTTGTGTTGATTGAGGCTTTGGAAGTGAGTTAATTTTTTTTAGTAATTTTAGAAATATAAACGTGATTCATTTTAGATTTGGGAAGTTTTTCTTTTTGTTGGGTTGATTTTTTTTGAGAAGAATTTTTATGCGTTAGATTAATTGATAATATTTTTGAACAATTGGAATTATTTGAAATTTTATGTATTGAATTTAATTATAGATTGATTGAGACTTTGGAAGTAAACTAAATAGCCAGTTAATTTTTTAGTATTTTTGGATATAGAATTGATTTATTACGGAAGTTTTTTTTTTGTTTTGAGAATATATTTGTATGAATGAGGTTTATTGATAACATTTTGAACGGATGAGAAGAGTTAATTGAATTTTGATATATAATATTTATGCGTTTTTTTTTTATTATATGGTGGTGGTTCTTTGATTAGTTAGTATTATTAAGAGTTTGAAAAGAAATATTTATGAAGTTCGTTTACTTTTGTTTATTAACCAGTTGAATTATTTATATAGATTTTAAAGAAGTAATAGGGATAAAGGAATTAAAAGATTTTAAGTAAGTGATTTTAAGGAATCTATATTTGATTTTTTATATGGGTATTTTTTTTTTGAATCGATAAGAAGTATTTGAGAGAATTTAATGGTTGATATAAGTATATATTTTTTTGAATTAATTAGTCAGTGAGAAAAGTTAGTGGTTGAAATAAGAATATTTTTTTTAATTGATAAAAGGAGAGAATAATTAAGGATTAATATTGATCGATACACTATATTGTTTTAAGAAGTTCATTGAAGGAAGGAATTTGAAAATTTTAAGATGGGAAATTATAATTGAAATTTTTTTTTGGATAACGATAATTTTTTTTTTGATAGGAAGATGCTTGTGGTCGTTTTTTTTTTATGAAGTCATTTAGGATAGGAAAATGACAGTTTTAAATAGGGTAAGGTAGGAAAGAAAGGAATAACATGCGCGGTATAAAAGGTTTTATAAATAATTTTATCCAAGATTAATTCATAAAAGAGCAAAGAATAATAAAGAATAATTAAAAAGATATTTCGGGATGTTTTTTTTTGTTTGTATGTGACGTTAGTAAAACTTCGCGGAGAATTAATATGGAGAAGAGTTAATATGTGAAAATGGGCTATTTCTTTAAGAGTATATAGATGAGAATTTTAATTATTATGAGATTGCCTACCCAGAGAAAGGAGGAATCTATCTGTACTACGACGATATAATTATGAGATGGCCTACCCAAGGAAGGGAGGATCCATGAAATCTACGACGATATAAAGTAAAAATATGTGTTAGAAACATATGAGATATTTTTTTTGAGTAAGTATATGAGATTATTTTTCGATGTTAAGAGAAATAAAGAATAGGTAGGGAATGGGTGAAGACCTGAGTAGCGTCACATATATATAATAAGAAACATGTAATTAAAAAGGGGGGATATATTGAATAAATAAGAAAATAAGATGAATTTTTTTTGATTGCTCGAATGTAGATGATAGGATGAAATATTTATAAAATGGAACCAAAGAAGGAAAGTTTTGAATTTAGAAGGCAACCCGTTTCTTTTTTGTCATTGATAATAAGAAAAGAAACATTTTTTTTTTTTCTTTCGAGTCGACCCAGATTTTTTTGAGAAATTTAAGTATCAAAGTGTAATTGGTTATCCATATTTTAGAGAAAATTAGTTGATGTTATGTTTTTTTTTTGCTTTTGCATAAAATAAGTTAATTACTGTAAAATAAGAAGAAAGGACGAAAATTATGTAAAATAAATATTGAAGTTTTTGTACCCATAGTAAAAATTAATAACTTGTTTTCTTTTATATTAATTATAAATTTCTTGTAAATATATATTATTCAAACCCTATATAGTAAGTTCTGTTGTTTGTTTTTGAAATTCGTGTACAGTTTAAGAATAAAGGAGATGATTTTTTTTTGTTAATTATAGATTTAATATAAAGATAAGTTGTTTAAACATTAGTTTTTTTTTTGTATAACTTTTTTTTGTTTCGTTTTTTATCAATGGAAATTATTGTAGGTAGAAATAAAATTGTCCTACGTACAATTTTAGTAAACTAAGGGGAGGGTAATGTAATGTAATCAATTTGCGACTGCATCTAAATATATTGTAAAATATAAAGTTTGTAATGTTAATAGTATTTGTGGACAGTAATGGTGAAATAAACCCTTAATTCTATAGGCGGGCTAGGGAGACCCGGATCAGGTAGAAGGAGCTTATCCCATTTTGCCTCCGTCAAGAAAGAAGCTGACAAGATGCAATAAAAGAAGGCACCAACAGTCACCTGGAAGAATATTTATATAGCTTTTACAACCAGGATTTTACAATCTGGCTACAGTCAGGTACCAGATTGGAGCTCCAAGCCCGTTGTTAGTGGCCCATAAAGCAATCTGGAATGTCCAAATTAAAGTGGACAGAGGTCAAATTGATTGCCTCCCAGGCAAACAATTTGCTTTCCGAAATGGCCGAGGAGAAGAAAGAAGGAGAAGTAGTGGGGGAAGATGGCAGTCCGAGTTCCAAGTGAGGGCTCAAGTTCAGTTTCAGTCGAGATCCACCAGTGTTCAGTTCCAGTCGAGATCCACCAGTGTTCAGTTCCAGTCGAGATCCACCAGTGTTCAGTTGCAGTCGAGATCCACCAGTGTTGCAGTTACAGTCGAGATCCACCAGTGGAAGTGGACACTTCACTTTCCTGGACCAGTGGAAGCCTTCAGCTCCAGTCGAGATGAGCCGTTGATGCCTAGACCTTGAGGAGGAACTCAGCCAGCCGACATCCCTCTTTCTACTCTCTGGCCATCGCAGACCTCCCTGGCCTCCAATCATCAGTTATCGTCTCCAGCCCCTGTCTCTACAGCGTACATAGCAATAAGGTTTATATTACCTATATATTATAATTTTTATTTTAATTTTAAGTATTAATTTTTGTTTGAGCATAAATATAATTTTTTTAAAATGAATTTCTAAATTTTAGTTGCTTGTTCCTATGCTCTATCCCAGGTCAGTTATGATTTAACAATTTGGTTTTTCAAAACTCTTTTCGCTGACGAATCCTTTCGCCTTTGGTTATAGAAATCCAATTCGTATATTAAAATCAGTAAATTTAAATGATCGTCTATTACCTAAGCGATCTGGCATCCTATGGACATTTTAAATTAGTAAAGACACAGCAATTTTAGAGAAAATCTCCGCAGCTTAGATTAAAAGTAAATTCAAAATACCACATTTTTTATTAAAAACGCGACGCGCACAACTCATAAATATTACAATATATAACATATGTGCTGAGTGTCGGAAAATATTTAACCTCAAAAAAAAAAATCACTAAGTGAGTTTAATATTAATACGAAGAAGTTGTTTGGTATGTTTATACTACATACATAGAGTACGTTAGGGCTTACCAATTAGTAAGTTAGGTTGTCAGTAGTTGCTTACGGTACTAATTCGATCCAGTTTTATAATATTCGGTTGTGAATTAGCCTTTCCAAATTCTGTATATCCTTGGGGGGGTATATATTATACCCTTTGCACTTAATAAGTGCATTGATCCCACTTCTGATACAATAGAAGTAAAGGACATGGAAGCAGAGTTGTGCGTGGTAGGGCGGGTGGGGGACCGGCTGGGGGTCGCACCCCCTTGCGTGTCCCAGGCCTTACCCTCCCTGTCACAGCAGGAACATCACCAGGGCCCGTCAGGAGCTGGAGTCCCAGTGACGGAAGAGCCCACTATGAACATTATCTTCCCGGGACTGGATGGCAGACGGTTCGCCGAACTGGTGAATGAACTCCAGCAATACACGGAGAACAGTAAAAACGTCTACAAGCACGTGAAGATGATCGCCAAGAAATTGGCCACGATTTGGGATCGCGCTATGTGGAAGGAACGGACGGAGGTCCGAGCCATCGTTCGGGCCGAGGTAAGAGAGGTGACGACTCAAACATCACCCCTCTTCATCAGGAGGGAAGAGGGTCTCCCTAAGAGATCCAGAGATTCTCCCGAAGGAGCGACAAAGGCCTCCAGGAGAAAAATGGACCCTTCCATGACATCTCCGACCAGGGCAACTACATCAGCCCAGGAATGGACGGAGGTAACGAAGAAACGCAGGGGAAACGCAGCACACCAGCAGCAGCAGCAGCGACAGAGACAGCAGACCTCAACAGCAGCACCCCCTGCTCAGGCCAAACATGTCAAGCAGGCAGCAGCTGGAGGGAGCTCCGGGCGCACAACTGTGACCGCCTCAGCAGAAACTACATCGGCGAAGGGACGAGCAACAAAAGTTGCACTGACTGACCCTAAGAGGGATGGCAGAAAGCGGGTCAGGCCCGACGCCATTGTCATTAGGAAGTCAGAGGATGTCGCGTACAAAGACATTCTCGCCCGAATGAAAGCCGACCCGTCCCTAAAACAGATCGGCGAGGCGGTCACAAAGATCCGGAGGACGGCGACAGGGGATCTTCTCCTCATCCTAGGGGGCAGCGAGGCCCCCCCGACGCAGGAATTTGCGGAGACTCTGAGAGCCGTACTGACAACATCAGCGGAGGTCACTGGGAAAACCCCGATGGCCGAGATTGTGATCAGGGACCTTGATGAGTCGACTACGGCCGATGAAGTCAAGCAATCCCTGATCATGCAACTCGATGGAACGGCCGCTGATTTGGCTGACGCTATCATCCACCTGAGACCGGCCTTCGGCCAAACTCAGGTGGCGCGCGTCAGGCTGGGGCGGGTCCGTGCTCAAAAACTGTTGGAGGTCGGGAAGATCAAGATTGGCTGGGTGTCCTGCAGAATCAGGACATCAGAACGGCCTCAGAAGTGTTTCAGATGCTGGGAGACAGGACACATCGCCCCGCACTGCAAAAGCAAGTGGGACCGGTCGAAGGACTGTAGGAAGTGTGGTCAGACCGGTCACATGGCACGGGACTGTAAGCTCCGCGAGGAAGGCTCTCAGCAGCCACAAGATCGAAAGCCGGAGGAATCCCCGGAGGGCAATATGGAAGTAGAGCAGGGAGGAGCTGCATCCTCGCTCAGAGTATGAAGGGGATTCAGCTTAATCTCAATAGATGCGGGGTGGCGCAAGATCTCCTTGCGCAGGAAATTCGTGAAGCAGGTAAGGACGTAGCCCTTATCTGTGAACAAAACCGCGACCTGAGGGATGACAGCCGGTGGAGATCGGATCCCACCGGCAAGGCAGCGCTATGGGCTTGCGGGACTATGTCATTCGGGGCGACACCCTGCAGGCGTGGCAAGGGCTACGTCCACGGAGAGATAGCCGGAGTACACTTCTTCAGCTGCTACTTCTCACCAAATGAGCCCCTAGACCTCTTTGAGGCGGGACTCTTGGAACTGGTGAGGGAGGCGCGCACGCTCAAGCCCCTAGTTATAGCAGGCGATTTCAATGCCTGGGCGGTCGAGTGGGGCAGCAGGGGCACCAACCCAAGAGGGAAGGCTCTCTTGGAGGCTTTCGCCTTATTGGACTTGGTGCTGCTGAATGTGGGAAATGTCCCGAAGTTCACGGGGATAGGTACGGGGTCCATCGTGGACCTTACCTTCGTCTCCCCTACCCTGTACAAGGGAGGTGGGGGCTGGAGAGTGGGTGAGGGGTACACCGCCAGCGACCATCAGGCGATCCTGTTCGAGGTGTACCCTGTCAAGAGACTCACTCGAAGAGGAGACAGAGGGTTAGGCTCACCCCACTGGAACGTTAGGGACTTCCAGATGGACACCTTCAATCAGGCACTGGAGCTATGGCCGCCTGAGACTAACAGCGCCGGCGCAGGGAGTGCCGCCGAGCAGGTAGAGGCCGTCATGCTCTGGCTCTCCCGTGCGTGCGACGTCACCATGCGAGTCAGCAAGGGTTGCATCAGGGGCCCACCGGCATATTGGTGGAGTGACACCATCGCAGCTCTACGCAATGAATGCCACTCCGTCAGGCGCCAGTACCAAAGGGCAAGGAAAAGGAATGGGGGTAGCGCGGAAGTGCTCCGGCAAAAGTTCGCCGAGGCCAGGCGAAACCTGCGCAAGGAGATTCAGAAGAGCAAGAGAACCTGCTGGACGGAGCTGTGTGCCGAGTTGAACGCAGACCCATGGGGTAGGGCTTACAAGATCGTGACCAAGAAGCTCCACAAGAGCCAGCCAAAGATGGAGCCAGGGGAGGTCCAGAACATCGTGGAATGCCTCTTCCCCTGCAGCGGCGTGGCAACATTAGAGATGGATGAAGGCGGGCCAAACGACATCCCCCCTGTCACAAGAGAGGAAATTGAAAGAGCCTGTCGACACGTCGGTGCCAACAAGGCACCCGGGCTGGATAAAATCCCAAACCGAGCCCTGAAAGCAGCAATGAAGGCCAGGCCAATGGTCTTCGCTGACGTGTACGATAAGTGTTTGAGAGCGGGGGTTTTCCCTGGTCGATGGAAAAGGCAACGTCTTGTCCTGATCCCGAAGCCGGGAAAGCCCCCAGGTGATCCTTCGGCATACAGACCCCTCTGCCTCCTTGATACAGCGGGGAAGGTGCTGGAAGGCATCATCCACGAGAGGTTGCGCGAGCATGTGGAGGCTGGCCTAACCGACAATCAGTATGGGTTTCGACCAGGGAGGTCAACAACAGATGCAGTGGAAGAGGTGAAGAATCTGGTGTGTGCAGCAATAACCGGGACTCTAAGGAACCGGAAGCATTGCCTTATGGTCACGTTGGACATCAGCAATGCGTTCAACTCGGCTCGGTGGGACAAGATCTGGGAGAGCCTCTTACGGGACTTCAAGATCCCCAGGTATCTGATGAAGATCATCAGGAACTACCTAAGCGAGAGGATGCTGTTCGCGGACACCACTGACGGAACCAGGGAATTCAAGGTCACTACAGGAGTTCCACAAGGGTCAGTCCTTGGCCCCACACTGTGGAACATCCTGTACAATGGCTTGCTGAGCCTGCCAATGCCAGAAGACCTTACCTTGGTGGCGTATGCTGACGATGTAGGGATCGTCATAGTGGCTGATGATCTGGAAAACCTGGAACGCAAATTCCAGGCTGCCATGGAGCGGATACACCATTGGATGAGCTCTGTGGGCCTTTCCCTGGCCATCCACAAGACGGATGCAGTACTCTTCACCGGGAGGAAGGCCAGAACCAACATGTCACTGACCTTCCAGGGTTATACTATCGAGACCCAACCGGCAATCAGGTACCTGGGAGTAATGCTGGATCAGAGGCTCACTTTTAGGGAGCACCTCAAATACGTGGGAGCGAAGGCCGCCAGGACATCGGCGGCGATTTCGAGAATTCTGCCCAACGTCGGTGGCCCTAGGCAGAGCAGGAGAAGACTGCTGGCAGGAGTCAGCACATCCATCCTTCTGCACGGGGCCCCGACATGGGCAGATGCAACGAGGATTCCCTCATACCTGAGGCTGATCGCCCCCGCTCACAGGCGAAGCGCACTGAGAGTCGCATGCGCCTACCGAACAGTTTCTGGCGACGCTGCCTATGTAATTGCTGGGCTGCCCCCCATTGACCTCTTGGCACGGGATCGTACGCGACACTTCAAAAGGAAACAAGACCCGGTTCAGGTGGAAGAGGTGGTGCAGCGCTTCGACCACAGGGGAAACCGGGTCTTCTATCAGGACGTGGGGGCCAGCCCTGGTCCAGCAGAGCCAGAGAGGGCCAGGACAATTAGGGAGTGGCAGGAAGAATGGGACAAGTCCACAAAGGGACGGTGGACCCATCGGCTCATCCCTCGAGTCGAGCCTTGGCTCACCAGGAAGCATGGGGAGGTGAATTACCACCTCACCCAGGTACTCACGAGACACGGTGGGTTCCAGGGGTACCTCCACAAAATCGGGGCAGCAACAACACCAGACTGCCCCGCGTGCCTTGGTGAGACGGTCGGCGGAGCATGTCCTCCTCAAATGCCCCAGATTTGAGGAGGGAAGGAAAAATCTGGAGTGCAGCATGGGCGCCCCGCTGACTGCTACCAGTTACGTGGACGCTATGCTGCGCTCCCAGGAGTCGTGGGATGAAGGCTGCGATTTTGCAGCGCTCATCATGGGCGGGTTGGCCCTTCAGGAGAGGGCTGACAAGGAACAGTAGCGGTAATAAAACAGAAGAAGGGGCGTTACCAGCCACCCTTCCTCCCTTCCGCGAAGTAATGACAGACCGTCAGTTCCGCGGAAGGGAATCAGGATCGGCAAGGAGGGGGTTTTAGTGGGTATGGTGATGGTGAACCGTCTCGAGTCCCACACTATCCAGGACTACCTTCCCTGGATGTGCGTCACAGCATTTCCCCCTCCAATGCAAAAAAAAAAAAAAAAAAAAAAAAAAGCTTCTGAATCTTCGTACTATTTAAATTGTAAATTTTGTGTCGACACATTGATTATATCGGTAGAGAGCCCTGCCTCTGATCACTTCCTTCCCTTTGGCCGATTTGTTGAAAATTACAAAAGTACTCTGGAAATACATAGTTGGTGATTTATCGACAACTTATTTTCCTTTGTAGGTAGGGGGGGGGGGGGGGGGGGGGGGGATAGAAGGTTTTCAGGGAGGAGGGAGAGGGTAGAAATACAATTATTATTATAAAATACTTATTAAAGAGTAATTTTAAAATATGCAAATTAACAAGAAGATAACATTTTTCGTTATATTCCTTCCTTAAGAATATCAGTGGTAGAAATATTGGAGTCTCGGTCGAAGTGTAGGGGAGGACAGAGAAGGGGATCCATTCAAATACCCTAATAATGTAATAAATGTATCGATAAATGAATTTAGTCTGAGCATTCAGAAGCCACTATGTCAGTTAACTATTGTTTATTAGCCCGAACGTTCCATTGATTTTGGGAAGAGAAAACACATAGTTGATTAATTTGCGGTGGGAAAGTATTCTAGGTCATCCCATAAGTATCCACACACGTATGATTAGTAGTAATAACAAAACTTTTTTTTTTATTAAAGTAAAATGAAATAAATAAAAACTGAATAAATAAATGCTTAAAAATTTTTGAGTGCATACAAAAAAAAAATTATAATAGCAAATGTCATGGAAAAAAAAACCAATTAAAATAAATGTATAAAGAAAATATTACATAGAATAATTATAAGAACATAGACATGAAATAATCAAATGCAAGGAAAATAAATGGATATAAAAAGGAAATAAAATAAACAAATGTATATAAAAAGGAAAGAAAATTAACAAATGTATATAAAAAGGAAAGAAAATTAACAAAAGTATATAAAAAGGAAAGAAAATTAACAAATGGATATAAAAAGGAAAGAAAATAAACAAATGAATATAAAAAGAAAAGAAAATTGGATTGTGAAGAAATAATTTGATTCATGAATAAACAAATTAAACATACAGGATACATCTGGCAACTACAAATAAAATTATTATTATCTTTAGAAGAGGATTTGTCAATTGCCTAGGCAACCAAAATACCAGCCCAACTGATAAATAAGGGCGCCGGTTGCTCAGTGGTATGCGTGCTTGACTTCTGAGCTCAAGAACGTGGGTTCGTAACCCGACCGAGGCCCTTAGTTTATTTTATCTGGGAGATAAAATAAACTTAAGCACGCCGTCCTTCGAATGGGACGTTAAGTGATGGTCCCGAGCCTGTATGATGTCAGGTACTCGTTAAAGACCCCTACCCTAAGTGAAAGAAAATTTAGAGTAGGCAAAATTTAGGACTCCCACAGTAGAGTCGTGTTCATGTCCACCAGAGTGACGAAAGAGCGCTCTGGTAGTAGGCGATATGACCGCGTAGTTAAAGCCCGGGCATGAGTCAAAAACCTAACCTAACCTGATAAATAATTTAATAAAATATAAGCAAATAGAATACATAGATAACACATTTATTGGTGTTTTCATAATTGCTATTAGTTGAACTCTTCGTCATATATTCCGGCGACACTATTAAGACGGGGCCACTTTGCAGTAGACCCACCGCTTCTACCATAGGAAGTGAACAGACAGTTATCTCCACGATGGAGGTCAACACAAAAAGCTGTTGCAGAAACCATCATTGCATATTCTTCGATATGAAATTTTATTTGAGGATTGAGAAGGCCCTGAGTAAGACACCTATTAGTTATTATGTCTCATGCCCGGCCTTTAACTGCGAGGTCATATCGCCTACTTTCGTCACTCTGGAGGACATGAGGGTCTTTAGTCATCCGAAGGACGGCGTGCTCAAGTTTATTTTACCTCCCAGATAAAATAAACTAAGGGCCTCGGCCGGGTTTTGAACTCACTATCTTGAGCTCAGTCAGCAAGCAGTAAAAACCTATTGATTTTCAGTCTGATCGGTCGGTTGGTTTTAGAGGAAGAGAAAATACTTAGTTGATCAATTTGCGCGCTGGGGAAGACCATGCGACCAAAGCCCTACGCTCTAGCCCGCACGGCCCCCTTTTCGAAATTGAATTCTATACAATTTTTTTTTTATTTGATGAGTTGTGGTAATCAAGATATTTAGCAAAATATTAGAAAAAGACACGATTTTTTGACGTTATTCTGCTAGGGATGGGTATCGACCAACAACATATCGATTAATGACATAGGTTATTATTTTTGCTAATTAATCGATACACATATTAATTGTTGGTTGAATAATCGATTAACTGGCAGTGGCAGATAATTTATCTTTTTTACTGGCAGGAGCCTCCGTCTCTTTCAGTTGTGCAGGCCTCTTCAGGCCAATTTTGGGATGTTTGTGCTCCAGGTGGTTTTTTAAGTTGGTCGTGTTCCCACATATTTTTATTTCAACTCCACAATGTCGGCACTTAGCATGGTTATTCTCCTTCTCAAAATGCTGCCAAACCACACTTTTGGAAGGCATCTTCTTTAACCCTCCCAATACCACGTGACCTGTGAAACGAAAAATACCACGTGGGGTCCTTTTGAGACCTCCCACTTCATTTTTCAATTTTTCATGTACCAAGTAGCTTTTCATTCTAACCTTTTCAATCAAGTTCATTCAAAAATGAGGGAAAAATAACAAAGAGTTTAAAAAGTTGAGAAAAAATGGTATAAAAAATGTTTATTCAAAAAAAAGTAAAACATGAAACTTATAAAAGTATATTCACACTATGGGTGCTATTATTATTTACATTTAGCGCAAAGAAGTTTTTTTGTGACATGGTTTTTACATACGTGCTTCTAGCTCATCAAGTTCTTCATCGTCCGTTTCCAAAACGTCTTCAACATCGGAGATCACTTCGAGCTGTTCCGTTTCCACAAGGGCCTCCTCAGATTCAAACCCTGCAATCTCCCTGGCACGCTCTACTGACATCAGCGTTCGCGAGGACACAATGTGTTCCATGATTTATCTTTACGGTCCGAACCGTCAACGCATACTGAAATTAGATCTAAATAAAATTCAAGAGGTGAACGAGAAGTGGAAACCAAGAAATGTTGATCAGAAAGAGCTCCAGGAAAAACTCCAGCGGGTGCAGGCTATGTCTTCTTCGAATTGCAGGTCAATTGAAGAGCAAACATAACTTTTCGGAATTATTTACTGAGTGGAACTTCTTGAAAATACTTCCCATCAGACGAACGAAAATGTGATACGGATAATACCACGTGGGGTCGTGACCCCAACTACGTTTTTGTGAAAATATTATTTTATATCAATTTTTAAAATACAAACTGAATACATTTTCTTAATGAAATCGAATGGAGATAGTCTACGGATAAATGTCTTGAAGCCTCATCGAAATAGAAATTATATTGAGCAGTTCATACACATTTTAAAACGCATGGGGTCTTTTTTGACCCCACGTGGTATTAGGAGGGTTAAACTAATAAAAAAAAAAGAACATGAGTGGTACAAGGTGAACGCACAAACAAAAATGAATACAATCAGTCAATCACAACTCAAAAATGACAAAACACAAATGATTAGAAATTAGAATTAGAAGTAGAACTATTAGAAGGTTACTGTTTACTTATCATCAGTTTACCACAGAGGCACTGTGTTGTATCGACAGTCGATACGATAGTCCCCTCCCACGTTTTTAGGCGAGTTGCACTTCGGATGAATTGTGATGAATTAATTCATTTTTCTTTTCTTTCTCCTGTTTTTCGGATGAGTTGTAATTTTAATAAAAAATGTAATAATCGTTAAATAATCATCGATTATCCGATTAATCAAACCCTGATGACATCGATTAAAAAATCACCGATTAATTTATTAAAACATCGATTAATCGGTCAATCGATACCCATCCCTATATTCTGCAGTTCTTGAAGAACGGATTTGCGAACCTGTGTTTATAGGTTTATCCCTTAACTGAATAGGCTGTTTTTCTGTTAATGAAACCTTTATTATTATGATTTTCTGCGCCAATTATGCTCACAAAGCTACAGTTCAGTTTGGGTTTACATCGAAGCGCCAGTGTGTGGCACCTTCTTTTCTGGTCCTATTTTGGTATGACTCCCTCCTGTGTACCGATTCTTGAACTCAGGCACATCACTAGAAATTTATTAATATTAAATATTATTTAAATATATGTTATTTTTAATAAATTAATTCTGAATTATCATTTGACTGAAATACCTGAGATCAGCCGCATCCTCAATGTTTTGTAAATTGTATTTTTTCTTTGCTTCTTGTGTTAGTACATTTCGACTTGGATCTCTAAAAGTATAACAAAGAAACATAAATAAAGTTGGGTCTGTATTGATTGATAGTTTCGGAAACTATTTATTTCCTTCTTTATGGGCTTATAATGACTTGGGTGGAGCATAGCATAGCATATCTCTCTACTAGACACCAACACTTAACACCTTCACCACACACATTCACTCAAGTCAATATAAGGCCCTGAAGAAGGAAATAAATAGTTTCCGAAACATTGGCCAAATACTGAGTTTTTATTTATACGACAGAACCTCGAGTTGCTTCTATATTGTGCCTGTATGTTTGTTCCAGTATAGAGCATACACCGTTAGATATATATCCTATACATTGGGAAAGTTCAAGGAAACCCGTAAAAAATAATAGGTTACTTGGATTACCTAATATTATTCTCGGAAATCGGTATAGATTCTGGGGCACTCATTATTTTTTTTAAGTTAAAATGGATTAATCTTTTTTCAAAAAAATATTTCTTGAATTCATGACAGCGTGGTGTAAACATTTTCGATTTAAACTTACCATTTTTCAAGAATTGTAAACATTTCTCGGACTTTATATTTTGGGTGATGATTGGATTTTTACTAATCTAAGAGGAAGGGGGGGGGGGGGGGGGGAGCAGTGGTGTAGTGGTTAAAGTGACACTACAAACCTGAGAAAGGGTCTTGGTGGTTGTTGACTAGCTAATACCCTGAGAGGGGGTTATATTGACCGACTCTTAAAGGAAGAGACAGTTTCAATAATCCCATTTTCGAGAACACATTTAATTGATGTCATAATAAATTACTCTTGGAAAAAAATGAGGGGGCTTACTTCCTCTTCATCTTGCGGATGGAGTCGAGCTGGTAGGAGATGTAGGGACGGAGACTCTTGGAAGGCGGGAGATCATATCCGGCCGGGATCGCAGGAACATCGTGTTCAGTTCGCATCGATACAACTCGATCGCATGAGATGCAGTTCACGTCCCTACAAATACACAGAACAGAAATTTCACATGTATATGAGTTGTACAGCTCCAAAGTGAATCAAAAACCACTTTCATACTTAAAAAACTGTCCGCAATGGAACTAAGGGACTGTCCGCATTGGAACTAAAGGACTGTCTGCATTGGAACTAAAGGACTGTCTGCATTGGAACTAAAGGACTGTCTGCATTGGAATTAGGGACTGTCTGCGTTGGAACTAAAGGACTGTCTGCATTGGAACTAAAGGACTGTCTGCATTGGAATTAGGGACTGTCCGCAATGGAACTAAGGGACTGTCTGCATTGGAATTAGGGACTGTCCGCATTGGATCCAAGGAAATGTTCGCATTGGAACTAAAAAAAAAATATTTATATTAATTTAATTTAAAATATATTTAAATATTGACGAAAATATATATATATATATATATATATATATATATATATATATATATATATTTTTTCGTAAATATTTAAATATATTTTAAATTAAATTAATATAAATATTTTATATATATTTTAGTGTCAGTTCGGGTCGTTCTACAATTTCCCGTTTATAAAATTTATAGATAGTAGTTGTTAGGCAGATTATTTGCATCATTTAATTTTGTAAGCAATAAAATATGAGTGTTATTTGAAGCAGATTTTCCATCCAAGTTTCTTTAAAAAATTGTACTGGTATTATCAGTTATAACGAACAGTTTGCTATAAATAGTGTTACACTGGTTACAACTAACTGTCCGTTATAAGTTTATGACTGTTATAAGATAACTTAGTTCATACCTATGTATTATGTACATACGTAAATATGTATTATGTATATAATATTGAAATGAGTATGTAGTCAATAAACAATATTCATAATACATATAATGTGTTATCAAAATCTATGTATGTATTTAAAAAATGTATACATCTACATATGTACATAATTATGTATAGTAAGGAATTATAAAAAGAAACATTTTATTTATTTTAAAATAAAAAATAAAAATAAGAGAAAAAAAAACATAAAACTAGAATCAAAGAAAAAAATATGTTATTTTGTTTGGCGCCTACCTCGTACTACTGCAAGGAAATATTTTTCGATAGAAGTGGAAACCACGGAGAAGGATTCTGTAACACTGTGGCAAGTTTCAGCAATATGAACAAACGCTTTTAAGGTGGAACAAACAACATACGCAGGCAAATACCTCAAAAAATCTATTTTTGTTTGCTTAATATTACTTCAATAGTATGGACGTTATGGGGGCGAGGGAGACGAACGGAGTGGTCCAGTAGAACCCTCAAAATTAAATCGGAAAATTTTGAATCCTAGGATTCCTTTGTCACTTACGTTATGTATCTAGACTTGGCCCCTGCGGCCAGTCTCCCCTCCTTCAGCGCCGCCAAGAACGCCACCTGCTCCTTCAGTTCGTCTATCCGTTTGCAAATTTCCTCTTTGAAAGGTTCCACTTCTGATGTATCTAACTTCGACGCGATCAGTGTAAGAAGGTCTTTCATTGAGGCAGTCCAAACTGTCTCCTAAAACGAACATATTTTGTTTTGTGAAGTAATTTAGGGGTTTATTAAAATTTAAAATATATTAAGTATGTACTCTTACATCAGCGTTTTTTGTTTCTTTCCACTGAACAAAAACAATCAGAACAGTTGTTATTTGTCGGATAAGTCATATTGTATCATGGAATTTCTTATCTTTTGAACAGTCTAATGTTTTCATCAGTGGATTAACAGTTTCTGAGTTGTTCTGAGCAGTGAATCTGTTCATAATGAACCGTTTAAGTTACGAATCCCTTAATCAAGCGATGGGGATGCTAAACATAGGTGAATCCATGCATGCAGTACAAATCGCTTCAATGTGAGTGCTAGTGTGATCCATCGAGCTAGGACAAGATTCCTGGATTCCATACTGGCATGGAGGAGGGGGTGGGCGGCTAACATCAGTAGCTCAAGACCCATATTTAGTGATCCAAGCTCGTAGAAGGCCTACTGTTACAGCCAGAATCCTTCAAGCTGAGCTTAGACGTGCAACAGGTACATTGGCACAATACGCAGGAGACTTCACGAGCGCAAATAGAGGTCCAGGGTGGCCAAGAATATCCCTAGGCTAACTCGAGATCACAAGTTAAGGCGGCTGCATTGGGCTCGTGATCATGCAAACTGGATTCCTGGCCAGTGGAACAACTACATATTCTCCGATGAAAGCTGAGTACGTTGCACAGTTCAGGTGGATGCAACAGAGTGTGCAGACGCCCAAATGAGCGCTATGGCGATGCTAATATGGCCAGTGTAGAAGCTTATGGGGGCGGTCCCATTTCAGTCTGGGTTTTTTTTGCCTTTCAACTTATCCCGCTCGTGGTTTTTGGGAACACCACTATGATTGGCCAGATGTATTTAAACATGATTCTTGAGTCTATTTTAATGTCTTTACCTCATGAAATTGGAGCAAATTGCAATTATGCTGATGACAATGCTCGACCGCATTGCTCCATAGCGGTCAACAATTTTTTTCGTGAGCAATCAATTACGCGTATGGTGTGGCCTGCACAGTCACTAGACCTTAATCCAATTGAGAACCTTTGGGATCGTCTCAAGAGGCAGATCAGGGCTCGTGGAGTTACCCCTGACAATTTTGAAGAGCTTCGACAGGCTGTTATTGAGGAATGGGAACTCATCCCATGGGAAGCAGTTTTGGACCTCATCAACAGCATGCCCAAGAAGTGATAAGACGAAGAGGAGGCCCCACTCACTACTGAAGACCACCAGCAAACCAAATCTGTGGTATTTTCCAATTTTCTTTTCAGTTTTAAGAGTATTTTCATTTTTGTAAAAAGTAGGTAAATTTTGTTTGAAATTTTTTTTCAATAAAGTTGCTACATTATTTCTTAAACTTGTAATTTTCTATTTGCCCATTTACTCTCTTGATTAAGGGAAACATTCTGGAGAGGAAACATATCTCATTAACCAGAAGAAAATTTAGGGGAATCAAAGAATCGTCAGATTTTTATGTGTTCCACTTCGAGTGTTGAGCAGTGTATATACAAATTAATAAATGAAGGTAAAACTAAATAAATAAAATAAATGAACAATGATAAATTAAAATATATAATGAAAACATACCCTGAAACAAAATAATGAAAACTATGTACAAAATAATATGATAAAACAGCTGTTCAACTCTGAGACCCATTCCAAGCTAGAATTGATATGTTTCCTTGTTACCACTGCATTTTTTCGAATGCATTTTCATTCCGAGTTTTTAGTACCTTGTACTCGAGTTTCTCGTCTCTAATTTTAGTACCTTGTACTCGAGTTTCTCGTCTCTAATTTTAGTACCTTGTACTCGAGTTTCTCGTCTCTAATTTTAGTACCTTGTACTCGAGTTTCTCGTCTCTAATTTTAGTACCTTGTACTCGAGTTTCTCGTCTCTAATTTTACTTTTTGTTGTAGTCTTCAATGCATTATCTGAATACATAAAAATCTAAAAGAGAGTGTTTTTTAGGCAATTCTAGTGTGACGGATAATATTAACGGATGGCTTATATATGCATGCAATCAAGGTGCACTTATGGAAATGATGCAAATAATGGAGTCTATTTTCTGTCTTATCTTATGTTATATTTGTAAAACAAGTTAACTTACAAATAGGTGTATGAAGAAAAATAAAAAAATAAGTAAACAAACAAGGAATTAACTTTCAAAAATGAGGGCGCCGGTAGCTCAGTGGTATGCGTGCTTGCTTACCGAGCTCAAGATCCCGGGTTCAAAACCCGGCCAAGGCCTTTAGTTTATTTTATCTGGGAGGTAAAATAAACTTAAGCACGCTGTCTTTCGTATGGGGACGTTAAGCGATGGTCCCGAGCCTGTACGATGTCAGGTACTCGATAAAGTGTACAGTAGTAAAAGTAGAGTCGGCCTCATGTCCACCAGTGATGAAATAGCGCTCTGGTAGTAGGCGATATGACCTTATTGTAGACAGTCATGTATACACTTTTATTATGTACTTAGTGAGTAAATCAAAGTAAATAAACAAATATATCAAGATCTACTCAAAAGAAAATATATTTCTGTTCCTGCAAAATATTCATCGAAATTTTCATGTTGTCAATTTGGTCTGGAAAATAAAAAATGGGTGGTTAATATAAGCTAAAATAGATTGGTTTGCATACTTTTTCAGCCTGCCCCCACTTTGATCCTCCAGACCAAACTCGTTGACCTTGCTGCAAGAAGGGGCAGCTCCATTTTTATTAACTTTTGGGAAATTAGGAAAAACATTTTATAAAAATTTACTCATGTTTTAATAAAAAAAAACGTTTTAGCTAAAAGGTAGTATATTGGCACACACTTTAAAACTTTTTTTTTTGTTAATATATGCTTATTTGACCAAAAAAAAAAGCAAAAAAAATTGGAGCTGCCCCCTTCTTGCACCAAAGTTAAATAAAAACATAGTACTCCTAACAACAAATTTTATTGCAAAACTTGTTTATTATTATTAAAAATTAGCAAAAAAACGTTTTTTCTTTCATATACAAACAGAACTTCAGTCTATTCATCAGCTTGATCATCGTCATCCGTCCCAGAAGTCAGGGAAGCATGGTCATCATTACCAACTTCTTCACATTTAAGGGCTTGGTAATACGCCATTTCGTTGGGTGGTACATAGTTGGTAGCTAACTGCATAACGTCCTTATATTTGGCTTTTTTTACGGGTATTGGAGAGTTGTAAACTATCAAGTTAGTTTCAACTGAGAGATTATCATTAATGTCCCTCAAAATTTGGAAATATCCAAAAACAGGCCGGTCAGTCGAAACACTTACATCAATGGTATCCATATGGTCCTTGTAGTATCCAAAAATACGGTATTGAGAAATATTGAACCTATTTTTCTGAGAATTCATAATAACTTTCTTAAAATGGGTCTCAAAATGATTGCTAAAGTTGAAAATCATATCCTGGTGAACCATAATGGGTATACAACCTTCAGATGCTTGTTGAATGAATTGGCAGTATTGTGTAGGAGAAAAAACATAATATTTTTTTCGTAAAAACTTCTCTATAACTCCAAAACAACGATCGCATGGCAGGAAACTGTGTCCTGGTTCAGGAAACGATGTTGAATCAGATTGTTGAAGTCAGATTCTGTATCACTCATGGTAAAAATAAATATTTCAACACGTAAAAAATACTAAAACGTTGTATAGAAATACACGTCAACCGTAGATAAAACACTGCAGTATCCTTGCTTGTAGACGCAAAACAATGGCGGTCCCCATGCTACCGATTCTAGCCGAAGCGTTCCGATGTTTGGCGAAAGAAGGGGGCAGCTCCGGACCTGCATCCTTCTTGCACCAAACAGTTTCGGAGGCAGGTCGAAAAATTGTTATATGTTTGCCATTTATAAACGGATCTGCCTCTTTCTTGTACCAATCGATTCAGCTCATTTTTTTACAAATAGTACATATATAACTTAAAATTTCAACAAAAATGGAGCTGCCCCCTTCTTGCAGCAAGGTCCTCAATTTCAAGTAGGCACACAGTGAATAAACTATTGAAAAAATAGTTTTTTGCAAGTTTTTTGTATTTAAATACTAATTTTGACTAGTGAGAAGAGGAGAAGTAAGAAGTGAGACCTGAGCCTCGAGGCGGGTGAGGGCCTCATCGATCCCTTTGGCGAAGTCAATGCAGGCTGCATCGAACTGCTCATGGGAAACCTTCAGTTTGAGCAAGTTGCAGTCTGCCTTCTCAGAGAGCGCTTCGTCTATCTCAAACCGGTCCGCCTTACCAGCTCGCAGGTTGTGCATCTCTTCCGCTAATTTCTACAACATCCGCACAATTATACATTGAAATATAAAGAAAACCTATGTTTTTTTTGTTTGTTTTTTAAATATTGTCTATTTCATAAAATATATAAATATATATATATATATATATATATATATATATATATATATATATATATATATATATATATATATAAAAATTATGGGAGTACTTTGGGTATTGCTACCACCTTCAGCCACAACTTAACTAATACTAAATGGAAGTTCAACAAGTTTATAATGGTGATTTTCTCCGGCATTTCATCCAGAGATGTCTTCTGTTATCTTTTTTGATTTTTTGAACCTGTTCATAGTGACCAGAAGAAGGGACGTGAAAGTGTCCAGAAATAATGTCAAAAAAGAAAAAAGAAGACACCTCTGGAAGAAATGCCGGAAAAAATCAACATTTCAACATCCCAGAGAAGTTTAAAAAACAAGTTTATAATTCTAACTGTACTTTTCCAAGTCCCGCGGGGTTTTCCCGTGTCATTCCTGTACAGTGAAATCTTAAAAACATGGAAAACATTAAAAATACAATTTCGCCTCAAATTGAAATCTATATTAATAAAGCTGAAACGGGGTTTGTTTGTTTGTTTGTTTGTTTGTTTGTATGTATGTTTGTTCCAGCATCACGCCCAAACCGCTGGACGGATTTTTATGAAACTGCCCATGTAGCATTCTTTTGAGCCCGATTGAATAATAGGCTATGTGGCGTCCCAAAATTTTGATCGGGAGGGGGGGTTGTAAGGGGGGCCTAAGTATATAAATAGTGCTAACTCATTAACTAATGGGCGAATTGTCATGAAATTTTACAGGTAGTCTTTTTAAAAGCCAAACAAGAAAAAAAGGTGTGTGGCGTCCCAAAGTTTTGATCGGGAGGGGGGGTTGTAAGGGGGGCCTAAGTATAAATATAGAGCTAACTCATTAACTAATGGGCGAATCGTCATGAAATTTCACGTAGTATTTTTAAAAGCCAAATAGGAAAAAAGGTGTGTGGCGTCCCAAAGTTTTGAACGGGAGGGGGGGTTGTGGGGGGGCCTAAGTATAAATATAGAGCTAATTCTTTAACGGTTGGTCGGATTGTCACGAAATTTCACATGGAGTATTCCTGAAGGCCAAATAGAAAAATAAGGTGTGTGGCGTCCTAAGTTTTGAACGGGAGGGGGGGTTGTGGGGGGGCCTAAGTATAAATATAGAGCTAACTCTTTAACAGTTGGTCGCATTGTCACGAAGTTTCACATGTAGTATTCCTGAAGACCAAATAAAAAAATAGGCGGTGTGACGGCTCAAAATTTTTTACGGGAGGGGGGGTAGTGGGGGGGCCTAAGTATAAATATAGAGCTAACTCATTAACTAATGGGCGAATCGTCATGAAATTTCACATGTAGTATTTTTAAAAGCCAAATAGGAAAAAAAGGTGTGTGGCGTCCCAAAGTTTTGAACGGGAGGGGGGGTTGTGGGGGGGCCTAAGTATAAATATAGAGCTAACTCTTTAACGGTTGGTCGGATTGTCACGAAATTTCACATGGAGTATTCCTGAAGACCAAATAGAAAAATAGGCGGTGTGACGGCTCAAAATTTTTTACGGGAGGGGGGGGGGTAGTTGGGGGGCCTAAGTATAAATATAGAGCTAACTCATTAACTAATGGGCGAATCGTCATGAAATTTCACATGTAGTATTTTTAAAAGCCAAATAGGAAAAAAAGGTGTGTGGCGTCCCAAAGTTTTCAACGGGAGGGGGGGTTGTGGGAGCCTAAGTATAAATATAGAGCTAACTCTTTAACGGTTGGTCGGATTGTCACGAAATTTCACATGGAGTATTCCTGAAGGCCAAATAGAAAAATAAGGTGTGTGACGTTCCAAAGTTTTGATCGGGAGGGGGGGTTGTAAGGGGGGCCTACGTATATAAATAGTGCTAACTCATTAACTAATGGTCGAATTGTCATGAAATTTCACATGTAGTATTCCTAAAGGTCAAATAGAAATATTAGGTGTGTGACGGCCCAAAATTTTGAACAGGAAGGAGGGTTGTGGGGGGGGCTAAATATACATATAGAGTTAGCTCATTAACGGTTGGTCGTATTGTCATGAATCGGATTGTCATGAATTTCACATGTAGTAGTAGTAACTATGTATTCGCTGTGGGGTTCACTGTTGCAAGACATTTACTAGCTGTGATGTCCAGCGTTCCTAATATCGTACTAGCTGTGGGGTCCGCTGTTGCAAGGTACTTACTAGCTGTAGTGCTCAGCCCCAGCGTTCCTAACTATGTACTGGCTGTGGGGTTCGCTGTTGCAAGGCACCTATAAGACATTTACTAGCTGTAATGCCCAGCGTTTCTAATTACGTACTAGCTGTGGGGTCTGCTGTTGCAAGGCGCTACCAGTGTGGCCCAGCGTATTTCACTCGTAGGTACTAGCTGTGGGGTCCGCCGTTGCAAAACTCATACTAGCTGTGATGCCCTGTGGTTCTAACTACATACTATCTGTGGGGTTCGCAGTTGCAAGGCACCTACTACCTGTAGGGCCCAGCGTTCCTAAAAACGTACTAGCTGTGGGGTCCGTCGTTGCAAAAGCATACTAGCTGTGATGCCCAGGGTTCCTAATATCGTACTAGCTGTGGGGTCCGTTGTTGCAAGACATTTACTAGCTGTAGTGCCCAGCGTTCCTAACTTCGTACTAGCTGTGGGGTCCGTTGTTGCAAGGCATTTACTAGCTGTAGTGCCCAGCGTTCCTAACTATGTACTAGCTGTGAAGTTCGCTGTTGCAAAGCACTTACTAACTGTAATGCCCAGCGTATTTAACTACATACTAGCTGTGGGGTCCGCTGTTGCAAGGCACTTAATAGCTGTGATGCCCAGCGTTCCTAACTTCGTACTAGCTGTGGGGTCCGCTGTTGCGAGGCACATACTAGCTGTGGTGACCAGCGTTCCTAACTACGTACTAGCTGTTGGGTCCGCCGTCGCAAGGCACATACTAGCTATGATGCCCAGCATTCCCTACTACGTACTAGCTGTGGTGCTCAGCGTTGCAAGCCACATACTAGCTGTGGTCACAAACGTTCTTAAGTACGCACTGACTAGGACCTCCAGCGATGCTAACTATTCACTAGGTGTGGCTTCCGCCGTTGAAAGGCGCATACTAGCTGTGGTGCCCAGGAGTCCTAAAAACTTACTAGCGTTACAACAGCTGAAGGACTATAAGCCTTATTCCGTATGAATAATTGAAAATTATAACATCATGAATGTACTGTCGAGGAACTGAATAGCGTTATAGAAGATATTGGGAGAAAAATCAAAGTTCCCCGGGCAACGCCGGGTATAACTGCTATAGATTTAATATTTGTTAAAACTGATAGAGAACGACCGGATTATCTGAATCCTACACAAAAATCAAAATAAAAATGTTTTTCAAAAAATTCACGCTATTTAACGGTTTATAGGCTTAATAATTGTTAAAACTGATACGACAGAATCAGATATATCCGAAAAGTCCCATCCGACGGACGACGTGCTCAAGGCTATTTTCAACCTAAGTGATATTTCACCTACCCAGGTTTATTTACATAACATACGTCTCATTATCGAGTACCTCACATTCGAAAAAGCCCTGGATCATCGCTTAAAGTCCCATCCGAAGGACGACGTGCTCAAGGCTATTTTCAACCTAAGTGAAATTTCACCTACCCATGTTTATTTACATAACATACGTCTCATTATCGAGTACCTCACATTCGAAAAAGTCCTGGAACATCGCTTAAAGTCCCATCCGAAGGACGACGTGCTCATAGTTATTTTTCACTTCCCGATTAAAACATCTGACCTAAGTGCCTCAGCTAGATTTGTAAGTGGCGATCCTGAGCTCGGTAGACTCCATTCTTCAAATTTCTCGCTTTTTAACGGTTTATAGATTAAATATTTGTTAAAACTGATAGAGAACGACCGGATTATCTGAACCCCACACAAAAATCAAAATGAAAACGTTTTTCAAAAAACTCGCGCTATTTAACGGTTTATAGGCTTAATAATTGTTAAAACTGATACTACAGATTCAGATATATCCGGAAAGTCCCATCCGAAGGACGACGTGCTCAAGGCTTTCAACCTAAGTGGAAATTGACCTACCCAGGTTTATTTACATAACATACGTCTCATTATCGAGTACCTCACATTCGAAAAAGCCCTGGATCATCGCTTAATGTCCCATCCGAAGGACGAAGTGCTCAAAGTTATTTTTAACTTCCCGATTAAAACATCTGACCTAAGTGCCTCAGCTAGATTTCTAAGTGGCGATCCTGAGCTCGGTAGACTCCATTCTTCAAATTTCTCGCTTTTTAACGGTTTATAGATTAAATATTTGTTAAAACTGATAGAGAACGACCGGATTATCTGAACCCCACACAAAAATCAAAATGAAAACGTTTTTCAAAACATTCGCGCTTTTTAACGGTTTATAGGCTTAATAATTGTTAAAACTGATACTACAGATTCAGATATATCCGGAAAGTCCCATCCGAAGGACGACGTGCTCAAGGCTTTCAACCTAAGTGGAAATTGACCTACCCAGGTTTATTTACATAACATACGTCTCATTATCGAGTACCTCACATTCGAAAAAGCCCTGGATCATCGCTTAATGTCCCATCCGAAGGACGAAGTGCTCAAAGTTATTTTTAACTTCCCGATTAAAACATCGACCTGAGTGCCTCACGACCTAAGTGCCTCAGCTAGATTTCTAAGTGGCGATCCTGAGCTCGGTAGACTCCATTCTTCAAATTTCTTGCTTTTTAACGGTTTATAGATTTAATATTTGTTAACTGACAGAGCCATAGAGTGTGCTGGTTTCGGATTATGCCAACGTCAGCACAACGTTCAGACTGACTTTAAATATGGTGACACCGATCCACTATGGAAGAAAAATGCCAAAAAAAAAAAGATGTATGTATAGATATGAACACAAATTAAAACTTGTGTACATTGTGATATAATCTATATTAATAAAGCTGAAACGGGGTTTGTTTGTTTGTTTGTTTGTTTGTATGTATGTATGTTTGTTCCAGCATCACGCCCAAACGGCTGGACGGATTTTTATGAAACTGCCCATGTAGCATTCTTTTGAGCCCGATTGAATAATAGGCTATGTGGCGTCCCAGAATTTTGAACGGTAGGGAGGGTTGTGGGGGGGCCTAAGTATAAGTATAGAGCAAACTCTTTAACGGTTGGTCGGATTGTCACGAAATTTCACATGTAGTATTCTTAAAGGCCAAATAGAAAAATAAGGTGTGTGGCGTCCCAAGGTTTTGAACGGGAGGGGGTTGTGGGGGGCCTAAGTATAAATATAGAGCTAGCTCATTAACTAATGGTCGGATTGTCACGAAATTTCACATGTAGTATTTTTAAAAGCCAAATAGGAAAAAAAGGTGTGTGGCGTCCCAATGTTTCGAACGGGAGGGGGGGTTGTGGGGGGGCCTAAGTATAAATATAGAGCTAACTCTTTAACGGTTGGTCGGATTGTCACGAAATTTCACATGTAGTATTCTTAAAGGCCAAATAGAAAAATAAGGTGTGTGGCGTCCCAATGTTTCGAACGGGAGGGGGGGTTGTGGGGGGGCCTAAGTATAAATATAGAGCTAACTCTTTAACGGTTGGTCGGATTGTCACGAAATTTCACATGTAGTATTCTTAAAGGCCAAATAGAAAAATAAGGTGTGTGGCGTCCCAAAGTTTTGAACGGGAGGGGGGGTTGTGGGGGGGCCTAAGTATAAATATAGAGCTAACTCTTTAACGGTTGATCGGATTGTCACGAAATTTCACATGGAGTATTCCTGAAGGCCAAATAGAAAAATAAGGTGTGTGGCGTTCTAAAGTTTTGAATGGGAGGGGGGGTTGAGGGGGGCCTAAGTATAAATATAGAGCTAGCTCATTAACGGTTGGTCGCATTGTCACGAAGTTTCACATGTAGTATTCCTGAAGACCAAATAAAAAAAAAGGTGTGTGGCGTCCCAAACATTTGAACGGGGGGAGGGGGGGGGGTAGGCCTAAGTATAAATATAGTGCTAACTATTCAAAGATTGGTCGGATTGTCACAAAATTTCACATGTAGTATTTTTAAAATCCAAATAGAAATATAAGATGTGTGGCGACCCAAAGTTTTGAACGGGAGGGGAGGTTGTGGGGATAGGCCTAAGTATAAATATAGTGCTGGCTCATTAACGGTTGGTCAGATTGTCACGAAATTTCACATGTAGTATTTCTGAATGTCAAATAGAAAAATAGGCGGTGTGACGGCTCAAAATTTTGTACGGGAGGGGGGGTAGTGGCGGGGGGGCCTAAGTATAAATATAGTGCTAGCTCAATAACGGTTGGACGTATTGTCATGGAATTTCACATGTAGTATTCTTAAAAGCCAAATAGAAATAAAGGGTGTATATGTCAAAAAATTGTGAACGGGAGGAGGGGTATGGGGGTAGGCCTAAATTTGAAGATAGTGATAGGTCATTAACGGATGATCGGATTGTCATGGAATTTCACATGTACTATTATTGATGGCCAAATAGAAAAATACACTAGCTGTGATGCCCAGTGGTTCTAACTACGTACTAGCTGTGGGGTCCGCCGTTACAAAAACATACTAGCTGTGATGCCCAGCGTTTCTAACTAGGTACTAGCGGTGGGGTCCGCCGTTGCAGAACACATACTAGCTGTGATGCTGAGCGTTTCTAACTACGTACTAGCTGTGGGGTCCGCCGTTGCAAAACACATACTAGCTGTGATGCCCAGTGGTTCTAACTACATACTAACTGTGGGGTCCGCTGTTGCAAAGCACTTAATAGCTGTAGGGCCCAGCGTTTCTAAAAACGTACTATCTGTGGGGTCCGCTGTTGCAAGGCACTTACTAGCTGTGATGCCCAGCGTTCCTAATTACGTACTAGCTGTGGGGTCCGCTGTTGCGAGGCACATACTAGCTGTGATGCCCTGTGGTTCTAACTACATACTATCTGTGGGCTCCGCAGTTGCAAGGCACCTACTAGCTATAGGGCCCAGCGTTCCTAAAAACGTACTAGCTGTGGGGTCCGCCGTTGCAAAAACATACTAGCGGTGATGCCCAGCGTTTCTAATTAGGTACTAGCGGTGGGGTCCGCCGTTGCAGAACACATACTAGCTGTGATGCTGAGCGTTTCTAACTACGTACTAGCTGTGGGGTCCGCCGTTGCAAAAACATACTAGCTGTGATGCCCAGCGTTTCTAATTAGGTACTAGCGGTGGGGTCCGCCATTGCAGAACACATACTAGCTGTGATGCTGAGCGTTTCTAACTACGTACTAGCTGTGGGGTCCGCCGTTGCAAAAACATACTAGCTGTGATGCCCAGCGTTTCTAATTAGGTACTAGCGGTGGGGTCCGCCATTGCAGAACACATACTAGCTGTGATGCTGAGCGTTTCTAACTACGTACTAGCTGTGGGGTCCGCCGTTGCAAAAACATACTAGCGGTAATGCCCAGCGTTTCTAATTAGGTACTAGCGGTGGGGTCCGCCGTTGCAGAACACATACTAGCTGTGATGCTGAGCGTTTCTAACTACGTACTAGCTGTGGGGTCCGCCGTTGCAAAAACATACTAGCTGTGATGCCCAGCGTTTCTAATTAGGTACTAGCGGTGGGGTCCGCCGTTGCAGAACACATACTAGCTGTGATGCTGAGCGTTTCTAACTACGTACTAGCTGTGGGGTCCGCTGTTGCAAGGCACTTACTAGCTGTGATGCCCAGCGTTCCTAATTTCGTACTAGATGTGGGGTCCGCTGTTGCGAGGCTCATACTAGCTGTGGTGACCAGCGTTCCTAACTACGTGCCTGCTGTGGGGTCCGCCGTCGCAAGGCACATACTAGCTGTGATGCCCAGCGTTTCTAACTAGGTACTAGCGGTGGGGTCCGCCGTTGCAAGGCATATACTACCTGTGGTACCCAGCGTTCCTAACTACGTACTAGCTGTGGTGCCCAGCGTTGCAAGGCACATACTAGCTGTGGTCAAATCGTCCTTATGTACGCACTGGCTAGGACGTCCAGCGATGCTAAGTATTCACTAGCTGTCGTTTCCGCAGTTGAAAGGCGCATACTAGCTGTGGTGCCCAGGGATCCTAAAAAATTACTAGCGTTACTACAGTTGAATTCCGTATGAATAATTAAAAATTATAACATCACTGTCGAGGAACTGAATAGCCTTATAGGAGATATTGGGAGAAATGTCAAAGTTCCCCGGGCAACGCCGGGTATTACTGCTAGTTTTAATAATAAAAGGAAAAGTTTGAAATAGTATCAATATAAAATACAAATATAAATACGTAATCGGTCAAAAATTCAATGCGGAGTTTTCAACGGAGTTTCATGTTTTCCGACTTCTAGATTCCAAATTTGAAAAAAAAAAAAAGTATGTCTATCTGTGTGTCTGTGAACATGATAGAATGAATTTATCGAGACGAAAGTTTATATGTGAATCCGGAACCCTCTAATGAGAACACCCACTGTTTTTCAGCCAAATCGACCAAAGGCAAGTGGGGGGGGGGGGGGGGGGGGGGAGGCTTAACATGAAAACTATAATAACTGCCGATAACATGAATATATCGACTTCATATCGCTCATTTGCTGCAACAACGACATAAATAAAAAATGGGCGCAATTGAGTTTTAGGGATAGGAAGAACCATTCTCAGATATACTTTTAGCAGGTAGAACGTCACATCTCAGCTTCAACTGCTCGCCGAGAAAACAATTATTGCTGCAAGAATGTCATAATTCAAAGAGAGGGAAGTTATCAAGTTAAGGGTGAAATCTCAGAAAACAACATGCTGATAAGTTATTTTCGAATGAATGCATCAAGTTATTACATGTCAACAGTTTGAATTGCTCCTCCAGGAAAATCACAGTATTTGAGTTATGTCGCTGTTACAGCAAATGAGTATGAATTCAAAACCCCATAAGAACGACTTTTTAATTTTCAGAGGAATCAGAAGGGGGGATGAGAGGGGGGCTTAACTCAAAAACTCATTAATCGCCGATGTAATGAATGTATTTCCACAAAATTGTGTATTATGTATGAGGATTTAGGAGCCCTTATGTAAGTAAACTGTTCAATATTAGCGCAAACGGTTGACTGGTTTTGGAAGGGGAGCGAAAAGTTAATTGATTAATTCGTTCTGTGGAAGTACATTTCCAGTGATTCAATGTCGACTTTTTTTTTGTTCATATTAGGTTAGCATATTTGTTAGTGGTAAATGCCGAGAGAAGCTGGATCTGCCTCTACTTTCGGATGAAACTCATGCTAGGCCATACTCGCCTGTATATATTATTTATTTCTACAGGCAAAGCCTATTATTACACAAGAAAAAAAAAAAATATATATATATATATGTATATATAAAATAAAATAAAACAGAATAACTGGTTTACAAACAACCTCATAAAATACGTCATAAATGAAACAAAAAGTAAAATAAATGATTTTGATAATATAACAATTATTTAAAGTTTACTTTAATTAACAGACACTTAAATATTACAATTTGGTTATAAAATTAACAATATATTAATAATTATGGAAACAATAAAAGAAAACTGGTAAGTAATAGCTAGAAATTTTTAGAAAACAACAAACAACATAAATATATGAGTGTAAGACAACTATTGTATAATTTAAAAAGTACTATAATGCTTTACATCGCCATTTCTAAACAATGGATTTAATAGCATTAATATTGTCTATGAAAAAGTCAAATTTATCAGAAATACTATTAGCAAGCCTTTGAAATCGATCTATGGGGGAATAGAACCCATAATCAGTGTAATGAAAATTAGGTGAGAAGGGGAGAACTGAACGACAAGTACGTGAGGGAATATTGAAATTTACGAGTGAAAGTAGATCCGGACAGTCAATTTTATTGTCTAATAATTTGAAAAAGAATGATAAATCGGCTTTGATTCGTCTTGACTCCAGAGTACCTAATTTAAGAGAAGAACGATATTATAGTGGATATTACGTACAGATGATCCTGATTTGATACTCAAAACCCCCAAAAAATAACTGTATAAAGGACAGAGCAAGGGGGGTTTGGATGGGGGCTTGACTCAGAAGCCCCAATAACTGCCAATGTAATGAAATTGTTTATGTAAATCCAAAAACTCATAAGGACGACAGCTATCAATACAGATTATAGAAGCGGCAGCCGTTGTTGAGCAAATACTAGCTGAGGTGCCGGCCGTTGTTGAGCAAATATTAGCTGAGTTGCTGGCCGTTGTTGAGCAAATATTAGCTGAGTTGCCGGCCGTTGTTGAGCAAATATTAGCTGAGTTGCTGGCCGTTGTTGAGCAAGTATTAGCTGAGTTGCTGGCCGTTGTTGAGCAAATATTAGCTGAGTTGCTGGCCGTTGTTGAGCAAATATTAGCTGAGTTGCTGGCCGTTGTTGAGCAAATATTAGCTGAGTTGCCGGCCGTTGTTGAGCAAATAATAGATGAGTTGCCGGCCGTTGTTGAGCAAATATTAGATGAGGTACCGACCGTTGATAAGCAAATAATACTCAACTTACTTCTATCAAGATCTGTTTCTCCTCTCTTTCCTCCAAAAGTACGTTCACCGTATTTCGTAGAACTTCTCCCTGTCTCTCCGAATAGGTTACTTTTTCACTCAAATCTTGTATAATATTTTGGATCTGTTGACAAAAAAAATATATATATATTATTTCAATAATATTACTTTTAAGCGAGTAAATAGAGGATTATCTATTATCCACGAGATTAGGTCTTTCGTTGCTCTGGTGGACATGAGCCCGACTCTACTGTGGCAATCCTAAATACAGGATTTTCTATTATCTACGT
Source organism: Aradus depressus (assembly GCA_963662175.1). Taxonomy (NCBI): domain Eukaryota; kingdom Metazoa; phylum Arthropoda; class Insecta; order Hemiptera; family Aradidae; genus Aradus; species Aradus depressus. The sequence goes on from OY759214.1 coordinate 103,673,717, forward strand.
GGCAGTCGTAAATTTTGCCTATCCAGGTTTATTCACTTTGGGTAAGGGTCTTTAACGAGTAGGTAACATTGTACAGGACCATTGCTTAACATCCCATCCGAAGCACGGCGTGCTATAGATTTTTTCATCTCCCAGATAAAAAACCTAAGGGCCTTGGTCGGGTTTCGAACCCGCGATCTTGAGTTCATTAAGCATCTCTGAGCTATCGTTAAAGTATACTGAACATTATACTCTATGATAAACACCTGATAGTCTGTGTGACCCCGGAATAATGCTTCAAAGCTTGTCTGCTCAAAAATGTTCAACAACTGCGTTATGTAATTGCGCAACGGAGTTGTGTAGAAAGGTATGGACGATCCCTAGAAGACTTACCGATACCTTTCCGGTCAGACGTCGTAATTTGCAAAATCCACACTTCACTCGAATAGAAGAAAGCTGTTATCATTTTTATTTTAAATGCAATCTACCTTTTATCTTCTTTATAGTTAGTTATTATGACTCATGCCCGGGCTTTAACTACGAGGTCATATCGCCTACTACCAGAGCGCTCTTTCGTCACTCTGGTGGACATGAGCCCAACTCTACTGTGGGAGTTCTAAATTTTGCCTACCCTAAATTTTTATTCACCTAGGGCAGGGGTCTTTAACGAGTACCTGACATCGTACAGGCTCGGGACCATCGCTTAACGTCCTATCCGAAGGACGGCGTGCTTAAGTTCATTTTACCTCCCTTGAGCTCAGAAGGCAAGCACGCATACCACTCAGCTACCGGCGCCCTTCTTTATACTATGATATATTGTTATAAAGGCTATTTTAATGAATTTGAAACATCGAAAAGTCAAAAACGTAATTGGAAAATAACGACAGTACCGTTAAATGTCGCTTAAGATACTTTTTACCTTATTTTTTGGGCGCGTTGTCGAGGGAGAAGGGATTTTTATAAGAAAAAAAGCACAACAGGCCAACGACAAGAAATTCACGAAAATGGTATAAAAGGCTAATTTGAAGGTCCTTATTTCAGCGCCAGGCACTGTATCGCAAGCGACAAAACAATGTTGGCTACAATACTTTCTTGTTACTAAATTTCGTTTATGATACTTTTTATTTTCAAACTTTTATTAATGCATTAAAACACGAATATAATTTTGTTTTCTGTGCAGAGAATAAAAATACAATATAATGAGATATATTTACCGAATCTATCGGTAAATATATCTCAATTTCTACAAAATTTCTTTCTTAAGACCATTCACTGGGAAGGCGTCGAATGCCAAACTACTCCAACTCACATCGTCCATGAAGTTCTCAGACTGGGTCAGATCTACACGTTTGGTTACTTCACCAATGGTATTCTCCAGAGTCCCCACCCGCCTCAGCAGATTTTCCGTAGTTTCGCACATCACCACTGAGTGTTTCCTCAACCTGCTCGCATATTTCATGATCTTATCCTCCAAGTCTTCCAACCTCTCTTCAATGTTCAACTTGGCTCGTCTCTCATCCATGTCTTCTTGTGTAAGAGAGGCGTCGCTAACTGGCTTCTCTCGGATTTGTTTGATCTATAAAATGATATAGTATGATATATATTTTAGAAAAATAAAAAAATATTTAAAAAGAATCGAAATTAGAGATGTTCGATATTTTAAGAGTAGGTATCGACAATTTTAAAACCTGTAATCTCCAAAAATGCCGCCCCTCGCTCCAGCAATTTTCCAGTAATCTTAAAAACCTAAATAAAGTTAAATAATTATATTAAAATGACTAGTTTGGTCGGGAATCGAATGAGGAACTTTCATTTTACAGAGCAGGCACATTGACCACCCAGCTATAAAGAGTCTATAAGAAACAGACTACATAGAAATTCGTTAAATTCCTATTTCTTTAAAAAAAAAAAAAAATCCAGGACTCTGCTGCAAATTCTTTCCTTAACTTGCTTCTGTTCTATTATGGCGCAGACCCGAAACATCAGAATCTTAGTCTTACACTGGCTTATGTTACAGACGAGTCTCATTTTCCTCACCACGTTCCTGACGATGCCCATATTGTTCAGTTTGTTTAAGAACAAAAAACTTATGGCAGTGCCCTTTAACTAACCCCCGTCATAGTTCTGAGACCCATTCAGAAGCTCACCTGCTTCTTTGAGAGCTCCTGACGATGCCTATAATGTTCAGGAGTTTGTTCTTATGGCAGTGCCCTTTAACTCACCCCCTTCATAGTTCTGAGACCCATTCAGAAGCTCTCGGCTTCTTTGAGAGCTCCTGACGATGCCTATATTGTTCAGGAGTTTGTTTTTATGGCAGTGCCCTTTAACTAACCCCCTTCATAGTTCTGAGACCCATTCAGAAGCTCACCTGCTTCTTTGAGAGCTCCTGACGATGCCTATATTGTTCAGGAGTTTGTTCTTATGGCAGTGCCCTTTAACTCACCCCCTTCATAGTTCTGAGACCCATTCAGAAGCTCACCTGCTTCTTTGAGAGCTCCTGACGATGCCTATATTGTTCAGGAGTTTGTTCTTATGGCAGTGCCCTTTAACTCACCCCCTTCATAGTTCTGAGACCCATTCAGAAGCTCTCGGCTTCTTTGAGAGCTCCTGACGATGCCTATATTGTTCAGGAGTTTGTTCTTATGGCAGTGCCCTTTAACTAACCCCCGTCATAGTTCTGAGACCCATTCAGAAGCTCACCTGCTTCTTTGAGAGCTCCTGACGATGCCTATATTGTTCAGGAGTTTGTTCTTATGGCAGTGCTCTTTAACTCACCCCCTTCATAGTTCTGAGACCCATTCAGAAGCTCTCGGCTTCTTTGAGAGCTCCTGACGATGCCTATATTGTTCAGGAGTTTGTTCTTATGGCAGTGCCCTTTAACTAACCCCCGTCATAGTTCTGAGACCCATTCAGAAGCTCACCTGCTTCTTTGAGAGCTCCTGACGATGCCTATATTGTTCAGGAGTTTGTTCTTATGGCAGTGCCCTTTAACTAACCCCCGTCATAGTTCTGAGACCCATTCAGAAGCTCACCTGCTTCTTTGAGAGCTCCTGACGATGCCCATATTGTTCAGGAGTTTGTTCATTTGGCAGTGCTCTATAACTAGCCCCGTCATAGTTCTAAGACCCATTCAGAAGCTCTCGGCTTCTCTGAGGGTTCTGCAACTATGAATGTTGAACATCTGTCTTTAGGGACCATTTTATTGGCGCCCTTGAGGTGCTCTTAAGGACCCCGCGAAAGGGTTCCGGTTCTACGGGTGCCTGTCAGCTCCCGACTTCGTACTCCTGCACTGCTTGACTCCTCATTAATGGACCTTCCCCTGAGGCTCCGTCCCTTAAAGAGCCAGACTGACCCACCCGAAAATATAAACATACCTTATCCCTTATTTCTTCCAAATGTGGCAATCCAGTAAGCAGTTCTGGCAGGATAATATCTGGAACATTTCACAATAAAAATATGGATTATTTTTCAACTGGATTTAGGGGGACTTTGGATCGAAACGATCATACCATTCGATGCAGACATTAATGTAGAATATTTCTACAGAATGTGGTTCAAGCTCCTTCGATATGATAGCTAACAAATAGGAAATAATAATTATTAAGATAATTCAGAAGTTGGAACTTACCAACAAAATCTGCCAATGTATTGGTCTGTGCAGTCAGATATTCCATATTGTGTTTGAGAAATTCATTTTGCTGGAGCAGTGTATTCAACTTGTTAATGTCGATTTCTTGGTCAAGCTCGAAAGGCTCCAGAACCGGACAAGGAGGCCACTCCCGCCGGGCGTCTCGCACCGTTTCACCCTCTTTCTTCTCTTCTTCTTTCTCCTCCGTTTCAATCGATGCGCCTTTCCAGAAGGCCGAGTTGTCACTCTTGTCTACGGCTGAGGGGATCCTCGACGTCTGCTTCTCTCTTCCGGTAGAGCTTTGGGACTTCTCTACTCTTGGACCTTGTGACACTGCCACCTTGGATACTTCTTGCGACTCCCCGACTGTCCCAGCGTCTGAATCTTCAACTCTTGTTCTTTGCGATCCAACTAATGTTACATCTTTTGACCCCCTTTCTGCCATCTCTTCTGACCCACTTACTGACACCTCTTTTGACCCTCTTACTGCCATCTCTTCTGACCCACTTACTGACACCTCTTTTGACCCCCTTACTGTCTTCTCTTCTGACCCCCTAACTGTCTTCTCTTCAGACCCTCTTACTGCCTTCTCTTCTGACCCCCTTACTGCCGTCTCTTCTGACCCTCCTTTGAACGCAACTTGTGACCCCCCTACTTTCGTGTCATCTGACCTCCTCCTTGCTCTCACCACTTCAGGCTGCTCTCTTTCTGTCGATGTCTTTGACCCTGTCGGTGTGCGTTGTGACCGTGATTCCGGCTCTGACGATCGCCTCAACTCCACACCAGTCCCCATTAAAGGTTCACTTGCTGCTTCTGTTGCCGGTTTTTCCGTTGTTTCTGCTGTTTTTCCTTCTTCCGGATTCTCATCGGGCTCTTCTTCGCTGTTTTCTCGTTGGCCATATGTCACTTGGCTGGCCTGGACCCTGCTATCCTCTTTTGTATAAAATATTTTATAGTCTTTCGAGAGTTCCTTGGGTTCAATTAGTTTTGTTTTATCACCTTGCATAGCCTTAATGCTAGAAAAGAAAAATGAATTGATACAAATAAGTTTAGACAGTATATTTTTCAGTGAAAACAGTGGCAATTCGTGGGGCAAACAGGACAAACGGAAAGCATGCATATTATTATTACATAAAATATCGATTTTCTAAACTGATTTGGGATACTTAAATAAGAATGAAATAGCAGACTGGGTAATACGAACGACGGCTGCAAGTCCCAGATGAAATCATTATTTTGAAGCTCATTTACGAGACAATTACTGATGAGCAAAACCAACAGATATAGGGCAAATATTCAACTGGCGTATTGTCAGAAAATATGTGACAAGTGGATTGTTTAAGTCCACAGCTTCCCTGTAGAGAGGGAGGCAGGTAGGTGGGGTGGAGCGAAATGCGCGCTCTCTGCCGACAATTGTCTCCATATTTTCTCTTCGTTCTAATCAATTTGATCTCCGCCAATGACGTCAAACATATTTATTTAATAATACTGCCATTTTAATATCAAATTTTTATAAACCAGCTGTAATGTCCAATTGCCAGTTGCCCGGGAAAGTCATCGCAAGGAAAATATAGAGAAAGAGTACTTCAAAAACTCCTAAAAACGCAGCAAAGCGTTTCCTTTATTAATTCCTTTCAAATGTGATAAACTAGGAAAGTAGCCCCATTTTGACCCAACTTATTTCAATAAGATTCCAATTACAACTCATGCATATAAATGCATTAAATGCGGTGAACCGTTTTCGGGGGTACATCCAGAAAGAGAACACAGTCAAAATGTTTCCTTAAATTATTCCTTCTCATGAAAAAGGGGCAACATCACGCTCTTCTTTAGTGAAAAGTGAATCAAATAATACCCTGATGATGGCCTCAGTCGGAAGCAAGGTCAATTGTAGCTCAGTAGCGTAGCGAGGCAGGCTGTGGGCCGTGGATGACTCGACAGTCAGCCCCCCCCACATACAAACCAAATATTCCGATTCAAAAATGACAATTTAGGCGTTTGTAAGAGAAATAACAACACACTATGAGTACGGAGAAAACAATATATATTTTGAAAAGGAAAAACGAAAACAAAAGAATATCAAAAAAAATTTTTTCTTATATAGGTACAATCAAGTAGAATAAAACAATAAATACTTATTTATTAATATAAATACAATACCTATTAATAGTTGTTTTTTTTTCAATAAAATATAAATTACAGTTTAATGATATTAAACAACAATAATTTTGTTGATAATTATTAATTAGGTTTCATTAATATTTATAGTACATTAATATAAGTATGTTCACAAGATGAAATAATGCCTTAGATGGTGATTATAAATTAAATTGAACCATAAAGGAGATTTTATTTTTTTACAATAAAACGTAATAAATAAATAAAAGAAAAACAAAGACATAATGAGAGTAATAATTATTAAGTATACATCACAATTCTTTTAAAACTTTCCTAGCTTTTTTGTTTGAAAACTCTTTTATTATATTATTTATGTTCAAATAATTGTCTCTTTTATTTTCTATTGAAATTAAAGCCAGGTCCGATAATTATCGACCGATGTGGTGTCTAATAAATTTTGTTTGATTATTAAAAAATCAGCCAGTTCTTTAACCGTTGATAAATTTAAAAGTTTGTTTTTAAGGATTTTTTTATGATATCAATTGAGTTTTTTGCCAATAAAAATAGACGCTGGAGTCTTGACAGACGAACCGTCTAACTCTAAGGTAAGCCGGAGTGTTGGCAGTCCTGCTCACAAGTTGTTATGGAAAGATAAAGAGTGAGTTTGTTTATGTTCGCATGACGTCATCTAGCGGCAACAACGACAGCCAAAATATCATTCACAAAATTATGTTTCAGAGTTGAACTTGTTTTGAATTTTATAAAAAAAGTAAAATATTAAGAAACTATTAAAAAAAAAAAAAAAATAGTTCAAACCCGGAAATACCTATTTGTTAAAAAAACAGAAAAACGGTGACTCGAGGCCCCTTTTTTAATTAATTTTGCCTGAGGCCCGCCCACCCGTCGCTACGCCACTGTTGTAGCTATATATTCAAGAGTTAGTTATATTACAAAAAGGTTATTGGATTAGGTTGGTGAGTGGAAAGGTGGGGTGGAGGGTCAGAATGCTAGTGTCGGTGGATGGGTGGGGGACTCGAGCCCTCCCCTCCTCACTTTAGTAGACAGCTGAGATAGTTATATTACAAAAAGGTTATTGGATTAGGTTGGTGAGTGGAAAGGTGGGGTGGAGGGTCAGAATGCTAGTGTCGGTGGATGGGTGGGGGACTCGAGCCCTCCCCTCCTCACTTTAGTAGACAGCTGAGATAGTTATATTACAAAAAGGTTATTGGATTAGGTTGGTGAGTGGAAAGGTGGGGTGGAGGGTCAGAATGCTAGTGTCGGTGGATGGGTGGGGGACTCGAGCCCTCCCCTCCTCACTTTAGTAGACAGCTGAGATAGTTATATTACAAAAAGGTTATTGGATTAGGTTGGTGAGTGGAAAGGTGGGGTGGAGGGTCAGAATGCTAGTGTCGGTGGATGGGTGGGGGACTCGAGCCCTCCCCTCCTCACTTTAGTAGACAGCTGAGATAGTTATATTACAAAAAGGTTATTGGATTAGGTTGGTGAGTGGAAAGGTGGGGTGGAGGGTCAGAATGCTAGTGTCGGTGGATGGGTGGGGGACTCGAGCCCTCCCCTCCTCACTTTAGTAGACAGCTGAGATAGTTATATTACAAAAAGGTTATTGGATTAGGTTGGTGAGTGGAAAGGTGGGGTGGAGGGTCAGAATGCTAGTGTCGGTGGATGGGTGGGGGACTCGAGCCCTCCCCTCCTCACTTTAGTAGACAGCTGAGATAGTTATATTACAAAAAGGTTATTGGATTAGGTTGGTGAGTGGAAAGGTGGGGTGGAGGGTCAGAATGCTAGTGTCGGTGGATGGGTGGGGGACTCGAGCCCTCCCCTCCTCACTTTAGTAGACAGCTGAGATAGTTATATTACAAAAAGGTTATTGGATTAGGTTGGTGAGTGGAAAGGTGGGGTGGAGGGTCAGAATGCTAGTGTCGGTGGATGGGTGGGGGACTCGAGCCCTCCCCTCCTCACTTTAGTAGACAGCTGAGATAGTTATATTACAAAAAGGTTATTGGATTAGGTTGGTGAGTGGAAAGGTGGGGTGGAGGGTCAGAATGCTAGTGTCGGTGGATGGGTGGGGGACTCGAGCCCTCCCCTCCTCACTTTAGTAGACAGCTGAGATAGTTATATTACAAAAAGGTTATTGGATTAGGTTGGTGAGTGGAAAGGTGGGGTGGAGGGTCAGAATGCTAGTGTCGGTGGATGGGTGGGGGACTCGAGCCCTCCCCTCCTCACTTTAGTAGACAGCTGAGATAGTTATATTACAAAAAGGTTATTGGATTAGGTTGGTGAGTGGAAAGGTGGGGTGGAGGGTCAGAATGCTAGTGTCGGTGGATGGGTGGGGGACTCGAGCCCTCCCCTCCTCACTTTAGTAGACAGCTGAGATAGTTATATTACAAAAAGGTTATTGGATTAGGTTGGTGAGTGGAAAGGTGGGGTGGAGGGTCAGAATGCTAGTGTCGGTGGATGGGTGGGGGACTCGAGCCCTCCCCTCCTCACTTTAGTAGACAGCTGAGATAGTTATATTACAAAAAGGTTATTGGATTAGGTTGGTGAGTGGAAAGGTGGGGTGGAGGGTCAGAATGCTAGTGTCGGTGGATGGGTGGGGGACTCGAGCCCTCCCCTCCTCACTTTAGTAGACAGCTGAGATAGTTATATTACAAAAAGGTTATTGGATTAGGTTGGTGAGTGGAAAGGTGGGGTGGAGGGTCAGAATGCTAGTGTCGGTGGATGGGTGGGGGACTCGAGCCCTCCCCTCCTCACTTTAGTAGACAGCTGAGATAGTTATATTACAAAAAGGTTATTGGATTAGGTTGGTGAGTGGAAAGGTGGGGTGGAGGGTCAGAATGCTAGTGTCGGTGGATGGGTGGGGGACTCGAGCCCTCCCCTCCTCACTTTAGTAGACAGCTGAGATAGTTATATTACAAAAAGGTTATTGGATTAGGTTGGTGAGTGGAAAGGTGGGGTGGAGGGTCAGAATGCTAGTGTCGGTGGATGGGTGGGGGACTCGAGCCCTCCCCTCCTCACTTTAGTAGACAGCTGAGATAGTTATATTACAAAAAGGTTATTGGATTAGGTTGGTGAGTGGAAAGGTGGGGTGGAGGGTCAGAATGCTAGTGTCGGTGGATGGGTGGGGGACTCGAGCCCTCCCCTCCTCACTTTAGTAGACAGCTGAGATAGTTATATTACAAAAAGGTTATTGGATTAGGTTGGTGAGTGGAAAGGTGGGGTGGAGGGTCAGAATGCTAGTGTCGGTGGATGGGTGGGGGACTCGAGCCCTCCCCTCCTCACTTTAGTAGACAGCTGAGATAGTTATATTACAAAAAGGTTATTGGATTAGGTTGGTGAGTGGAAAGGTGGGGTGGAGGGTCAGAATGCTAGTGTCGGTGGATGGGTGGGGGACTCGAGCCCTCCCCTCCTCACTTTAGTAGACAGCTGAGATAGTTATATTACAAAAAGGTTATTGGATTAGGTTGGTGAGTGGAAAGGTGGGGTGGAGGGTCAGAATGCTAGTGTCGGTGGATGGGTGGGGGACTCGAGCCCTCCCCTCCTCACTTTAGTAGACAGCTGAGATAGTTATATTACAAAAAGGTTATTGGATTAGGTTGGTGAGTGGAAAGGTGGGGTGGAGGGTCAGAATGCTAGTGTCGGTGGATGGGTGGGGGACTCGAGCCCTCCCCTCCTCACTTTAGTAGACAGCTGAGATAGTTATATTACAAAAAGGTTATTGGATTAGGTTGGTGAGTGGAAAGGTGGGGTGGAGGGTCAGAATGCTAGTGTCGGTGGATGGGTGGGGGACTCGAGCCCTCCCCTCCTCACTTTAGTAGACAGCTGAGATAGTTATATTACAAAAAGGTTATTGGATTAGGTTGGTGAGTGGAAAGGTGGGGTGGAGGGTCAGAATGCTAGTGTCGGTGGATGGGTGGGGGACTCGAGCCCTCCCCTCCTCACTTTAGTAGACAGCTGAGATAGTTATATTACAAAAAGGTTATTGGATTAGGTTGGTGAGTGGAAAGGTGGGGTGGAGGGTCAGAATGCTAGTGTCGGTGGATGGGTGGGGGACTCGAGCCCTCCCCTCCTCACTTTAGTAGACAGCTGAGATAGTTATATTACAAAAAGGTTATTGGATTAGGTTGGTGAGTGGAAAGGTGGGGTGGAGGGTCAGAATGCTAGTGTCGGTGGATGGGTGGGGGACTCGAGCCCTCCCCTCCTCACTTTAGTAGACAGCTGAGATAGTTATATTACAAAAAGGTTATTGGATTAGGTTGGTGAGTGGAAAGGTGGGGTGGAGGGTCAGAATGCTAGTGTCGGTGGATGGGTGGGGGACTCGAGCCCTCCCCTCCTCACTTTAGTAGACAGCTGAGATAGTTATATTACAAAAAGGTTATTGGATTAGGTTGGTGAGTGGAAAGGTGGGGTGGAGGGTCAGAATGCTAGTGTCGGTGGATGGGTGGGGGACTCGAGCCCTCCCCTCCTCACTTTAGTAGACAGCTGAGATAGTTATATTACAAAAAGGTTATTGGATTAGGTTGGTGAGTGGAAAGGTGGGGTGGAGGGTCAGAATGCTAGTGTCGGTGGATGGGTGGGGGACTCGAGCCCTCCCCTCCTCACTTTAGTAGACAGCTGAGATAGTTATATTACAAAAAGGTTATTGGATTAGGTTGGTGAGTGGAAAGGTGGGGTGGAGGGTCAGAATGCTAGTGTCGGTGGATGGGTGGGGGACTCGAGCCCTCCCCTCCTCACTTTAGTAGACAGCTGAGATAGTTATATTACAAAAAGGTTATTGGATTAGGTTGGTGAGTGGAAAGGTGGGGTGGAGGGTCAGAATGCTAGTGTCGGTGGATGGGTGGGGGACTCGAGCCCTCCCCTCCTCACTTTAGTAGACAGCTGAGATAGTTATATTACAAAAAGGTTATTGGATTAGGTTGGTGAGTGGAAAGGTGGGGTGGAGGGTCAGAATGCTAGTGTCGGTGGATGGGTGGGGGACTCGAGCCCTCCCCTCCTCACTTTAGTAGACAGCTGAGATAGTTATATTACAAAAAGGTTATTGGATTAGGTTGGTGAGTGGAAAGGTGGGGTGGAGGGTCAGAATGCTAGTGTCGGTGGATGGGTGGGGGACTCGAGCCCTCCCCTCCTCACTTTAGTAGACAGCTGAGATAGTTATATTACAAAAAGGTTATTGGATTAGGTTGGTGAGTGGAAAGGTGGGGTGGAGGGTCAGAATGCTAGTGTCGGTGGATGGGTGGGGGACTCGAGCCCTCCCCTCCTCACTTTAGTAGACAGCTGAGATAGTTATATTACAAAAAGGTTATTGGATTAGGTTGGTGAGTGGAAAGGTGGGGTGGAGGGTCAGAATGCTAGTGTCGGTGGATGGGTGGGGGACTCGAGCCCTCCCCTCCTCACTTTAGTAGACAGCTGAGATAGTTATATTACAAAAAGGTTATTGGATTAGGTTGGTGAGTGGAAAGGTGGGGTGGAGGGTCAGAATGCTAGTGTCGGTGGATGGGTGGGGGACTCGAGCCCTCCCCTCCTCACTTTAGTAGACAGCTGAGATAGTTATATTACAAAAAGGTTATTGGATTAGGTTGGTGAGTGGAAAGGTGGGGTGGAGGGTCAGAATGCTAGTGTCGGTGGATGGGTGGGGGACTCGAGCCCTCCCCTCCTCACTTTAGTAGACAGCTGAGATAGTTATATTACAAAAAGGTTATTGGATTAGGTTGGTGAGTGGAAAGGTGGGGTGGAGGGTCAGAATGCTAGTGTCGGTGGATGGGTGGGGGACTCGAGCCCTCCCCTCCTCACTTTAGTAGACAGCTGAGATAGTTATATTACAAAAAGGTTATTGGATTAGGTTGGTGAGTGGAAAGGTGGGGTGGAGGGTCAGAATGCTAGTGTCGGTGGATGGGTGGGGGACTCGAGCCCTCCCCTCCTCACTTTAGTAGACAGCTGAGATAGTTATATTACAAAAAGGTTATTGGATTAGGTTGGTGAGTGGAAAGGTGGGGTGGAGGGTCAGAATGCTAGTGTCGGTGGATGGGTGGGGGACTCGAGCCCTCCCCTCCTCACTTTAGTAGACAGCTGAGATAGTTATATTACAAAAAGGTTATTGGATTAGGTTGGTGAGTGGAAAGGTGGGGTGGAGGGTCAGAATGCTAGTGTCGGTGGATGGGTGGGGGACTCGAGCCCTCCCCTCCTCACTTTAGTAGACAGCTGAGATAGTTATATTACAAAAAGGTTATTGGATTAGGTTGGTGAGTGGAAAGGTGGGGTGGAGGGTCAGAATGCTAGTGTCGGTGGATGGGTGGGGGACTCGAGCCCTCCCCTCCTCACTTTAGTAGACAGCTGAGATAGTTATATTACAAAAAGGTTATTGGATTAGGTTGGTGAGTGGAAAGGTGGGGTGGAGGGTCAGAATGCTAGTGTCGGTGGATGGGTGGGGGACTCGAGCCCTCCCCTCCTCACTTTAGTAGACAGCTGAGATAGTTATATTACAAAAAGGTTATTGGATTAGGTTGGTGAGTGGAAAGGTGGGGTGGAGGGTCAGAATGCTAGTGTCGGTGGATGGGTGGGGGACTCGAGCCCTCCCCTCCTCACTTTAGTAGACAGCTGAGATAGTTATATTACAAAAAGGTTATTGGATTAGGTTGGTGAGTGGAAAGGTGGGGTGGAGGGTCAGAATGCTAGTGTCGGTGGATGGGTGGGGGACTCGAGCCCTCCCCTCCTCACTTTAGTAGACAGCTGAGATAGTTATATTACAAAAAGGTTATTGGATTAGGTTGGTGAGTGGAAAGGTGGGGTGGAGGGTCAGAATGCTAGTGTCGGTGGATGGGTGGGGGACTCGAGCCCTCCCCTCCTCACTTTAGTAGACAGCTGAGATAGTTATATTACAAAAAGGTTATTGGATTAGGTTGGTGAGTGGAAAGGTGGGGTGGAGGGTCAGAATGCTAGTGTCGGTGGATGGGTGGGGGACTCGAGCCCTCCCCTCCTCACTTTAGTAGACAGCTGAGATAGTTATATTACAAAAAGGTTATTGGATTAGGTTGGTGAGTGGAAAGGTGGGGTGGAGGGTCAGAATGCTAGTGTCGGTGGATGGGTGGGGGACTCGAGCCCTCCCCTCCTCACTTTAGTAGACAGCTGAGATAGTTATATTACAAAAAGGTTATTGGATTAGGTTGGTGAGTGGAAAGGTGGGGTGGAGGGTCAGAATGCTAGTGTCGGTGGATGGGTGGGGGACTCGAGCCCTCCCCTCCTCACTTTAGTAGACAGCTGAGATAGTTATATTACAAAAAGGTTATTGGATTAGGTTGGTGAGTGGAAAGGTGGGGTGGAGGGTCAGAATGCTAGTGTCGGTGGATGGGTGGGGGACTCGAGCCCTCCCCTCCTCACTTTAGTAGACAGCTGAGATAGTTATATTACAAAAAGGTTATTGGGTTAGGTTGGTGAGTGGAAAGGTGGGGTGGAGGGTCAGAATGCTAGTGTCGGTGGATGGGTGGGGGACTCGAGCCCTCCCCTCCTCACTTTAGTAGACAGCTGAGATAGTTATATTACAAAAAGGTTATTGGATTAGGTTGGTGAGTGGAAAGGTGGGGTGGAGGGTCAGAATGCTAGTGTCGGTGGATGGGTGGGGGACTCGAGCCCTCCCCTCCTCACTTTAGTAGACAGCTGAGATAGTTATATTACAAAAAGGTTATTGGATTAGGTTGGTGAGTGGAAAGGTGGGGTGGAGGGTCAGAATGCTAGTGTCGGTGGATGGGTGGGGGACTCGAGCCCTCCCCTCCTCACTTTAGTAGACAGCTGAGATAGTTATATTACAAAAAGGTTATTGGATTAGGTTGGTGAGTGGAAAGGTGGGGTGGAGGGTCAGAATGCTAGTGTCGGTGGATGGGTGGGGGACTCGAGCCCTCCCCTCCTCACTTTAGTAGACAGCTGAGATAGTTATATCACAAAAAGGTTATTGGATTAGGTTGGTGAGTGGAAAGGTGGGGTGGAGGGTCAGAATGCTAGTGTCGGTGGATGGGTGGGGGACTCGAGCCCTCCCCTCCTCACTTTAGTAGACAGCTGAGATAGTTATATTACAAAAAGGTTATTGGATTAGGTTGGTGAGTGGAAAGGTGGGGTGGAGGGTCAGAATGCTAGTGTCGGTGGATGGGTGGGGGACTCGAGCCCTCCCCTCCTCACTTTAGTAGACAGCTGAGATAGTTATATTACAAAAAGGTTATTGGATTAGGTTGGTGAGTGGAAAGGTGGGGTGGAGGGTCAGAATGCTAGTGTCGGTGGATGGGTGGGGACTCGAGCCCTCCCCTCCTCACTTTAGTAGACAGCTGAGATAGTTATATTACAAAAAGGTTATTGGACTAGGTTGTAGGTTGGTGAGTGGAAAGGTGGGGTGGAGGGTCAGAATGCTAGTGTCGGTGGATGGGTGGGGGACTCGAGCCCTCCCCTCCTCACTTTAGTAGACAGCTGAGATAGTTATATTACAAAAAGGTTATTGGATTAGGTTGGTGAGTGGAAAGGTGGGGTGGAGGGTCAGAATGCTAGTGTCGGTGGATGGGTGGGGACTCGAGCCCTCCCCTCCTCACTTTAGTAGACAGCTGAGATAGCTATATTACAAAAAGGTTATTGGACTAGGTTGTAGGTTGGTGAGTGGAAAGGTGGGGTGGAGGGTCAGAATGCTAGTGTCGGTGGATGGGTGGGGGACTCGAGCCCTCCCCTCCTCACTTTAGTAGACGGCTGAGATAGTTATATTACAAAAAGGTTATTGGACTAGGTTGGTGAGTGGAAAGGTGGGGTGGAGGGTCAGAATGCTAGTGTCGGTGGATGGGTGGGGGACTCGAGCCCTCCCCTCCTCACTTTAGTAGACAGCTGAGATAGTTATATTACAAAAAGGTTATTGGATTAGGTTGGTGAGTGGAAAGGTGGGGTGGAGGGTCAGAATGCTAGTGTCGGTGGATGGGTGGGGGACTCGAGCCCTCCCCTCCTCACTTTAGTAGACAGCTGAGATAGTTATATTACAAAAAGGTTATTGGATTAGGTTGGTGAGTGGAAAGGTGGGGTGGAGGGTCAGAATGCTAGTGTCGGTGGATGGGTGGGGGACTCGAGCCCTCCCCTCCTCACTTTAGTAGACAGCTGAGATAGTTATATTACAAAAAGGTTATTGGATTAGGTTGGTGAGTGGAAAGGTGGGGTGGAGGGTCAGAATGCTAGTGTCGGTGGATGGGTGGGGGACTCCAGCCCTCCCCTCCTCACTTTAGTAGACAGCTGAGATAGTTATATTACAAAAAGGTTATTGGATTAGGTTGGTGAGTGGAAAGGTGGGGTGGAGGGTCAGAATGCTAGTGTCGGTGGATGGGTGGGGGACTCGAGCCCTCCCCTCCTCACTTTAGTAGACAGCTGAGATAGTTATATTACAAAAAGGTTATTGGATTAGGTTGGTGAGTGGAAAGGTGGGGTGGAGGGTCAGAATGCTAGTGTCGGTGGATGGGTGGGGGACTCGAGCCCTCCCCTCCTCACTTTAGTAGACAGCTGAGATAGTTATATTACAAAAAGGTTATTGGATTAGGTTGGTGAGTGGAAAGGTGGGGTGGAGGGTCAGAATGCTAGTGTCGGTGGATGGGTGGGGGACTCGAGCCCTCCCCTCCTCACTTTAGTAGACAGCTGAGATAGTTATATTACAAAAAGGTTATTGGATTAGGTTGGTGAGTGGAAAGGTGGGGTGGAGGGTCAGAATGCTAGTGTCGGTGGATGGGTGGGGGACTCGAGCCCTCCCCTCCTCACTTTAGTAGACAGCTGAGATAGTTATATTACAAAAAGGTTATTGGGTTAGGTTGGTGAGTGGAAAGGTGGGGTGGAGGGTCAGAATGCTAGTGTCGGTGGATGGGTGGGGGACTCGAGCCCTCCCCTCCTCACTTTAGTAGACAGCTGAGATAGTTATATTACAAAAAGGTTATTGGATTAGGTTGGTGAGTGGAAAGGTGGGGTGGAGGGTCAGAATGCTAGTGTCGGTGGATGGGTGGGGGACTCGAGCCCTCCCCTCCTCACTTTAGTAGACAGCTGAGATAGTTATATTACAAAAAGGTTATTGGATTAGGTTGGTGAGTGGAAAGGTGGGGTGGAGGGTCAGAATGCTAGTGTCGGTGGATGGGTGGGGACTCGAGCCCTCCCCTCCTCACTTTAGTAGACAGCTGAGATAGTTATATTACAAAAAGGTTATTGGACTAGGTTGTAGGTTGGTGAGTGGAAAGGTGGGGTGGAGGGTCAGAATGCTAGTGTCGGTGGATGGGTGGGGGACTCGAGCCCTCCCCTCCTCACTTTAGTAGACAGCTGAGATAGTTATATTACAAAAAGGTTATTGGACTAGGTTGGTGAGTGGAAAGGTGGGGTGGAGGGTCAGAATGCTAGTGTCGGTGGATGGGTGGGGGACTCGAGCCCTCCCCTCCTCACTTTAGTAGACAGCTGAGATAGTTATATTACAAAAAGGTTATTGGATTAGGTTGGTGAGTGGAAAGGTGGGGTGGAGGGTCAGAATGCTAGTGTCGGTGGATGGGTGGGGGACTCGAGCCCTCCCCTCCTCACTTTAGTAGACAGCTGAGATAGTTATATTACAAAAAGGTTATTGGATTAGGTTGGTGAGTGGAAAGGTGGGGTGGAGGGTCAGAATGCTAGTGTCGGTGGATGGGTGGGGGACTCCAGCCCTCCCCTCCTCACTTTAGTAGACAGCTGAGATAGTTATATTACAAAAAGGTTATTGGATTAGGTTGGTGAGTGGAAAGGTGGGGTGGAGGGTCAGAATGCTAGTGTCGGTGGATGGGTGGGGACTCGAGCCCTCCCCTCCTCACTTTAGTAGACAGCTGAGATAGTTATATTACAAAAAGGTTATTGGACTAGGTTGGTGAATGGAAAGGTGGGGTGGAGGGTCAGAATGCTAGTGTCGGTGGATGGGTGGGGGACTCGAGCCCTCCCCTCCTCACTTTAGTAGACAGCTGAGATAGTTATATTACAAAAAGGTTATTGGTTTAGGTTGGTGAGTGGAAAGGTGGGGTGGAGGGTCAGAATGCTAGTGTCGGTGGATGGGTGGGGGACTCGAGCCCTCCCCTCCTCACTTTAGTAGACAGCTGAGATAGTTATATTACAAAAAGGTTATTGGATTAGGTTGGTGAGTGGAAAGGTGGGTTGGAGGGTCAGAATGCTAGTGTCGGTGGATGGGTGGGGGACTCGAGCCCTCCCCTCCTCACTTTAGTAGACAGCTGAGATAGTTAGTTATATTACAAAAAGGTTATTGGACTAGGTTGGTGAGTGGAAAGGTGGGGTGGAGGGTCAGAATGCTAGTGTCGGTGGATGGGTGGGGGACTCGAGCCCTCCCCTCCTCACTTTAGTAGACAGCTGAGATAGTTATATTACAAAAAGGTTATTGGATTAGGTTGGTGAATGGAAAGGTGGGGTGGAGGGTCAGAATGCTAGTGTCGGTGGATGGGTGGGGGACTCGAGCCCTCCCCTCCTCACTTTAGTAGACAGCTGAGATAGTTAGTTATATTACAAAAAGGTTATTGGACTAGGTTGTAGGTTGGTGAGTGGAAAGGTGGGGTGGAGGGTCAGAATGCTAGTGTCGGTGGATGGGTGGGGACTCGAGCCCTCCCCTCCTCACTTTAGTAGACAGCTGAGATAGTTATATTACAAAAAGGTTATTGGACTAGGTTGGTGAATGGAAAGGTGGGGTGGAGGGTCAGAATGCTAGTGTCGGTGGATGGGTGGGGGACTCGAGCCCTCCCCTCCTCACTTTAGTAGACAGCTGAGATAGTTATATTACAAAAAGGTTATTGGATTAGGTTGGTGAGTGGAAAGGTGGGGTGGAGGGTCAGAATGCTAGTGTCGGTGGATGGGTGGGGGACTCGAGCCCTCCCCTCCTCACTTTAGTAGACAGCTGAGATAGTTATATTACAAAAAGGTTATTGGACTAGGTTGGTGAATGGAAAGGTGGGGTGGAGGGTCAGAATGCTAGTGTCGGTGGATGGGTGGGGGACTCGAGCCCTCCCGTCCTCACTTTAGTAGACAGCTGAGATAGTTAGTTATATTACAAAAAGGTTATTGGACTAGGTTGGTGAGTGGAAAGGTGGGGTGGAGGGTCAGAATGCTAGTGACGGTGGATGGGTGGGGACTCGAGCCCTCCCCTCCTCACTTTAGTACACAGCTGAGATAGTTAGTTATATTACAAAAAGGTTATTGGACTAGGTTGTAGGTTGGTGAGTGGAAAGGTGGGGTGGAGGGTCAGAATGCTAGTGTCGGTGGATGGGTGGGGACTCGAGCCCTCCCCTCCTCACTTTAGTACACAGCTGAGATAGTTATATTACAAAAAGGTTATTGGACTAGGTTGTAGGTTGGTGAGTGGAAAGGTGGGGTGGAGGGTCAGAATGCTAGTGTCGGTGGATGGGTGGGGACTCGAGCCCTCCCCTCCTCACTTTAGTACACAGCTGAGATAGTTATATTACAAAAAGGTTATTGGACTAGGTTGGTGAATGGAAAGGTGGGGTGGAGGGTCAGAATGCTAGTGTCGGTGGATGGGTGGGGGACTCGAGCCCTCCCGTCCTCACTTTAGTAGACAGCTGAGATAGTTAGTTATATTACAAAAAGGTTATTGGACTAGGTTGGTGAGTGGAAAGGTGGGGTGGAGGGTCAGAATGCTAGTGACGGTGGATGGGTGGGGACTCGAGCCCTCCCCTCCTCACTTTAGTACACAGCTGAGATAGTTAGTTATATTACAAAAAGGTTATTGGACTAGGTTGTAGGTTGGTGAGTGGAAAGGTGGGGTGGAGGGTCAGAATGCTAGTGTCGGTGGATGGGTGGGGACTCGAGCCCTCCCCTCCTCACTTTAGTACACAGCTGAGATAGTTATATTACAAAAAGGTTATTGGACTAGGTTGTAGGTTGGTGAGTGGAAAGGTGGGGTGGAGGGTCAGAATGCTAGTGTCGGTGGATGGGTGGGGACTCGAGCCCTCCCCTCCTCACTTTAGTACACAGCTGAGATAGTTAGTTATATTACAAAAAGGTTATTGGACTAGGTTGTAGGTTGGTGAGTGGAAAGGTGGGGTGGAGGGTCAGAATGCTAGTGTCGGTGGATGGGTGGGGACTCGAGCCTTCCCCTCCTCACTTTAGTACACAGCTGAGATAGTCCTTACTTCAGGCCATTCTTCCCCATTACTTTCCACCTAAAGATATATAATATTGCACATATACCTTCTACTGAAGTCAACCCCATAAAATTCTTCTCGTGGTCTGATCTTCTTGGCATAGTCGGCTGCCAGTTTGATTAGATGAAGAGCTTCTGTTATGTCTTCTCCGAATTCCTCTTGAACCTTGTCTAATATCACCCTTAAATCTGCATATTCTTTAGCCACCGATTCAAGAAGAGACGCTAACTAGAAGTAAGAGAAAAAAATATATATATTGGCATATAATTTCTACTTGTGAATCTACAATAGTGGGAGTAACTATTTATTCACTATTTTCAAATAGTAATAACATGGTAGTCAAAAAGAAAATTTGACTAACTCAAAATGTGAATAATAAAAATCAACTTATAGAATAACTCTCGAATTGGCGTAGGGAAAATGAAGGATCTATCTAGCTGAAAGAAGACTGTGAGCAGAATCGAACAGCTTTCATGATAGTAGACATAACCGGCCTATTTGTATAAAGATGTTTAGCGGTACCTTACACACTTCACAACACACATTGTGTTGGGGTGGATAGCACTTCGGCCTACCAAACCAGAGAGATGGAAACCTATAGATAGCCCGTCGCCAAAGCAGCTACAACAATGAAAATGAAATTGGATAAATCCGAAACTGGTCTTTAGAACCCTAATGTGGAGGCATCGAACACACCTCACTCTAATGCTTTTTACTTTCCCATCTATACGAAGAATAGGGAAAGTTATGTAATAGGTTGAAAATTCGATGTGGAATTTTCAACGGAATTTCGGACCTCTAGATTCCAAATATGAAAAAAAGAAATGTCTGTCTGTGATCATGATGACTCCCGATATAAGTATCGACATGAAATTTTATATGTGAATCCAGGACCCTCTAAGACCACACCTATTGTTCTTAGAACAAAGGAAAGGAGGGGATTAGGGGACAGGCTCAATTCAAAAACCCTAATAACTGCCGATGTAATGAACGTATATGTTTATATGAGTTTTTAAGAGCCACAACGTAAGTCAACTGTTGAATATTAACACAAACGGTCGACTAGTTCGAAAACTAGCCAATTCGAGCTAGAAGCGTGAAATAACGAGTTTATTACATCCCCCATTCCGATACTTCGGAATATATAATATTCAGGACCATCGCTTAGCGTCTCATCCGAAGGACGTCGTCCTTTAGTTAGAATAAACGAAGGGCGTCGGCCAGGTTTCAAACCCGCGATCTTGAGCTCAGTAAGCAAGCACGCATACTAGTGAGCTACCGGCGTCCTCAAGATACATATATATTATATCGGATGGGACGTTAAAGCGATGGTCCCGAGAATGTAAGATGTCAGTTATTCGTTAAACACCCCTATCCTAGGTGAATAAAAATTTAGGAAAGGCAAAATTTAGGACTCCAATAGTAGAGTCGGGCTCATGTCCACCAGAGTGACGAAAGAGCGCTCTGGTAGTAGGAGATATGACCTTATAGTTAAAGACCGGGCATGTCATGATATCTAACTTTATATATCGTGTTCGTAGGAGCATTTTTGATTAAAATACGGTGGTGGTTTTCGCATTTATGCCGGTTGAACGCATAAGCTGATTTCTAGTCGATATAAACATGTTTCTAAGCAAACAGAGTGACCTGCTTGAGTGTCAACTTTGATACGCACCTTGTCGATTCCTTCCTCAGCGCCAGACATCCGTTTGGTGATGTTGAGTGCATGGATGAGGTCGGAAATGGGTTTGGATTCTTGTTCCCTCCTCGTCTTCTCCAAAAGATCCTCATTGCTGGGCAGCACTTGATCACTGATTGCCTCTATTTGCGATTGAAGAGTTTTTACCTAAAGAAACAAATATAACATAAAATAAGAGAACATTGTTATACCAACCACTTTTGTACAGATCACGCTCCTTCCCCCTCCCACCTCTCATAGTGGGCATTACTGGGTATATGAAAGTAGTGTGTCGGCGTTAGCTATTTTCTTTATTTCATTGTACAGCTAATTCTGAGAGTGACTTTCTTATACTCAGTATTGCCACTATGAAATTAATTTCAGAGGAAGAGTAAGAGTGTTGTACAAAGGTGGTTGGTATAACAAAGTTCTGTTATGGCCACGTCACATTTATTGTGTAAGGAGGTTCTGAATTGATATATAATATATTATCAAAGCATTATTTCTCCTGTTTATTTATTTTTGATTTTCTTTCACTTTTGACTAGATGTTTAAATACAGAAGTCGACTCAATAAATATGTTTTATAAAAAGAAGATTCTGATTGACAGAAGGAATAGTTAAAATGGAATAGCTAAATTGTAGGTATTGATGATGGGAGTGCTTTCCGAAACGTTTGTAATTGCTATTTTCAAGAAGGCAAAAAAATAGTATGATTTCGGCCAAAATCAGATCTAAGTAACTTAGATCACAGCAACCATTATACTTCACTATTTCAACCGATGAATTTAATCGAACAAAAGTCAAATCCCAACTCAAATGTAAAGGGAATGTTCTTCGGTCACGTTTTGACACTCCCCTCCATCATTAATGTCGTCACATGGAGCACCAGTTGAGCCATCAAGAACAGTCCTGTAGTACAACAAACGGGGATTTTCTCTCCAGTCGTCGCCGAAGTGGGTTGTCAACAACTTGTTGACGTCGTCCAGCTTTGGTTGGCTAACAGGTTTCCCTGGTTGTATGGAAACAGTATTCAATCCAGCCAGGGACGCATCTTTTTTCAATAAACTTCTGTAACTTCCCAGTGAGTGTCTGTAATTCACTTCTCCTTTTATTTGAACGTGCTTGTGGGCTTGGTTCAGTCTGAAATACAGTCTTTTTGTCTGCTTGAATTTAAAATGCCATTGTCCCGGTGGTTTTACAATGTTCGAGAATAAATTTTTAAAATCAAAAACCTTGCCTGTCAAGTTGATTGCAGTTCCATGCTTGGAGTAAACGTCAAGATATTCTTGAGGTTCGACGATTGTGTCCATTTTTTTCAGCTCCTTCTCAATCCGAGCAAAAACTCGGTCAGGAGGCAAGAATGAATGCCCAACCATGGGGAAAACCAATTCGCAGTACTTTATGCTTCTAGGGGCGTTGTTGAGCAGCCACATCGATATCATGCCAACCATGGCAGTGTTTTTATTTTGCCCCCCACATCCATCCGACACGAAACGTATCGTATCGACTCCAGGTGCAAAATAACTGTCCAATTTTTCAAGCAGCAAGTGGTAAACGGCTGATGCGATTTCGTTCGAAGATTTGGCGTGCTCATTCTCCAACCAGTGGAAGCAGAAGCAATTTTCCGTCTTTTGGGAAGTCTTGGAAGAACCAATACAAATCGTGAAATTGTAAATGTACAGCTGTCGGCTATAGTACGCAATTTGGTCAGGCACTTTTGGCAGTACCTGATTTTTTTGACAGTCAAATGATATTATTAGCACGTTTTCAGCTTCATCTTTCAAAAGGTGATAAAAAGCTCTAGCTTTTAGCTTGTGCAATCGTTGTTTCATTATCCAATCATTTTTAATGTTGGTAGTTGCAGCATTTTTTATTTTTTCACCGTTTTGTAAACAGGTAGAACAGGCGTCAGTTTGTGGGGCACCAAAACCAATGTTGTATTCTTCACGAAAAATGTTTCGAAAATAACTTGCCTTCACCGCCAGGGTTCCATTTTGGGTGCAATACATTTTATACAACTTGGAAATGTTGAGAGTAGAGGGTAAATACACCCGCTTAGATTTCCCTCGGCAGTAATGACTCTCACATCCTTGTAAACTTTCAATAAAACCCTTGACGCTCATCCGCCTTCCATGAAATGAAGCTTTCTTCCTGTCACCACCTCTCGTTTCGTTGCCCATGTTGTTGTTTGAATGAAATCTGTTGACAACCCCAATAACTCGATGCTTCCTCAACCCAA
Organism: Aradus depressus; assembly: GCA_963662175.1. NCBI lineage: Eukaryota > Metazoa > Arthropoda > Insecta > Hemiptera > Aradidae > Aradus > Aradus depressus. The sequence continues at coordinate 103,696,545 of OY759214.1, forward strand.
GAATAACCAAAAACAATTTTTGGCAAACCCTTACTTTTTTCCAAAGTTGAGTTTGAATGAAATATTCAATTGAGAGGGTTCGCCTCTTGACGCGATCGGCTTCACTCTTCCTGAATCGGTCTGGAGATCTTCCCTCGGTAAACTTGACGAGAAAAGCGTCCTGAACTCTTTTGTCACAACTCTGATAAAACAGATTATGAAAAAATCTTGCATCCTCAACTTGGATTTTATTGCATTGAGTATTGTTATACTTGTGCTTGCAACAAACAAAATTTTTTAGCGGCACGAAACCAGGGGATGAGTACCTCTCCCTTTTTTCTGTATTTCTCTTCCATCGTTCCTCGTTCTTTCGTCGTTTTCGAGGATTCTCCTTTTCTTCCACAATGTTCACATCCATGATTAGACTTTGATCACAATTGAAAATTCACTCTTGAACGTCACGAAAACTGCACTTTTAATGAGAAGCCGAACGCGTTGACAGACGAGTAATCAGCGAAAATGTGATAACAGCTGGAGCCCGCCTTGAGCGCTACCATTGCATCCTGGCGGCTCCAAGAGGAACCTGGAGTTATCCGATTTTGAAACTAACACGATACTTTGCCGCCTTATTACTCGTGGTTTTAGTTTGATTTTGAACCTGAAATTTCTGGAGCACAAAACTACTTGTCTGAACATTGTAAAACATACAAAAAATCAATTTCTAAAATTTTGGAGTTATCCGGTTTTGATCCCAAACGCCTCAGTTAGAACATGACATGTTCTTTCAGATTGCAAGTTCATTGCTACAATCGTTTTTTGAGTTAGACCGCTCGCAAAGTTCCAATCACATACGAAATGCATGGGACCTTGAAAGGCGTTAAAAACACGATCTCAGATTTATGCACGATTACTAGACTTATAGGATAGAAGGTAAGTTCCAAATTCCGTTGATTTACGTCAAACGGCCCGGATAATAATATGAGATCAATTCTTCTGGATCAGTGCCAAAAGACATTGAGAAAAGTGGTGGCGTTCTTAACAGGATACTATTGTAAGAAAATCTTTTAAATATGAGTTTTGTACCTGATCCATTAAGGAAAATCCTGCGTCAAGATCGAACGCCAAATTGAAATTTAAACTACATTTTTTCTACACAGTTTAAAACATTATTTTTCATTTTTTTTAGAGGAGAGATTCATATTACTACAAGAATCGGATAACAACTTTGGTTTTTTATATACAATTTTGGCACTTGGGATATCAATGAAGACGATATGAAAGAAAAAAAAACTATTGCTTCTGTATTGTCCTCCCATGGAGATATATCGAGTCCCTTACTTGTTTTAAATTATATTGTTAAAAATGAATTAAATAACATATTTCCAAACTTAACGTATTGTTTTTTTTTTTTTTTTTTTTTTTTTTTTTTTTTTTTTTTTGTTTTTTTTTTTTTTTTTTGTTTTTTTTTTGTTTTTTTATGGCATTTCAATGATGCCTGACTGTTCAAATAAGTACGAGATCCCGCAGAGAAACCGGGGGGCGAACGGAGGGGGGGACCCCGCACAGGACCCCGGGGCACCCAGTGAGCGTCCCAACCAGGCCAGTGGACAAGCAACGGCACAACCGGGCGTCTCTCTTTAGGCATTGGGCTTAGGCCCCGGTGTAGCTAGGCCTGTTGGAGAGGGTGTTTTTTTTTTTTTTTTTTTTAGATCCCAGTGGAGCCGACCAAGCCCCCCAGCCCAGCCACCGTCCGCACACTGAGACACCCCAGGGGCCCCACCCAAGGCCCCGCCCCCGCCACCCCCCAGTCCCCAGAGGGATCCCAGATGTAAGGGATCTGCGTTATCAGCTATTCTTCGGTCATTGATCTATAGAGTGGGACAGGCAATTTCAATGGGACAAGTCCACAAAGGGACGGTGGACCCATCGGCTCATCCCTCGAGTCGAGCCTTGGCTCACCAGAAAGCATGGGGAGGTGAATTACCACCTCACCCAGGTACTCACGGGACACGGTGGGTTCCGGGGGTACCTCCACAAAATCGGGGCAGCAACAACACCAGACTGCCCCGCGTGCCTTGGTGAGACGGAGTCGGCGGAGCATGTCCTCCTCAAATGCCCCAGATTTGAGGAGGGAAGGAAAAATCTGGAGTGCAGCATGGGCGCCCCGCTGACTGCTACCAGTTACGTGGACGCTATGCTGCGCTCCCAGGAGTCGTGGGATGAAGGCTGCGATTTTGCAGCGCTCATCATGGGCGGGTTAGCCCTTCAGGAGAGGGCTGACAAGGAACAGTAGCGGTAATAAAACAGAAGAAGGGGCGTTACCAGCCACCCTTCCTCCCTTCCGCGAAGTAATGACAGACCGTCAGTTCCGCGGAAGGGAATCAGGATCGGCAAGGAGGGGGTTTTAGTGGGTATGGAAAGGCAATTTGGAGAGAAACTATGAATTACTGGGTGCTATAGATTAGTGGGACATTATGCAAAGAAACCGGGGGATGTAGTAAAGTTGGAGTGGGTATTTGTTATATTTCTGTGATGAGTCGAGATTGGCGTAGGAACCTGATTACCAAGTGAATAACTGACGCGTCGTCACCCAGCGATTCACAAAGCATCACTGGAAGATCTAGTACCTCTCTTAGCCTCTCGCACCTTCTACATTCGGTGAGCAGATGTTGTACGGTGAACGGGGTTCCACAAGTGGTACAGTCCAGTGGAGGACTGCGGCTCATCAGGTGACCGTGAGTCAGACGGGTGTGACCAATCCTCAGTCTGGTCAGAACAACTTCCTCTCGTCGGGCTGTTTTCGAAGAAGTTTCCCAAGCTCGGACTGAGGACTTTATCGTTTTTAACTTGTTGTCCCTCAACTTCAACCACTGCTGCTCCCAGTCGCTCCATACTGCTTGCTTGAACGAAGCACGAAGGTCCGAGGCTAATATTCCATTATATGGTTGCCCTTCGGTAGTGGCAGCCCTTGCCAGTTTGTCGGCTTCTGCATTTCCTTTGATGCCGCAGTGTCCTGGGATCCATAAGAATATGACTTCCTTCCCCTTCCCTCTAAGATCTCGGAGAGCCAGGAGGATCTCGTTGACAAGTGGATTGGGGGAGAAAGCATCTTGCAGCGATAGAAGAGCGCTAAGGGAGTCCGTGCAGATTAGGATCTTTGGTTGTTCCGTCATCACTACCATCAGAGCTTTGTGGATAGCCAATAGCTCAGCAGTACAAACACCGCTCACCGACGGAAGGGAGAATTTGTAAGAGCGGCCTTCGACGTATATCCCGGATCCTACCCCTCTCTCCGTTTTAGATCCGTCCGTAAAAACCAGACAGCATGGTTTCAGGTGTTCTATGGTTTTTCTGTATTCGTTTTCGTATATGTAAGGATGTATGTCGCTTTTAAAAAATTTGGTAAGTTTGAGGTTAATTTTAGGAGGAGACAGGATCCAGGGTTCTATTACAGAGGGGAGACAGGGTATTGGATTCGGAAGGTGAAGCTGATATTTTTGGAGGAGTTGGATGTTTCTGTAACTGAAGGAGTCTGGTACTTCGTTTTCTATTTCTACAGTTTGGGCTAGAAGGTTTTGAATTGGATTAAATGGGTGGGATGTTATTCTGCATAGATATGAAAAGAATAGCTGATGTCTTCTATGAGAGAGGGGAAGCAGTCCTGATTCGGCGTGGATACTAGGGATGGGGCTAGATCGGAAGGCACCTGTTGCGAGGCGAATGCCGCTATTCTGTACACTATTTATTATACTGATTGTATTTGGTTTGGCCGATTCATATATAATGCTGCCATAGTCGAGGATGGGGAGAATGAGGGCTTTATATAACCTAAGCATAGTGTTTCTGTCGGCTCCCCACTGGGTGTTGCAGAGAGTTTTTAGGACGTTCATGGCTTTGGAGCATTTATTTTTGATGTACTTTAGGTGAGGCGCCCAGGTCAGCTTAGAATCGAATATTAGTCCTAAAAATTTGTATTGGCCTGAAAGTTGTATTGGAAGATTATTCAGTTGCAGAGTCGGCATGGTGAATTTTCGTCTTTTGGTGAATAAGACAGCTCTAGTTTTAGCGGGAGATAGCATAAAACCGTTATCATCGAGCCACGTGCCTATTCTATCCAAGTTGTATTGGAGATGATTTTGGGCCCTTTCTAAGGAGTTGGACGATATATAAACAACTAAGTCATCGGCGAACATTAATGATTTGGCGGGGGCTGAGGACACATTGAGTAGTTTGTTAATACCTATAATGAAAAGGGTTGCGCTGAGAACACTACCCTGGGGGACTCCATTTTCCTGTAGGTGGGTATCAGAGAGAGTGACACCGCATCTAACCCTGAATTTACGGTCATTCAAGAAGTTTTGAATGAAGTGGACTAGGTTCCCCGACAGACCCCATTCTATCAGGTTTTGAATAATGAGAGGTTTCCAGATCCTATTAAAGGCCTTTCGTATATCGATGAAGGCGGCTAGCAAAAATTGTTTCTTATGGAAGGCCTTTCGAATTTCGTCCTCAAATAGCACCAGGTTGTCGGTAGTGGACCTGTTCGTTCTGAATCCGCTCTGGTGGGGGGAAATGTAGTTACCCTTCTCTAGATACCAAGTCAGCCTTCTAGAGACCATCTTTTCTAGAAGTTTGCAGACTGAACTAGTGAGGGAAATAGGGCGGTAGCTGTCTGCCTCTCTTTGGGATTTCTCTTTTTTGAGGATTGGAATTATGGTGAAGATTCTCCAAATGTCGGGAAATATTTTATTTAGAAATGTTTTATTGAATATTTTCAGTAATACCAGTTTGTTGTCCGTATTGTTGTTAAACACATTATTAATATCCGCTCAAGTATTTATTTGTAAAATAAAAACCATTAACTCATTCAAAATGTAAAGAGGAAAAACATAAAAACATTCGGGTATTTTAATTGTGGAGGGGGGGGGGGGGGGGGGGGCGTTATCGTTATTTGCACACGGGCGGCCATTACTCGTTGCACTGCCCTCATCTCCTGATCTGATATCACCTAATCGCTATCTGCCAGTCAAAGACAAATAACAGCTAATATTTAAATACTAAAAATAATTGAGTCATGAAGGGATGCTGGTGTTAAGCTGGTTCTCTCCAAAAGTTGAATTCGAAATATAATTAATCTCATGTAAGTACTATTTATGGGAATACTTCTCATTACTTTTCCTTCCAGTCTACTGAATGCAGATGGCATTATGCCTCGAATTTTTTTCTTTGAAGGCTCAACAACTTTTCCATCCTCAATTATAATAATATCCTAGAATCAAAATAATAATAATAAAAATCTATTTTATAAAAATTTTGCACAATATAGTAATTTTTTATCTTTTTCTTTACATACATCAAACGATTCAGTTAATTTTCTTTTTCTTCCTGAAAATATTTTATTTTTATTATTATTTGACAAAATGTTTACTCAATAAAGTTAGTTTGGTATAAGACTTTACCAATGTCTGAACTTTGCATTGATTCAAATTCCATTTCTTTCAATTCTTCCTGTTTTAACAAATACAATTTTGAAAAATCAGTGAATTTTTTTATATATTTGCTCCCAACCGAATCTGTTTAAATAATTATTATATTCAAGTTATTGTAATTACTTACACTTTTAGATAGGATCTCTTCCTCAGTGAGCAATGGTTTGATTGAAACATCAATCTGGCCAGCTATCTGTTCGTCAGCTTCATTAATTATATTCTTTATTTTGCGGAAATAAAAAAAATAAAAAAATAATAATCACATTAACAGCTTATATTAATCTCAAAGTAGGCATCAATGGCCTCTGTGGATAAGAAGCCCAATTTTCTCACTTCTACAGGAGAAAAACTTTGGCGTAAGACCAAAACTAACTTTAAACAAAAAAAAAAAAAGGAAACATGTATCCTCACAGGAGACTGAAAATACAAGAAATAAACAGACGATAATATTATTAACTGTTACTAAGCCTACTATACAAAAGATCCAAATTAACTTTGAAAACAAAACGACTTATGTAGAACGCAGTACTCTCAAAACTATGTGGACTTATAGACTTGAACTCTGCCAAGGCTTCCAATCCTTTCAATTCAAAATCTTTTGTACAATGGCCGATGCTTCTTATACATCTTCAACACAACTCTTCACACTGACCTTAACGTACTTTTTTTCACCGAAGTTGCTAAATCGAAGTACAACAAATTATTTTCCCTTCTTAGTTCCCACAATAATCCTCTAGTCCGTGCCCTCTATTCTGCCATACTTCCCCAACGACGGCTTAAGCATCAATGGCCTAGAGACCTTCTTAGCAGCAACAGTGACAGTAATTAGTTACCAATGAGAATAACTCAGTGACTAGGGAGCGTCACCACTGGATGATTTCTCTCCTCTTGACATTTTGACATCGCCATTATCTCTCTCTTAGCACATTTGCTTGATGTATTAATTTTTTAGACACTTGTAAATATCTACTTGAAATTAAAAAAAAATAATTGTCAGTATTTCACGGTCACCCAGACAATAATGGTTTCGCTAAGCTCTCAACCAATTCAACGACGGGAAAAGGCGATATTTCTGTGCAGCTGCCCCCTGTCGCTGCTACTTTTAAATAACAGTTATAAATAACATAATATGTTAGTATTACAATATATAGTTAGTATTATAATATATTAGTATATTATACTACTTTAAACTGCTATTTCATGAAACTGAGAGACGAACAACGGAACAGGAACTTCTTAGTCGTTTTAGTGGTAATGTAAATAATTGAAATTAATTAATTAATTCTTTTTTAATGTTTTTGAGTGCTATGAAAGGTAAACATGCAATCAATCATGCTGACAAAAATGATAGGGTAATTAACTAAAGGGCAGAGAAACAAAGATATCACATTTACAAAATACTTCAGTTTTGGAAGCAGTTTCTTCACAACGCAAAGCAGAGTACATAATATCTAATAATTAGGGCTCGGATGTTCATGCAATTAAAAATTTAAAATATGTGCATAAAATATGCATTTATTTTTGTTAAATATGCAGGTAAAACAAAAAAAAATATGCACAATCAAATAAATTATTTATTATAATAAAACACAAAACTAACTAAAAAAGGTTATAAGAAAAAAGTTATTCATTTTTGAAATTGTTGGCAACAACATACATCCTCAAGTTTTCAAAAGTAAAACTTTGCCGATCGTACCTAAAAAATTTTTAATATGCTGTGTCACTTGAGACTTCCGAGCCGTTGAAACCACTACATTGCAACTTGTGCAATATAAAATCCCGGAATCGGTTCGAAAAGTTTCATTAGTGAAATCGCGTAAATACATGTTCACTAACTCACTCGTTTTACTCTTTTGTTTTGGCATCTTTCCTGATGCAATGAACGATGTAGACTGAACTGAAATAATTGCGTTTGTTTACTTTGTTTGGGAATTAAAGGAAGGGGAGGAGATTTTCAGAATTTGAACATCCATCAAACTTCCTAGAAAATTAAAGCCGCGGCTTTTCTTGATGTTCTGCGTGTCTCACTCCGCATTAATTCTTTTTCGGCTCTAAACTTTTTTTTTTTTTTAATGAAAAAAATTGGCGCAACATAATATGCAGTTAAAATATGCAAAAACCACTGAAATATGTATAAATATGCATTTATGGTCAAATATGCACACATATGCAAAATAAAAGCTGCTTTAATCGAACTGTTTTGGTCCAAAACATGTTTTAAAAGTTATGATAGTGATTTACGAAGCAGAGATAAAAATATGCAAATGCATTAACATCCGAGCCCTAGTAATAATAATATTATAACTGATATTTTCTTTAAATAGTAGCAGACTGCTAAGTAAATTCAGAAATAACAGATACTTTATTTATTAACACCAAATAACAAGTTACCTATATATTTAAACGGTTGAAATAACTGTAACACATCGACCTGCCGTCAAATAATATATCAGAAAAAACGATTTGATTATTAAATAATAAATTTTATTTATTATATTATTTATATTTTATGGTAATAAATGTTATTACCAAAGCCATCCGAAGCTATTCTGCTACTTGCTATATTATATAGCAGGTATATTATTACAAGTAGCAGAAATTGCAGTTCGGATGGCTTTGGTAATAAATAATAAAACAGTTTTTTCTGGTATTATCTTGATGGCAGGTCGATGAGTTACAGGAGACGTTATTTCAACAGTTGAAATACATAGGTAACTTGCTTTTTGGTATTAGTAAATAAAGTAATCTGTTATTTCTAAATTTAAGTAGCAGTCGCTACTGTTTAAAGAAAATATCAGTTATAATAACAAGGTACCCTAGATTCAAAAAAATATGAAAAGTTTACAACAAACTGAGCGATGAAGGCATTACATTTACTTTCCATCAATAATTTTCTATAAATGTCATATCAAGTTGCCCATAATAAAATACAACAAGATAATCAAGCATTTTTTTGTATTTGAAAAAAAAGCTTATTCACAGAGGCCAGATATTTAAAAAGGTTTACCTGAATATTATCGAAGTCAGATCCTCGAAATTCAACTTTCACATCTCGAAGGTTGAGCAGTTGAACAATGGCTTGTAAAGTGGTTTGCAGCAATTGGAAATTGTAATTTTTGGGCTAAAATATAAAAGAAATGTTGTATTTTGAGACTTCTCAAAGTGAGTATGTGTTTATATAGATTAGATATATATATATATAAATGGCTAGAAATCCCTCACTTAGTTCTCCTATTTCCTATGTTAAAATTGTTATTCACTTAAAGCTTTGTATACTGTGTAGAATAGGTAGGAAATAATCTCGCAAAGGTAGGATCGCATTTTCGCCCGAAATTAAATACACAATTTTTGTGAACTACCTAATCGATATCAACCTACTTGCCCTAACAAAACCCTGGTAACCAAAATTTAGGACTCCCACTGCAGAGTTGGGCTTATTTTTCGCAGAGCGGCGAAAGGCCCTCTGGTAGTAGGCGATACGCTCTCCTGAATCAGAAAGTCAAAAAAATTATATATGTGGAGTTTCATACTTACGTCATTACTTCCCAGGGCTAAATCGATCAAATCAGGTATTCTAATAACTGCTGCTGACGCCATAACTAATTCTTGTGTATGCTGAAAATATTAAAACATTTATACACTGCCTAAAAATATTGCAAATTATTCATTATCCCTGTGTCTCAGGCTGACTGTAAGTGATATAAGCAACATGACTAGAGAAATATTATTTTAATTTACACTAAAAACTTTGAAAGAAACAATTATTATAATTCTAACAAATTTGATGATCATATGATTGGTTTACAAATTAACCCTATAAAATTTAATTTTTGTTGTTTTTATGACTCATGTCCGGGTACAAGGTCAAATTGCCTACTTACAGAGCGCTGTTTCGTCGCTGGTTGACATCTAGGTTGGCTCTAAGCAAGGCTACCTCCAGCCTCACACATCCATCTACACTACAGTATAGTGAGGGGCGCCGCGCCGGTAGCTCAGTGGCCTACGTGCTTGCTTACTGAGCTAAAGATCGGGGGTTCCTAACCCTGCCGAGACCCTTAGTTTATTTTATCTGGGAAGTAAAATAAACTTAAGCACGCCGTCCTTCGGATGGTTCCGAGCCTGTACGATGTCACTAGTTAAAGACCCCTATCCTAGATGAACTTTATACAAATAGCGACGCCTCGAAATCTAGTTTGTCTGTCTTGTCTGTATACTCGTATCTTGTATCCTTTCAATTTGAAGTTATCGAAGGAGAGTTCTATGATGCAGATGATGTCGATGTTGAAAGTTAAGTCTGAAAGTATTGTACGTCTGTTTTTTGGTCTGTCAGCGTTCCAGTTTAATCTGGATAAATTATGGAAAATATTGAAATTCTAGCATTGTTAGGAGAAAGCACTTGGTCGAGAAGATTAGATGGGGTGTTCTCCAGCTCAACTGCACAGATGGGTGTGGGGCGTCTGTCGTGGTTGAGAATGCGAATCACTTTTATAACAAGGTATGTCGGCGTTAGTTCGTCGGTTTTCTGTCTCTGAGTGAGTAAGGAACTCCCCGTATAATTACGGAGAGTTTCCCGTCCTCTGGGTTGGCGAAGGTGTAGTACTTCACTTTATTATCATCATAGAATTTCGTCACCTTGTGGTAGTCATGAGTCGTTGTGAGGTTGATCTTTACTATTTTTGTTGCCTTCTTTGCTTTCAAACGGCGAAATATTGTAACTCGGTAATATCCAGGTGATAATTATCAGCCTTACAAAGAAACATGGGAGGGATCTTGGTCTGTGTAAGAGGAGTCTGTTCGTCCTGGACAGTAGCTCATATCTGTTCTGTGTGGTTGTGAGTTTGATATGTAGAGTCGGTTCCTGTTTTGCTGAGACTTGGAGGTGGCTCTGCTATCAGGGACTACTTGGCCGCCATCTACTGCCATCTATATCTCAGAGTCCTCACAGCAGGTAAACACGTGGATCCTGTTCCGGCTACAGTTTGATTGTCTATTTGCTTCATATCGGCATAACAAACACTTCGTTCCGTATCTACCTGTCCCCTGAATCTTTGCCTCACTCAAGGACAACTGAAAGGTTTTTTATGAAACGTCATTTATATGTTCGGTTTGGTATAAAGTTAAAATTAAAGTTTTACCGAATCGGATAATTATGGCTAGTAACCGTCCCCTAGAAGAACTCATTTTAGTAAAAAATGTATAATGATAAAAAGTTTCCACTCAACATAATACAGATATTGGTAGTAATGAGCTGGACAATCATCATCTGAACAATAATTAATGAGCTGTTTACATGCAAGGAAACGTTGTCACATATCTTTTTTTGTACTTTTTGTTCCTTGTCTGTTTCATAAATCTTTGTATCATCTAACTCAGAAACCACTGAACGGATTTTTATTAAACTTGGTGTACAAGTTCGGTTTGCCATGCAGCTATTTAAAATTTTGCAGAATCGGATACTAATTCAGAGGAATTAAGCTGCAACAGTTTTTAAAAAATAATTTTTTTTCGAAAGGAAGGTGAGAATTTGGGGTATGGCTCCTAGGGAGGAAAAAACGATTTATCGTAGGAGTGTAGCCCTAAATATTCTGGGTAAGCATTCTTCATGTCAAATTTCTGCTTAATACGTCGATTCATTGTAAGTAGGAATACCTACATAGAGAAGATTGATTTATTTTGAGGGCGTCGGGAGCCCCGAGTCTTTAGGATGTCAGGTACTCCTTAAAGAACCCTACCCTAGATGCATGGCCCCCACATTGGATCAGGGTCGGGCCCCCATCTCATAGTCATGTGCTATATTATAATTACATGCTTATTTTTTAACCCTTTTACAATTTTATTTAAACTAAAAATAGATTGTAAGGTATAATTAATGTTACAGTATCAGTTAGATTTTAAAACCAAACTTTATTGATTAAATTATTTCACACATCAATTGCTACCGTGATTATATCATTTACTTTTATTTTACTGAAATTAACGTTTAAATTTTGAGATTTCTTTGACTCACTAACATTAAAATGAAAATTGACAAAAACTAGTATTACGATCAAACGGAGTCAACAGTCAAACAGATACTATGCGTCGTTGCGTCTATTTTTAGAACACTGCTCTGAGGGAAACAGCAGGACAATAGGCTGGGAAATAGGAGTGGGGGAGGGTTGAGGAATGCGTGGGGCCCGTCTATACCTGTCTCGTGCGGACTGTATTATACTAGTAACGCAGTAATACCCGGCGTTGCCTGGGGAACTTTGACTTTTCTCCAATATCTCCTATAAGGCTATCCAATTCCTCAACAGTACATTCATGATGTTATAATTTTCAATTATTCATACGGAATAAGGCTTATAGTCCTTCAACTGTAGTAACGCTAGTAAGTTTTTAGGACCCATGGGGACCACAGCTAGTATGCACCTTTCAACGGCGGAAACCACAGCTAGTGAATACTTAGCATCGCTGGACGTCCTAGCCAGTGCGTACTGAAGAACGTTTGTGACCACAGTTAGTATGTGCCTTGCAACGCTGGGCACCTCAGCTAGTACGTAGTTACAAACGCTGAGCACCACAGGTAGTATATGCCTTGCGACGGCGGACCCCACAGCTAGTACGTAGTTAGGAACGCTGGTCACCACAGCTAGTATGTGTCTCGCAACAGCGGACCCCACAGCTAGTACGAAGTTAGGAACGCTGGGCATCACAGCTAGCAAGTGCCTTGCAACGGCGGACCCCACAGCTAGTACGTAGTTAAATACGCTGGGCCACACTGCTAGCGCCTTACAACATCGGACCCCACAGCTAGTACGTAATTAGGAACGCTGGGCATCACAGCTAGTAATTGTCTTGTAGGTGCCTTGCAACAGCGGACCCCACAGCTAGTACGATATTAGGAACGCTGGGCATCACAGCTAGTAAATGTCTTGCAACAGTGAACCCCACAGCGAATACATAGTTACTACTACTACATGTGAAATTCATGACAATCCGATAACCATTTAATCATTCAGCATTATTTTTATGCTTAGCCCCCCCCCCCTCGAAAATTTTTAAGATGTCACATAGTGTATTTTTCTATTTGTCCTTCAATAATACTACATGTGAAATTCCATGACAATCCGATCATCCGTTAATGACGTATCACTATCTTCAAATTTACGCCTACTCCCACAACCCCCCTCCCGTTCTCAATTTTGTGACGTCACACACCCTATTTTTCTATTTGACCTTTATGAATACTACATGTGAAATTTCGTGACAATCTGATCCATCCGTTAATGACTTATCACTATATATATATACTTAGGCCCCGATCAACCCACCCTCCCGTTCAAAATTTTGTGACATATACACCCCATTTTTCTATTTGGCTTTTAAGAATACTACATGTGAAATTCCATGACAATACGACCTACCGTTAATGAGCTAGCACTATATTTATACTTTTCCCCCCACAACCCCCCCTCCCGTTCAAATTTTTAGGACGCCACACACCTTATTTTTCTATTTGGCCCTCAGGAATACTACATACGAAATTTCATTACAATCCAACCAACCAGTAATGACCTAGCATTATATTTATACTTAGGCCCCCCCACAACCACCCCCCCCCCCTTCCGTTTAAGATTATGAGACGCCACACAGCTTATTTTTCTATTTGGCCTTCAGGAATACTACATGTGAAATTTCGCGATAATACGACCTACCGTTAATGAGCTAGCTCTATATTTATACTTAGGCCCCCCCACAACCCCCTCCCGTTCAAAACCTTGGGACGCCACACACCTTATTTCTCTATTTGGCCTTCAGGAATACTACATGCGAAATTTCGTGACAATACGACCAACCGTTAATCAGCTAGCTCTATATTTATACTTAGGTCCCCCACAACCCCCCCTCCCGTTCAAAACCTTGGGACGCCACACACCTTATATTTCTATTTGGCTTTTAAAAATACTACATGTGAAAGTTCGTGACAATCCGACCAATCGTTAAAGAGTTAGCTCTATATTTATACTTAGGCCACCCCACAACCCCCCCTCCCGTTCAAAACTATGGACGCCACACACCTTTTTTTCTTGCTTGGCTTTTAAAAATACTACGTGTGAAATTTCATGACAATTCTACCATTACTTAATGTGTTAGCACTATTTATATACTTAGGCCCCCCTACAACCCCCCCTCCCGATCAAAACTTTGGGACGCCACACACCTTTTTTTCCTGTTTGGATTTTAAAAAGACTACCTGTGAAATTTCGTGACAATCCGACCAACCGTTAATGAGCTAGGACTATATTTATATTTAGGCCCCCCCACAACCCCCCCTCCCGTTCAAAATTCTGGGACGCCACATAGCCTATTATTCAATCGGGCTCAAAAGAATGCTACATGGGCAGTTTCATAAAAATCCGTCCAGCGGTTTGGGCGTGATGCTGGAACAAACATACATACATACAAACAAACAACAAACCCCGTTTCAGCTTTATTAATATAGATTATATCACAATGTACACAAGTTTTAATTTGTGTTCATATCTATACATACATCTTTTTTTTTTTGGCATTTTTCTTCCATAGTGGATCGGTGTCACCATATTTAAAGTCAGTCTGAACGTTGTGCTGACGTTGGCATAATCCGAAACCAGCACACTCTATGGCTCTGTCAGTTAACAAATATTAAATCTATAAACCGTTAAAAAGCAAGAAATTTGAAGAATGGAGTCTACCGACCTCAGGATCGCCACTTAGAAATCTAGTTGAGGCACTTAGGTCAGATGTTTCAATCGGGAAGTTAAAAAACACTTTGAGCACGTCGTCCTTCGGATGGGACTTTAAGCGATGATCCAGGGCTTTTTCGAATGTGAGGTACTCGATAATGAGACGTATGTTATGTAAATAAACCTGGGTAGGTGAAATATCACTTAGGTTGAAAATAGCCTTGAGCACGTCGTCCTTCGGATGGGACTTTCCGGATAAATCTGAATCTCTCGTATCAGTTTTAACAATTATTAAGCCTATAAACCGTTAAATAGCGCAAATTTTTTGAAAAACATTTTTATTTTGATTTTTGTGTAGGATTCAGATAATCCGGTCGTTCTCTATCAGTTTTAACAAATATTAAATCTATAGCAGTTATACCCGGCGTTGCCCGGGGAACTTTGATTTTTCTCCCAATATCTTCTATAACGCTATTCAGTTCCTCGACAGTACATTCATGATGTTATAATTTTCAATTATTCATACGGAATAAGGCTTATAGTCCTTCAGCTGTTGTAACGCTAGTAAGTTTTTAGGACTCCTGGGCACCACAGCTAGTATGCGCCTTTCAACGGCGGAAGCCACACCTAGTGAATACTTAGCATCGCTGGAGGTCCTAGTCAGTGCGTACTTAAGAACGTTTGTGACCACAGCTAGTATGTGGCTTGCAACGCTGAGCACCACAGCTAGTACGTAGTTGGGAATGCTGGGCATCATAGCTAGTATGTGCCTTGCGAAGGCGGACCCAACAGCTAGTACGTAGTTAGGAACGCTGGTCACCACAGCTAGTATGTGCCTCGCAACAGCGGACCCCACAGCTAGTACGAAGTTAGGAACGCTGGGCATCACAGCTATTAAGTGCCTTGCAACAGCGGACCCCACAGCTAGTATGTAGTTAAATACGCTGGGCATTACAGTTAGTAAGTGCTTTGCAACAGCGAACTTCACAGCTAGTACATAGTTAGGAACGCTGGGCACTACAGCTAGTAAATGCCTTGCAACAACGGACCCCACAGCTAGTACGAAGTTAGGAACGCTGGGCACTACAGCTAGTAAATGTCTTGCAACAACGGACCCCACAGCTAGTACGATATTAGGAACCCTGGGCATCACAGCTAGTATGCTTTTGCAACGACGGACCCCACAGCTAGTACGTTTTTAGGAACGCTGGGCCCTACAGGTAGTAGGTGCCTTGCAACTGCGAGCCCCACAGATAGTATCTAGTTAGAACCACAGGGCATCACAGCTAGTATGAGTTTTGCAACGGCGGACCCCACAGCTAATACCTACGCGTGAAATACGCTGGGCCACACTGCTAGCGCCTTGCAACAGCAGACCCCACAGCTAGTACGTAATTAGAAACGCTGGGCATTACAGCTAGTAAATGTCTTATAGGTGCCTTGCAACAGCGAACCCCACAGCCAGTTCATAGTTAGGAACGCTGGGGCTGAGCACTACAGCTAGTAAGTACCTTGCAACAGCGGACCCCACAGCTAGTACGATATTAGGAACGCTGGACATCACAGCTAGTAAATGTCTTGCAACAGTGAACCCCACAGCGAATACATAGTTACTACTACTACATGTGAAATTCATGACAATCCGATTCATGACAATACGATCAACCGTTAATGAGCTAGCTCTATATTTATACTTAGTCCCCCCCCACAACCCTCCTTCCTGTTCAAAATTTTGGGCCGTCACACACCTAATATTTCTATTTGACCTTTAGGAATACTACATGTGAAATTTCATGACAATTCGACCATTAGTTAATGAGTTAGCACTAT
Source organism: Aradus depressus (assembly GCA_963662175.1). Lineage (NCBI taxonomy): Eukaryota > Metazoa > Arthropoda > Insecta > Hemiptera > Aradidae > Aradus > Aradus depressus. Next base: position 103,712,551 of record OY759214.1, read on the forward strand.
TTATATACGTAGGCCCCCCTTACAACCCCCCCTCCCGATCAAAAATTGGAACGCCACACACCTTGTTTTTCTATTTGGCCTTCAGGAATACTCCATGTGAAATTTCGTGACAATCCGACCAACCGTTAAAGAGTTAGCTCTATATTTATACTTAGGCCCCCCACAACCCCCCCTCCCGTTCAAAACTTTGGGACGCCACACACCTTTTTTTCCTATTTGGCTTTTAAAAATACTACATGTGAAATTTCGTGACAATCCGACCAACCGTTAAAGAGTTAGCTCTATATTTATACTTAGGCCCCCCCACAACCCCCCCTCCCGTTCAAAACTTCGGGACGCCACACACCTTTTTTTCCAATTTGGGTTTTAAAAATACTACATGTGAAATTTCATGACGATTCGCCCATTAGTTAATGAGTTAGCTCTATATTTATACTTAGGCCACCCCACAACCCCCCCTCCCGTTCAAAACTTTGGGACGCCACACACCTTTTTTTCTTGTTTGGCTTTTAAAAATACTACGTGTGAAATTTCATGACAATTCTACCATTACTTAATGTGTTAGCACTATTTATATACTTAGGCCCCCCCACAACCCCCCCTCCCGTTCAAAACTTTGGGACGCCACACACCTTTTTTTCCAATTTGGGTTTTAAAAAGACTACCTGTGAAATTTCGTGACAATCCGACCAACCGTTAATGAGCTAGGACTATATTTATATTTAGGCCCCCCCACAACCCCCCCTCCCGTTCAAAATTCTGGGACGCCACATAGCCTATTATTCAATCGGGCTCAAAAGAATGCTACATGGGCAGTTTCATAAAAATCCGTCCAGCGGTTTGGGCGTGCTGCTGGAACAAACATACATACAAACAAACAAACAAACAAACCCCGTTTCAGCTTTATTAATATAGATTATATCACAATGTACACAAGTTTTAATTTGTGTTCATATCTATACATACATCTTTTTTTTTTTGGCATTTTTCTTCCATAGTGGATCGGTGTCACCATATTTAAAGTCAGTCTGAACGTTGTGCTGACGTTGGCATAATCCGAAACCAGCACACTCTATGGCTCTGTCAGTTAACAAATATTAAATCTATAAACCGTTAAAAAGCAAGAAATTTGAAGAATGGAGTCTACCGAGCTCAGGATCGCCACTTAGAAATCTAGCTGAGGCACTTAGGTCAGATGTTTTAATCGGGAAGTTAAAAATAACTTTGAGCACTTCGTCCTTCGGATGGGACAAGCGATGATCCAGGGCTTTTTCGAATGTGAGGTACTCGATAATGAGACGTATGTTATGTAAATAAACCTGGGTAGGTCAATTTCCACTTAGGTTGAAAGCCTTGAGCACGTCGTCCTTCGGATGGGACTTTCCGAATATATCTGAATCTGTAGTATCAGTTTTAACAATTATTAAGCCTATAAACCGTTAAATAGCGCGAATTTTTTGAAAAACGTTTTCATTTTGATTTTTGTGTGGGGTTCAGATAATCCGGTCGTTCTCTATCAGTTTTAACAAATATTAAATCTATAAACCGTTAAAAAGCGAGAAATTTCAAGAATGGAGTCTACCGAGCTCAGGATCGCCACTTAGAAATCTAGTTGAGGCACTTAGGTCAGATGTTTCAATCGGGAAGTTAAAAAACACTTTGAGCACGTCGTCCTTCGGATGGGACTTTAAGCGATGATCCAGGGCTTTTTCGAATGTGAGGTACTCGATAATGAGACGTATGTTATGTAAATAAACCTGGGTAGGTGAAATATCACTTAGGTTGAAAATAGCCTTGAGCACGTCGTCCTTCGGATGGGACTTTCCGGATAAATCTGAATCTCTCGTATCAGTTTTAACAATTATTAAGCCTATAAACCGTTAAATAGCGCAAATTTTTTGAAAAACATTTTTATTTCGATTTTTGTGTAGGATTCAGATAATCCGGTCGTTCTCTATCAGTTTTAACAAATATTAAATCTATAAACCGTTAAAAAGCGAGAAATTTCAAGAATGGAGTCTACCGAGCTCAGGATCGCCACTTAGAAATCTAGCTGAGGCACTTAGGTCAGATGTTTTAATCGGGAAGTTAAAAATAACTTTGAGCACGTCGTCCTTCGGATGGGACTTTAAGCGATGATCCAGGGCTTTTTCGAATGTGAGGAACTCGATAATGAGACGTATGTGATGTAAATAAACCTGGGTAGGTGAAATATCACTTAGGTTGAAAATAGCCTTGAGCACGTCGTCCTTCGGATGGGACTTTCCGGATAAATCTGAATCTCTCGTATCAGTTTTAACAATTATTAAGCCTATAAACCGTTAAATAGCGCAAATTTTTTGAAAAACATTTTTATTTTGATTTTTGTGTAGGATTCAGATAATCCGGTCGTTCTCTATCAGTTTTTACAAATATTAAATCTATAAACCGTTAAAAAGCGAGAAATTTCAAGAATGGAGTCTACCGAGCTCAGGATCGCCACTTAGAAATCTAGCTGAGGCACTTAGGTCAGATGTTTCAATCGGGAAGTTAAAAAACACTTTGAGCACGTCGTCCTTCGGATGGGACTTTAAGCGATGATCCAGGGCTTTTTCGAATGTGAGGTACTCGATAATGAGACGTATGTTATGTAAATAAACCTGGTTAGGTGAAATTTCACTTAGGTTGAAAATAGCCTTGAGCACATTGTCCTTAGGATTGGACTTCAAGCTTTGATCGAGGGCTTTTTTGTATGTCAGGTACTGGATAATGAGTCGTATGTTATGTATCTAAACCTGGGTAGCTGAAATTTCACTTAGGTTAAAAATAAATTTGAGCACGTCGTCCTTCGGATGGGACTTCCCCGATATATCTGAATCTGTATATCAGTTTTAACAAATATTAAATCTAAAAACTGTTAAAAAGCAAGAAAATTGATGAATGGGATTTCGCCCGACTTTTTCGAAAAACATTTTTATTTCGATTTTTGTGTAGGATTCAGATAATTCGGTTGTTCATCACTTTTAACAAATATTAAAACTAAAAACCGTTTAAAAGCGAGAAATTTGAAGAATGGAGTTTACCGAGCTCAGGATCGCCATTTAGAAATCTAGCCAAGTCACTTAGGTCAGATGTTTTAATCGGGAAGATAAAAATAACTTTGAGCACGTCGTCCTTCGGATGGGACTTTCCCGATACATCTGAATCTTTCTTTGGTTGACCATCTTCGTTTCTGGATGCTGCCTATCTACTAACATAGCTGTATTAATTTGCAACAGCGGACACCACAGGTAGTACGAAGTTAGGAACCTTGGGCACCACATCTAGTATGTGCCTTGCAACAGCGGACCCCACAGCTGGTACGAAGTTCGGAACGTTGAGCACCACATCTAGTATGTGCCTTGCAACAGCGGACCCCACAGCTAGTACGAAGTTCGGAACGCTGGGCAACACAGCTAGTATGTGCCTTGCAACAGCGGACCCCACAGGTAGTACGAAGTTAGGAACGCTGATCACCACATCTAGTATGTGCCTTGCAACAGCGGACACCACAGCTAGTACGAAGTTAGGAACCCTAGGCACCACATCTAGTACGAAGTTAGGAACCCTGGGCACCACATCTAGTATGTGCCTTGCAACAGCGGACCCCACAGCTAGTACGAAGTTAGGAACGCCGAGCACCACATCTAGTTTGTGCCTTGCAACAGCGGACACCACAGCTAGTACGAAGTTCGGAACCCTGGGCACCACATCTAGTATGTGCCTTGCAACAGCGGACCCCACAGCTAGTACGAAGTTCGGAACGCTGGGCAACACAGCTAGTAAGTGTTTTGTAACAGCGGACCCCATAGATACTACATAGTTAGGAACGCCGGGCAACGCAGCTAGTAAATGTCTTGCAACAGTGAACCCCACAGCGAATACACAGTTACTACTACTACATGTGAAATTCATGACAATCCGATTGCCCTTTAATCATTCAGCATTATTTTTATGCTTAGCCCCCCCTCCAAATTAAGATGTCACATAGTGTATTTTTCTATTTGGCCATCAAGAATACTACATGTGTAATTCCATGACAATCCAATCATCCGTTAATGACCTATCACTATCTTCAAATTTCGGCCTACCCTCATAACCCCCCTCCCGTTCACAATTGTTTGATGTCAAACACCCTATTTTTCTATTTGGCCTTTATGAATACTACATGTGAAATTCCATGACAATACGACCAACCGTTAATGAGCTACCACTATATTTATACTTAGCCCCCCCCCCCCCCCCCCACAACCCCCCCTCCCGTTCAAAACTTTGGGACGCCACACACCTTATTTTTTATTTGGCCTTCAGGAATACTACATGGGAAATTTCGTGACAATACGATCAACCGTTAATGAGCCAGCTCTATATTTATATTTAGCCCCCCCCCCCCCCCAAACCCCCCACCCGTTCAAAACTTTGGGACGCCACACACCTTATTTTTCTATTTGGCTTTTAAAAATACTACGTGAAATTTCATGACGATTCGCCCATTAGTTAATGAGTTAGCTCTATATTTATACTTAGGCCCCCCCACAACCCCCCCTCCCGTTCAAAACTTTGGGACGCCACACACCTTATTTTTCTATTTGGCCTTCAGGAATACTCCATGTGAAATTTCGTGACAATCCGACCAACCGTTAAAGAATTAGCTCTATATTTATACTTAGGCCCCCCCACAACCCCCCCTCCCGTTCAAAACTTTGGGACGCCACACACCTTTTTTTCCTCTTTGGCTTTTAAAAATACTACGTGTAATTTCATGACGATTCGCCCATTAGTTAATGAGTTAGCTCTATATTTATACTTAGGCCCCCCCACAACCCCCCCTCCCGTTCAAAACTTTGGGACACCACACACCTTATTTTTCTATTTGGCCTTCAGGAATACTCCATCTGAAATTTCGTGACAATCCGACCAACCGTTAAAGAATTAGCTCTATATTTATACTTAGGCCCCCCTTACAACCCCCCCTCCCGTTCAAAACTTTGGGACGCCACACACCTTTTTTACCTATTTGGCTTTCAAAAATACTACGTGAAATTTCATGACGATTCGCCCATTAGTTAATGAGTTAGCTCTATATTTATACTTAGGCCCCCCTTACAACCCCCCCTCCCGATCAAAACTTTGGGACGCCACACACCTTTTTTTCCTATTTGGCTTTTAAAAATACTACATGTGAAATTTCATGACGATTCGCCCATTAGTTAATGAGTTATCTCTATATTTATACTTAGGCCCCCCCACAACCCCCCCTCCCGTTCAAAACTTTGGGACGCCACACACCTTTTTTTCCTATTTGGCTTTTAAAAATACTACATGTGAAATTTCATGACGATTCGCCCATTAGTTCATGAGTTAGCTTTATATTTATACTTAGGCCCCCCCACAACCCACCCTCCCGTTCAAAATTTTGGGACGCCACACACCTAATATTTCTATTTGGCTTTTAAAAATACTACATGTGAAATTTCATGACAATTCGACCATTAGTTAATGAGTTAGCACTATTTATATACTTAGGCCCTCCTTACTACCCCCCCTCCCGATCAAAATTTTGGGACGCGACATAGCCTATTATTCAATCGGACTCAAAAGAATGCTACATGTGAAGTTTCATAAAAATCCGTCCAGCCGTTTGGGCGTGATGCTGGATCAAACATACAAACACACAAACCCACAAACCCAATATAGACTTAAACGTTCCGCTCAACATAGGGTACGTGACATCACCCAACACTCCTGCCAACTTCCTACTACCATCTCCAAAGCCCACCTTATATTCCACATTTCTTCCTTGATAATGTTAGTAGAAACCAAACGGTAACTTATTTTATCATACATATGGAGTCTATCGAGCTCAGGATCGCCACTTAGAAATCTAGCCAAGGCACTTAGGTCAGATATTTTATTCGGGAAGATAAAAATAAATTTGAGCACGTCGTCCTTCGGATTAAACTTTAGGCTATGATCGAGGGCCTTTTTGTATGTCAGGTGCTCGATAATGAGTCCTATGTTATGTAACTAAACCTAGGTAGCTAAAATTTCACTTAGGTTCAAAAAACCTTGAGCACGTCGTCCTTCGGATAGGACTTTCCCGATATATCTAAATCTGTCTATCAGTTTTAACAAATATTAAATCTAGAAACCGTTAAAAAGCAGGAAGTTTGAAGAATGGTATTTAGCCCGACGTTTTTCGAAAAACATTTTTATTTCAATTTTTGTGTAGGATTCAGATATCCCGGTTGTTCATCAGTTTTAACAAATATTAATACTAAAAACCGTTTAAAAGCGAGAAATTTGAAGAATGGAGTTTACCGAGCTCAGGATCGCCATTTAGAAATCTAGCCAAGTCACTTAGGTCAGATGTTTTAATCGGGAAGATAAAAATAGCTTTGAGCACGTCGTCCTTCGGATGGGACTTTCCCGATACATCTGAATCTTTCTTTGGTTGACCATCTTCGTTTCTGGATGCTGCCTATCTAACAACATAGCTGTATTAATTTGCAACAGCGGACACCACAGCTAGTACGAAGTTAGGAACCCTGGGCACCACATCTAGTATGTGCCTTGCAACAGCGGACCCCACAGCTAGTACGAAGTTCGGAACGCTGAGCACCACATCTAGTTTGTGCCTTGCAACAGCGGACCCCACAGGTAGTACGAAGTTCGGAACGCTGAGCACCACATCTAGTTTGTGCCTTGCAACAGCGGACCCCACAGCTAGTACGAAGTTCGGAACGCTGAGCACCACATCTAGTATGTGCCTTGCAACAGCGGACACCACAGCTAGTACGAAGTTAGGAACCCTGGGCACCACATCTAGTATGTGCCTTGCAACAGCGGACCCCACAGCTAGTACGAAGTTCGGAACGCTGGGCAACACAGCGAGTATGAGCCTTGCAACAGCGGACCTCACAGGTAGTACGAAGTTAGGAACGCTGAGCACCACATTCTAGTTTGTGCCTTGCAACAGCGGTCACCACAGCTAGTACGAAGTTAGGAACCCTGGGCACCACATCTAGTATGTGCCTTGCAACAGCGGACACCACAGCTAGTACGAAGTTAGGAACGCTGAGCATCACATCTAGTATGTGCCTTGCAACAGCGGACACCACAGCTAGTACGAAGTTAGGAACGCTGGGCAACACAGCTAGTAAGTGCCTTGCAACAGCGGACCCCACAGCTAGTATGAAGTTAGGAACGCTGAGCACCACATCTAGTATGTGCCTTGCAACAGCGGACCCCACAGCTAGTACGAAGTTAGGAACGCTGAGCACCACATCTAGTTTGTGCCTTGCAACAGCGGACACCACAGCTAGTACGAAGTTAGGAACCCTGGGCACCACATCTAGTATGTGCCTTGCAACAGCGGACCCCACAGCTAGTACGAAGTTCGGAACGCTGGGCAACACAGCTAGTAAGTGTTTTGGAACAGCGGACCCCATAGATACTACATAGTTAGGAACGCTGGGCATCACAGCTAGTAAATGTCTTGCAACAGTGAACCCCACAGCGAATACATAGTTACTACTACTACATGTGAAATTCATGACAATCCGATTGCCCTTTAATCATTCAGCATTATTTTTATGCTTAGCCCCCCCCCTCTCCAAATTTTTAAGATGTCACATAGTGTATTTTTCTATTTGGCCATCAAGAATACTACATGTGAAATTCCGTGACAATCCAATCATCCGTTAATGACCTGTCACTATCTTCAAATTTAGACCTACCCCCATAACCCCCCTCCCGTTCACAATTTTTTGATGTCAAACACCCTATTTTTCTATTTGGCCTTTATGAATACTACATGTGAAATTTCGTGACAATCCGATCATCCGTTAATGACTTATCACTATACTTATACTTAGGCCCCCATCAATCCATCCTCCCGTTCAAAATTTTGTGACTTATACACCCTATATTGGCTTTTAAGAATACTACATGTGAAATTCCATGACAATAAGACCACCCGTTAATGAGCTACCACTATATTTATACTTAGCCCCCCCCCCCCCCCCCCCACAACCCCCCCTCCCGTTCAAAACTTTGGGTCGCCACACACCTTGGGCAACACAGCGAGTATGAGCCTTGCAACAGCGGACCTCACAGGTAGTACGAAGTTAGGAACGCTGAGCAACACATTCTAGTTTGTGCCTTGCAACAGCGGTCACCACAGCTAGTACGAAGTTAGGAACCCTGGGCACCACATCTAGTATGTGCCTTGCAACAGCGGACACCACAGCTAGTACGAAGTTAGGTTCCGTGACAATCCAATCATCCGTTAATGACCTGTCACTATCTTCAAATTTAGACTTACCCCCATAACCCCCCTCCCGTTCACAATTTTTTGATGTCAAACACCCTATTTTTCTATTTGGCCTTTATGAATACTACATGTGAAATTTCGTGACAATCCGATCATCCGTTAATGACTTATCACTATACTTATACTTAGGCCCCCATCAATCCATCCTCCCGTTCAAAATTTTGTGACTTATACACCCTATATTGGCTTTTAAGAATACTACATGTGAAATTCCATGACAATAAGACCACCCGTTAATGAGCTACCACTATATTTATACTTAGCCCCCCCCCCCCCCCCTCAACCCCCCCTCCCGTTCAAAACTTTGGGTCGCCACACACCTTTTTTTTTTACTACATGTGAAACTTCGTGACAATGCGACCACCCGTTAATGAGCTAGCTCTATATTTATACTTAGGCCCCCCCACAACCCCCCCTCCTGTTCAAAACTTTGGGACGCCACACACCTTATTTTTTTATTTGGCTTTCAGGAATACTACATGGGAAATTTCGTGACAATACGATCAACCGTTAATGAGCTAGCTCTATATTTATACTTAGGCCCCCCCACAACCCCCCCTCCTGTTCAAAACTTTGGGACGCCACACACCTTATTTTTTTATTTGGCCTTCAGGAATACTACATGGGAAATTTCGTGACAATACGATCAACCGTTAATGAGCTAGCTCTATATTTATGCTTAGCCCCCCCCCCCCCCTCAACCCCCCCACCCGTTCAAAACTTTGGGACACCACACATCTTATTTTTCTATTTGGCCTTCAGGAATACTACATGGGAAATTTCGTGACAATACGATCAACCGTTAATGAGCTAGCTCTATATTTATACTTAGGCCCCCCTCAACCCCCCCCCACCCGTTCAAAACTTTGGGACGCCACACACCTTATTTTTCTATTTGGCCTTCAGGAATACTACATGGGAAATTTCGTGACAATACGATCAACCGTTAATGAGCTAGCGCTATATTTATACTTAGCCCCCCCCCTCAACCCCCCCTCCCATTTAAAATTTTGGGACGCCACACACAATATTTTTCAATTTGGCCTTTAAGAATACTACATTTGAAATTTCATGACAATCTGATCATCCGTTAAAGATCTATCACTATATTTATATTTAGGCCTACGCCCACAACCCCCCCTTCCATTTAAAATTTTGGGACGCCACACACAATATTTTTCATATTGGCCTTTAAGAATACTACATGTGAAATTTCGTGACAATCCGACCAACCGTTAATGAGGTAGGACTATTTATATACTTAGGCCCCCCTTACGACCCCCCCTACCGTTCAAAATTTTGGGACGCCACATAGCCTATTATTCTATCGGGCTCAAAAGAATGCTACATGTGAAGTTTCATGAAGATCCGTCCAGCCGTTTGGGCGTGATGCTGGAACAAACATACAAACAAACAAACAAACCCCGTTTCAGCTTTATTAATATAGATTTGCAAACAAGAGTAACTATCCATGCACGCAACTAATTAAATAATAACTTAATAACTCGCACAACTAGAATATGTATCTATTATACTAAATTTTCTTATAATTATATATTTTGCCTTTTTAAGCTATGATCCCTTGCAAAATCTACTAAAATAAAAAAATAAAAAGGACTGGGCCCGGGCCCTGCAACCAAAGTTGCACCAGCCCCACCCTTGTGGGGGCCATGCCTAGGTGAATAAAAATTTAGGGTAAAAAAAATTTTGGATAATTATAGTTGAAGTATGGGTATTTTATAAATAAAGAACTTTAGACATTAATAAAATATATTAAACGTATAAATTGCACAATTCTTTTTACGAAGACAAACACGAACATTCCAACACAATGAAAATATTTATATAAGTAATATTAGACATATGGCTAATACTACAAGGGTCATCATGAGAGTGACGTCACATATCTTAATTTATTGCAACATTCCCCCTCACGATCATGATCGGTTTTGTAGTCCTAGTCTGTTTCTAAATTTCAAGAACTTAGGTCCTGACAATGGCTTCGTAAGTATGTCTGCATCCATTTCTTCTGATGGGATGTGTAGAATTTCAACATCTCCTCGATCTATGGTTTCTCGGATGAAGTGTTCTTTAATAGAGATGTGCTTGGAGTGAGATCCAACAATTTGGTTCATGCTCAAATTTCTAGCAGCCTGAATGTCATTAAATATCGTTATTTTATTCAAATTTAATCCAGCGTCTGAAGCTAGTTGTTTTAGATGGTTGCTTCTTTTGAGGCATCAGTTAAAGACATATACTCAGCTTCCGCTGTCGAGAGGGCGACGGTGCGCTGCTTCCTTGACTCCCAGCTGATGGCTGTATTGGCATATTTAAACACAAAGCCGGTGTATGATTTACGATCAATAGTGCAAGCAGCCCTGTCTGCATCTGTGTAGCCAACGATGGGTTTACTTGTTTTTGGAAATATAAGGCCAAGCTGTTTGGTGCCTTTCAAGTATCTAAGCACCCTTTTAGCGGCAAGCCAATGTTCTTTATTAAAAGCAGAATTAAATTGGCTTAGGTAGCTTACTGCATGACTAATATCTGGTCTGGTAGCGACGGACAAGTACATAAGTGAGCCAATCAAATTTTGGTAGGGAAAGTTTTCAGAATCTTCTTTGTTTCCATGTTTTTCTAATTTCAAGCCCTCTATCATAGGTGTTGAGACAGGGTTACATTTTTCCATGTCAAATTTCTTAAGTATGTCTTCTATGTACTTAGTTTGTGAGGCACAAATCATAGACCCATCCATTTTCTGTGTGATCTCTGTACCTAAACAGTACTTTAATTCACCAAGATCCCTCATACTAAAACTTTTCATGAGGTTTTTCTTTAGTTCTTGTACTCTCGATTCACCGGAAGACATAATTAGTATATCGTCTACATATACAGTAATAATGGTTTTTTCTCCTCCTGATCGAGAGACATACATACAGGGATCTGCATGTGAGGGAGTAAAACCTAAAGTTTTTAATTGTAAATTCAACTTAGTAAACCACAATCTTCCTGATTGTTTCAGGCCATAAAGAGCCTTATTCAATAAACAAACCTTGTCTTCATTTTGGTTTAGGTCAGTCAACATATTTTTGGATTTTTTATATAGTTATTTCTGAATTTGCTTTTATGCTTTCATCTTTCATGATCTCGTGGAGATATTTGTCTAAAAATTTTGGTTTATCCATGTAAATAGATGTATCTATTTCGTCATTTAAAAATATTTGGTTTGAATACTCCCTTGTAAACCCTGCGTATTTCGCGCTCAAGCGTTTTCCGCCCGGCTCGGCTCGGTCCGGCTTTGGTGTGAAACCCCACAGAGCGACAAGTCTTGCTTTTCTTCTCTCTAGTTCGCCGTTCGGTTTGAACTTTTTAAGTACCATTCTACATCCAATTACATATATACACTGGAACATGTAACTTAATTTTAGATTATTATTATTGTACTAATGTAAGCAAAATAGAAAACAAATGTATCCCTAGCCTTCTAATACATCACACTAATGAAGAATGTACATCCTATACTTTAGAAAATACGAAACCTTTTACAAAATATATACCTATTATAAGTCAATACTTAGTTTTTAATAAATCTTTGATAACCCTTTATAATATTACAAATAATGTAAGTCTTAATGTAAATATTAGAAATACTGTATTACTCCAATTAGATGATAAGGAAATGTTAGAAAATTATAAACCCTTCTACACTTTTATTGAAACAGAACCACAATATATAACAAAATTGGATACCCAAATCAAACAATTGACAATGACCTTTGAGGAACTTCATAAACTCAATGTCCAGATGATACCACCAGAGCTCCTAAACGACCATGAGGACGACAACCACACCCTACTCATCTTCATATTAATCTGCTCTTTGTTTATTTTAGTAGTTGTTCCTGTTTTTGTATACTTCAGACACTTCAGAATCAACAACTACAAACCACCATCAGCAGAAAATACACCCCAACTGGAAGAAACATCAGCCTCTCGAGTTGATGTTTACACTCCGTTACCACTTCATCCTCTTTCATAAACATCTCGTGAGGACACTCGAAACTTGTGGAAGGAGGAGTTATGTGAAGACATCCCGCTATCAGTGCTAGGGTCAGCTGGAACCCTATATAAACAGCCCTCAGCCCTCGTCTCGGCGTCAGTCTAGAGCCATCTTCCACTCCACTTAGATCAGTCTAGTTTTAGCTTTTAGTATATTTCATTCATTGTACATTTTTACTTGTATATCAAAATAAATTGCTTTTTAAAAACTCTTTCTGAGGATCCCGACTTATAACTCGCGTTTCTCAACTTAGAAGTACTTTAATTCACCAAGATCCCTCATACTAAAACTTTTCATGAGGTTAACTTTTTAGTTCTTGTACTCTCGATTCACTTGAAGACATAATTAGTATATCGTCTACATATACAGTAATAATAGTTTTTTCTCTTCCTGATCGAGAGACATACATACAGGGATCTGCATGTGAGGGAGTTAAACCTAAATTTTGTAATTGTAAATTCAACTTAGTAAACCACAATCTTCCTGATTGTTTCAGGCCATAAAGAGCCTTATTCAGCAAACAAACCTTGTCTTCATTTTGGTTTAGGTCAGTCAACATATTTTTGGCTTTTTGATAAAGTGATTTATCTGAATTTGCTTTTATGCTTTCATCTTTCATGAACTCGTGGAGATATTTGTCTAAACATTTTGGTTTATCCATGTAAATAGATGTATCTATTTCGCCATTTAAAAATGCTGTAGAAACATCTAGGTGGTAGACTTTAAGATTTTCTTCAACTGACATTGCTAACATAAATCTTATTGTACTTAGCTTTGCTACCGGAGCATAAGTCTCCAAGTAATCCGTTCCAGAACGTTGAGCGAAACCACGAGCGACAAGTCTTGCTTTTCTTCTCTCTAGTTCTCCGTTCGGTTTGAACTTCTTTTTAAGTACCATTCTACATCCAATTACATGTGTTGCGTTTTTCCTGTCGGCTAGAGTCCAACTGTTGTTCTGTAAATGCGCTTTTATTTCTTCTTTAATAGCTTCATTCCAATTTTCAAGTGGTTCATCTAGATCTATTTCATGACCGACTACCATGGCGTAATTTGAGCTCATATCAAAATCTTTAGTTCAGGTAGGAGGTTTAATTTATCTCTGAGGTCGTTTTTGTAGATTTCCTGGTCTTTCTTCTTCAGGACTTTCTTCTTCGATGTCCGATGTTAGTGGAGGAATGAAGTCTTCGTTGTCAGAGACATTTTCTTTGTGTTCTGAGTCAAATGTATTTTCTTCGGTATTATTTTTTATTTCAGTTGTAATTTATATTGGAGATTCATTATTCAGATCAGAATTTACATTTTTATCATCCTCATAGAACATTTTATTCAGAGTTTTAATGTTTCTGGATACTAGTATTTGATTTTTGGTAGAATCCCAAATGCGATATCCCTTCGTTATCTCAGAATATCCGATAAATATGCCTGAAGATGCTTTGGCATCGAATTTCTTCCTGTCACAACTATTTACACTATTTACAATGAAGTATGTTTTGGCTCCAAAAATATGTAGGTGACGAGCGGAAGGAGGATGTCCAATCCATTTTTCAAAAGGTGAGAAATTTTCTATAACACGCGAAGGAGTCCTATTTAGTAAGTAATTGGCTGTGTTCACAGCTTCAGCCCAAAATGACTTAGGAAGATTTCCCTCGATTAGAAGACATCTGGCCCTTTCAATAAGAGTCCTATTTTTGCGTTCTGCCATCCCATTTTGTTGGGGGGTATATGTGCAGGATAATCTTCGCTGAATTCCATTTTTCTTTAAAAATTGCTCAAATTCTTTGTTGCAATATTCTGCTATTCCATTATCACTTTGAAAATGCTTGGTTTTTAGTCCAGTGAATGTCTCTACTTCATTTTTGTAATTTTTAAAATGCTTAAGAACTTCATTTTTATGTTTCATGAAATAAACTTTAGTGTAACGACTATGTTCATCTATGAACGTTACAAAATATTTTGATCTAGTATTAGATTCATGCTGGAATGGTCCACATACATCGGAGTGAATAATTTCGAGTAAGTTTTGAGTTCTTGGAGTGTTTCGTGAAGGAAATGGTTGTTTTGTCAGTTTTGCTTTGATGCAAGTTTCGCAAATATCCAAATTATCCTTCAAATTAAAATCCAATCCTGTTATTCTGTTTTCTCTGAGAGCAGTCTTAAGATCAGCCTCGTTGACATATCCTAGTTTTCTGTGCCATTAAGCAATTTTATTTTCACTACTTGTTACATTGGTGCAACTTTCAACAGTTTCATTTTGCTTTTTATAACTGTCTACTTTATATAGACCATTTGCCTTGCTTGCTTTCAAAATTATATTTCCTTTTTGATCTATTATTTTTGCCGAATCTTTGTTAAATATAGCACTGTAACCTTTGTCAGTCACTTTTGCAACAGAAAGTAAATTTGTGGCAAGATCTTACCAATTCCAGCAATTTTGCTACTAATCTCTTTGGATGCAAGCTGAAATGATCCCATGTCCATATTTTCATGTAGGTCACAAAATTCTTTTTTGTGTGGTCTCATATGAGAGGTACAGCCGCTATCTAAATACCACTTTGATTTCTTGTTTTTGTCGATGGGGGGTGTAGATGAAAGGCATTTTTGCTTTACATCAATCCAAAATGTAGATTCATTTTTCTGAGGATTTTTTGTTCGACAATCTGCAGCTTTGTGTCCGAATTTTGAACAACGGTCACATTTAATTTTAAAATTTTTGTGTTTGTTGAAACTTTTATTCTTACCGTAAAAGGCATTCTCAGCGGTAGCAGGAGTTCCTTTTCTAGCTTCATTTTCTTCTAATATTTTAATTTTAAGATCTTCTGGTGTTGGAAGGCTGTCTCTCGATTCAATAGCTATTCTAAAATTTTCGAAACATCCAGGTAAAGAGTAAAGCATCATAATGCCAAAAAGAACATCATTAATTCTAATATCCATTTCAGCCAGTCTATCTACTGCATCAGTAAAGTTAACTAAATGTTCACGAATGTCTGAACCATCGTGCATTTTGTGCAGAATTAGCTGCTTTAATAGCGTTGCTTTTCGTGCAGGTCCTTTACTTTGAAAATCCTTTTGAAGGATGTCCCATACTTCCTTTGATGTGGAACAATTGTTGATCTGTTTTAATTCAGAAGGTGAAATAATTAAAATGAGATCGGATTTTGCGTCTAAATCTGATTTTTCCCATTCCTCCTTTTTTGGGGAAGCAGATGGCTTTGGTTGGTTGGTTTATTTATTTTGGGTGAACAACTGCTTCGGTTATTATCGCCCTATCTTGTTACGTTCCTTACCCTAACTAAGCCAGCGAACTCTTAATGCAGTTGACGAGAACAGCCACGGTGGGATCCCACAGGGGGCCAGGGGGCCCAGAGGAAGGCCAAGCACAGGACCAAGGGCGACCAACGAACAGGCAGGCCGGGCGGGGGGACAAAGACAACGGCACCGCCGGGCCACTCACTCAAATATAGGAAGCATTAGGCTTAAATGAGGGTGTGCATGTGAGGAAAGCCGTCCACACCCTCCAAGTCCGGGACCGTTCCAGTCCAGAGGCCCCGGCGGCGCCACCCCAGGCCCCCCCATCCAGCCAGCCGTGCACGCCAGCCACCCGAGGGCCCCACGCAGGACCCCCCCGGGCCCCCAGACCCCCAGGGGGACCCCCCATGGGCTGCTTAGGCCCCACTCAACTGGCGGAGCGTCCTAAAAAAGGCAAATGATAGCAGACAGTAGGGCTCACATTTTTTGGTATAGCCCATATATGTTAGTACATGTGAAGGTATGAATGTTGGCGTACATATGTATATGCTAATTTGCCTGCTATCACTGTTATTTATTACTTTGTTGTCCCTCATTACCCCAACTATTTGTTATTACCTCTTTACTATATCTTTTTTTTTTTTTTTTTTTTTTTTTTTTTTTTTGGAGGGCATTTCAACCGCTAAGGGTCATGAGTGCCCGGTACAGCGATATTAATGTCAGGGTTTAGCTCTTCACCAGGAGACCAAGAGGTGCGAGACAGAAAAGCCAGGCAGGGACAAGGGGCCACCCCACGAGCGGCGAGGCCCGACCAGGGGACAAATCCCCCAACCGGACCGGCACACGCCCGCCAGGCCACCCCCAGGCCCCACACCGACCCCCCGCCCCACAACACCGGGCCCCCGGCGAAGGCTCAGAAGAACAGAACTACTTTATGAGAAAATGTATCGCTTGGTATACGGAAAGAACTGATACAGATTTAAAAGGGCTAAAGCAGGTTTATGACTCCGGTGTGTACGAGAAATTTAAGAAGTTTAGTAAGGGTTTCGGGATAATTTTCCAACAGTAATGGCAAGGAGGAGGGAAGTTTATAAAAGGTTCTCATAGCAGAGTATCGGTGACAATATAATAACATGTGCTGGACCGTGAGTGGCTGGCCACACGCAGAACACAGAGGAGGGGGTTCACGGGCCATCAGATGTTTGTGCGTGAGCCGAGTGTGGCCGATACGGAGGCGACAGATCACCACCTCCTCCCTTCTTCTGTCCCTGTGGCTGCTCTTCCAGGGCCTCACGGTATCCTTAATCAGCCTCAACTTGTTGTCTGTTTCATTCCTCCAGGACGACTCCCACTGTTCCAATAAGTACTCCCGGATCTTGGGCTTCGTGTCAGTCCATGGTATGGCCACAGCACTTTGTTCATCTCGGGCGGCAAGTTGGGCTGCTTTGTCTGCCATTTCATTTCCTTCTATGCCACAGTGCCCCGGTACCCATAGGAATCTCACGGCGAGGTTTGACCTCCAGAGATTCCAAAGTGTCTGATGAATTGTTTGTACTATTGGATGCGGAAGAATATACGATGCTTCCATAGTCCAGTTTGGATCTGATGTAGGCCCTGTAGAAGTGGGACATCCATCTGCGATCCGCGCCCCAACAGGTATGCGATATGACCGCTAACATGTCCACGGCTTTTGTACATTTGTTTTTTAACATCTTTATGTGTGAAAGCCAGGTAAGTTTACGATCGAATATAAGCCCCAATAGCTTCAGTTCCTCAACAATCTCTAACTCTTTGCCATTTAAAAATAAATTCAAGCGAACGGGACGTATTTTTTTTGAGAAGATGCAGCATTTTGTCTTAGTTTCGGATAATCGAAAACCATGGTTTCTAGCCCAATTTACAATATTGTCAATAGAGTTTTGCAACTGCAGCTGAGCCTCTTCCTGGTTGGACGATGATACATATATTGTCATGTCGTCCACGTATAAGAAACAATATACAGGTGGCTTGATGTTTTTAACTATTCCATTGATTGCAATGGAAAACAGTGTGGTAGACAAGACAGTGCCTTGAGGAGTACCGTTGGTTAAATGTTGGGAGGTTGAGTTAATTGTGCCAAGTGAAACCCGTAACCTTCTGCCATCCAAGAAATTTTGGATATAGTGGACCATGTGAGAGGAGATACCTGCCTCAATGAGCGTGTTCAGAATATGCTGATGCCAGACAGTATCAAATGCTTTCTCCATATCAAAGGCTACAACGTAAGTAGTTTGCTTGTTCACAAAGGCATTCAATATGGCATTTTCTAATTTTACGATGGCATCAGCAGTCGAAAGGTTTCTGCGAAAACCAAACTGCTGGGGAGGAATCAGCCTCTCACTTTCCAAGAACCAAGTGAGTCTCTTATTTATCATGCGTTCCATAATCTTGCATGTGCAGCTTGTGAGGGAGATGGGGCGGTAACTCGCAGCATCTCTTCTATCTTTACCTGGTTTGAGAATTGGAATTACAAGGGCCTCTTTCCAAACATCCGGAAAATCATGTTGGAAGTAAATATGGTTCACTATATGTAGGAGGAATGTCTTGGCTTGACGAGGTAGGTGTCCGATCATGTCGTAGGTGATGTCATCAGGTCCCGGCGAGGTGCCCTTCACAGTGGACAGTGCCGCCTCCAGCTCAGCCAGAGTGAAAGGAACATCCAGGTACGATGGAGGACGGTCTGCCATCTCCAAAGCCGCCACCTCCGACTTCAGTCTCCTGACGCCCGGCTCCAACCACTCGTCACTAGACGAAAATGAGAAAGTCTTAGCTAATAAATTTGCTATATCAGCCTGTTCCGTAATTACAACATTGTTGTGCTTGAGGCAGACTATTTGATTATGGCACGGTATACCCATTATTTTTCTCATTTTTGTCCATATTTCGGTTGCAGGGGTTGAGCCAGATATTGTGGATACGTACTGCTCCCAGGATTTCTTCTTGCTTAGCCGGGTTATCCTCCTCGTTCTCGCTCTATTCTGTTTATATTTCATGAAGTTCTCCGTAGTGGGGTTCCTCTTGAACCTGCTGAGGGCATGTTTTCTGTCTTTAACAGCTCTGCAACATTCTTCGTTCCACCAGGGGACCGATTTCTTTATAGGGCTGGACGAGGATCTAGGAACGGCAATTTTTGCAGCATCCAGGACAATTTTATTAAAATACTCAATTTTCGTCTGAGAGTTTGGAAGTCTCTCCGTATGATTTTCTACGGAGATACTGTCCGAGAAAAGGCTCCAATCAGCCGCCTTTTGTATCCACCGAGGTCTAGTATGTTGAGTTAGGTCAGATGTTAAGAAATCGAGGACAACGGGGAAATGGTCGCTGTCATATAGGTCTTTTCCGACGGACCATGCGATCCTAGGAGCTAATGCTGGGCTACATACGGTCAAATCAATGCAGCTGAAGGTTTCTGAAGTGTTATTCAAATGTGTTGGACTACCGTCATTTAGAATAACAATGTTCAAGTTAGTGCAGAGTGCTTCAAACATCTTTCCCCGAGGACATACTCTACTGCTTCCCCACAGGGGGCTGTGGCTGTTGCAGTCCCCGGTAACAATGAACGGTGTTGGGAGCTGCTCCAGCAGCGATTCCAGTTGCTCCAAATGAATGGTGGTTCCAGGAGGTAGGTACAAAGAGCATATGGTGAACTTGACAGGAGCTGTAAGTTGGATGGCCACCGCCTGTAGAGTGGTGGTCAGTTTTACTTCGGTACAGACTAATGTGTCTTTGACCAGCAGTAGTACGCCGCCGGAGGCTCGCTCCCCTTCGGTGTAGTCCGCTCGGTAGCTGTGATAGCCCCGCAATCTCAATGCGAATGTCGGCCGTAGAAATGTCTCTTGCAAAGAGAGTATCATGGGATCATGTTTGCAAATCAGTCTTTGTACCTCGCTATATCTTTTACGAAAACTATTCACATTCCATTGGATGATAATCATGAGTATTGAAATAATAGAAAAAAATGCCAATAATACGCAAGCGTAAATACAAAATAATTATAATAAATAGAAAAATAATTAAGAAAAGGTAGAAAATATAAATGAAAAAAATAAATAAATAAAATAATAAAAATAAATAAATGGAAAGAACCAAAATATATAAATAAATAATAAACTCGCAAAATAATAAAAAGTAATAAATGAATAAAACATTTTTTAAAGAAGGTGTGAATAAAGTAAAATAAATAAATAAAATATGAAATAACTATATAAATGAAATAAGTAATAGGTAAATAAGTACTTAACATTAATACTCAAGAAAAATGAATATATAAATCTAAAGTATAGCTCCAGTAATAAGAAATTAATTTCCAAGAACATAAATACATGGTAGAAAGTGCTGTAATTTGTTAAAAGAGAGAAATTATTATTAATTAGAAAAAAGAAAACTCTAAAGAATAAGTCATAATAGTAGATAATTAAAGGGCAAAATAATATATAAATAAAGAGAACAAGGAACAAAGAAAGAAACCATAGAGAGGGCCTATTCATTAATCAGGGAGTTTGTTGGATTTCGATTTGGAGCGGGAGGGGGGAGGGCGAGCTCCAGGGTCCGGAGGCTCCTTGCTACTGGAGGTGGAGGTGTGGACCTGAGATGGACCCTCTGAGGGAGGGAGACGAGCTCTCATGTTCTTGTTGGTGGCTCTGGTTCGAGGCTGGTTCACTGAGGAGGCAGACAGGTTGGAGATGGTACGTTTCAGGCCTGATTTCCCAGCCACACCCTCAGCACCACTCTCCGCAACTTCTTCCATATTTACATCTAAATTAGATCCCTTATGCGGAGCGG